>OZ026530.1:18494192-19094192 GCA_964019695.1 Loripinus fragilis | reverse complement strand
TATTTTTAAAAATCATGTTTTGTTTTACATTTGTATCAGACCATAATACAGATTTTTTTAATGTTGTATTCTGTTCAGTTAAAGAACATGTCCAGTTATCTAAATAGCTCTTCGAAACTGTCAGATATTGTACGTGGTCTCTCCTGTCAACAATCGTATTGCAACTAATTATCATTATACAAACTCATCATCATCTTTCCTTTTATTTTATCTTATAATTTTTTACTTTTTCCATCTTCATCATGTTTAGTTTAATATTGTCTATGCTAATGACCCACAAGGGTTGATGCGTCGTTAAGAACCAACCAAACAAACAAATATTCATTTTTCTGAAAACCCACAAGAATATTGAGAATCGAATTTTTAGCCTCCCCAAAATGGCAAAGCCTATGTATATATGAAAATTATTAGAGTACCACCCACCATCCATTGGCCTGGGCCTCTTACACCATTTCAGACTCGCTTAAGGTCTCTTCCAAACCACTGCTTAGAAAATGAGTGCCCCATCATTGTATCACCGACACAAGTTTTAGGTCAGGATCATCATTGCGCCTGAGCCCTGATCAGCGGCCATACATTTGAAGAGGAAGCAGCAAAGCTACAAACAATGATTGGATGTACCACCAGGCATACAGATTGTCGCATAATATCCATGCTATAAACCACTGTTTTATACAGTTTGATTACCTTTTTAATTGATTAGGAAAATGTTTCACTTATGCTTCTTTGCATTTAAAGCTGCATACTCTGTAACTATGAACATTTTTCGAAAAAAATTATTTTCTTTTTAAATCATTTGTAAAAGTAGAATTAAGCTATGTTTTCACAACAAAAAGGTTAAGTACAGCTGAAAACTGCATGGAAAAGTAAATTATCTTATCAAATAGGTGTATTTTTCTCTTGTTGGTAATTATTTGCGTCCCTCCAATAATTCTAGACCGTTGAATTTTAACATAAATACAGTTGTTTTGATAGTGATAACTTGTTAAGATTTACGAAAATAATAAAATGTTTACCTGAATTTGAATATTTTTACTGTGTTCTTGAAAAATAAAAACATTATTTTTAAAATCAGAAGATCAAAAGTTACAGACTATGCAGCTTTAACAAACTAAATCACATAAATCAGATGAGAGACCTAAACTCCTAGTGATCACAAATGTGGAATAGCTTGGGGGAAAAGCTAATTTCTTAGTCTCTGCCTTGGAAACTGTTATGTTGTGGTAACTTTTGAACTGTGAGCAGGATTAAAGTGCATGTCTTTTTCAAAAGACGCAACATCACAATGCATTTTGTGGAAGAGAAGCAGAGAGGATTGATCCCTAGGAGGCTCAGAAAACAGAATGATCTCCCCTTAAATGGACAGCATACGCAGCCGAAATACACTTTACTGGATTAAACTTCGTCCTAGTTGTTAAACACATTAATTGCTTAGCTCGCATGGAGGGTTCCTTACTTATACAACTAGCCATGTTGCTGACTTCAACACGCGCAATAAGTTGTTAACACAGAAACTTCTTAAACAAGGCTATCAATATCATAAACTTCGCAAAACCGGGGTTTACCTGTTGAATTTCCTTCGCTCCAGTATTCAGTTTTATGTACTGTTGAGTCATTGTCTTTGCTTTATCTCCTTTTTATATCTTGATTTATATGTTCTAGGAAATGATGCATGGATAAGTTCTTTCATACAAACCAAACATCTATGTGCCTGGATCCATATCTGAACTAAGGGTGAGATTAGCGCGCCATGAAACATGGATAAGTTCTTTCATGCAAACCAAACATCTATGTGTCTTGATCCACATCTGAACTAAGGGTGAAATTGGCGCGCCATGAAACCAGTTGAAGCCCTTCAGTAAAATACGTTTACTGACTGTTCCAAGGCGGTACTTCTTTTGTGCACTTGTGTTTGTCATTCTATTGCATCTGTTAATTGTGGCCTTGTGGTCACCTGAAGGGAAAGTGTTGACTTCTTTGCTGTTGTTTGTGATGTTTATTGTGATTTTGTTACTCTCCCATTTGGTATCCTAGGAAAGGTGTGGTACTTGATTGTATCGATTCCTGATCCTTGTTGTATTTCTTACTTTGCATATTTATATATATTTCATCACAATAAGTAACATGTATTTTATTTGGTTGTTTCTTTGCACTAATACATTGTATAAGCGCAAAGAAACAACAAATAAAACACAGTTTGTTATTTTTATTTGGTTGTTTCAGTGCAAAAAAAAACACAACGTAATAAAATGTATCAGTGCAAAGGTACAACCAAATAAAGCTGTATCAGTGCAAAGAAACAACCAAATAAAAATGGACCATTGCAATGAAACAAACAAACAAAAAAAAACTAACTGTGATGAAGCAAAGAAATGGACTAGAAAATCCACAGAAAGTCAGAGCTAACGATACCAACTAGTCGAGCCACCGTTGGCCCAGTCAAAGACAATTACCATGCACCAACCCACCAGCGAAATGGCTAGGTTAGGGACGTCATTAAGCCTAAGGTCTGACGCCCTGTTGTACAATCAAAGAGAAACGATAGCTGCAAACCATAATTGGATATACATTGTATAACCTGATATGCAGACTGCTGTTTTTAAAAATATGGATTATGCTATAGCCAACTCATTGATGTTTGATCATCGTTTCGAATTGACCTGGAAAAAACGATTTTCAATGATTCCTTTGAACTTAGAAACTAGATCCCCATATAATACTTACTCACCCAGATATGCTGTACCATAGAAGAGCTTTCAAACCAACAATATCTTTAACAATTAAATTTGAGTTTCTGCGATAGAATTTAGAGATTGCTTTTTGAAGTTTTTTGTGTCTATAGCATTGTATAAGTTACTTAGCAGTCAAACATGTATTTAGAGTGTTGAAGTCACTAACATTAAAGCATACTTTTTCAAAACTCAAATTGTGAAATACATATATCAATAAATGGGGATCGAGGAAGCTCTCCATCCTGCAAAGTAAATTAACAATTTCAAAATTAAACTCATTAACAATTTTAAAATAATAATGAAACTATGCCATTTGTGATGTACAAGTCAAACTCCACGAGAGTATCAATAGAACTTGCTTTATTTAACCTAAGTTCAGAAGAAAAAATAATTCATCATGTCAAGGGTTGGATAGAATAACCCATCCTGAGGATCACCGATTGGCATCACGAGGTTTGCAATGATCGCCAGGGTGGATTTTCCTACCCCATCCTCACACGAATAAAAGACCTTCCAAATAAATTTTTGATGATTGGTTGTTGATTGTATTACATAAGGAGTTTTTCACGACACTCATCAACAAACACACCAAATTAAGAATCCACTGTAATGATATAAACTCATCAACCATTTGTCTGTTTGTCGGATCAGTTTGTGAATAAATTCGAGCAGAGAGTTAGAACATGGGCTTAATACTTTTACAAAATAATCTTGTATCATGAATATGGGTTTGTATTGATCCCTGTATTTGTTTTTATGCCATTCTTTAATTGTGGGGACAAATGTGCTGATTTTAGTCCGATCAAACGGAAGTAAATGTGTTTGAAATATTCTACAAGTGGTCAGCATTTCCTGCCAAAGTTAATTGCACTTTTTCTATTATGTAAATACAATGCCAAGATTAAACAATCGCCAGTATCCTTTATATGCGTTGATATAAGCCCTTCTAGATAGAAATATTGCAGTAGAAATCTAAAAGAATTACATTTTTTTAAACATGTGTATGATAGTTATGTTTTGATGTCGCAAATACAAATAGTGTAATGACTATGAAACATGTGCAAATTGCACACAAGCTAGGCATTTTTCAAGGTTGAAATGATTAAACGTACGAATGCTATAAATATCTAGCGAGTGAGGATAGAGGTCTAGATTTTGTTCAAACCTTCGTCTTTTTTCCTTTCTGAGTTATTGAAGGCAGTGAAGGCCCTGAAACTTTTTTTTGCGATTTTAGAAAATCTACTGTAGCAAATGTTGAACACAATGTAATTCTAATTCTGCGAAATTTTTCTGTAACATACCAATGAACTTTTTATAGGTAGATGTTCTAATACCAGTTGCCTTATACAGGCAATTTCTATGTGCAATTGCAAAGTATATTTTTTCAATAAATGAGAGGCTTTCACAATAAAGTTTTTTCACAAACTCCACAACTACGTGTATGTTTCAGTGAAATTAACATGTTAAATGATAACGTTTTCACGTAGTTTGGCATGAACTTGGATGACAACAACAGAATTATGATTTTGTTTAAAGCTTTTGTGGTTAATCGTAACTTATATGGAAACCCTGTATTTGGTCGTATCCCTCGTCATTATCTTCAGTGACAATCAGCAGCTGATTATTAACAGGATTAAATGTTATATACTTTGGATTAACACCCAGTCCAACTGAGGGATTAAGCAGTAAACTGCGAGTCTTAAAATCACTTGAAAACACCAATACTTCACTATCAGCCTTGTTACACACATATAAGATACCTGTGTTGACATCTACACAGGAGGCCCCAAATGGTGCGCCATCTTCACTGTGGATGTTTAGAATCTTGCTTGTTTCACCATCCAGTTTTAGGAGTGTCTTCCTTCTGCTGTCATTAACGATAACAACAGGTTTGTTTCTTTCAAGAAAACATGTACTGTACAATGGTTCCTCAATGTTGTAGGTCAATGTGGGTGTTGTCCGACCCCAATGTAAAACTATTCCATTTCTTTCTAGTAACCTGAGAGTCGTACTGTTTCTCAGCCTTTCTGCAACAACGAGCTTATCACCACATGCCGAAATTGACAGGACGATCCCGTTATGATTTATTGTCTCTTTAATCACCCATATATTGTCTTTTATATCAAAAATATTAATTGTGTTTCCAAATCGCCCAGATATATACACAACAACCTCTTCATTGTTTACAACAGCCACGTGTATACCATCTTTCCATAAATGTGGGAATGCATGTGATGAGAGAAATACCTCGTTCTGGTCGAATATTTTGACATTTTTATTTTTAGAATCGGCCACTATGATTCTGCCATCAGGTGTACAAGCTAAACTCCTGACAACGCAGCATTCTTGGTCCCCTGGTACTCGGACACGGAAGGGGACACGTTTCCTGGTGGTGATAAATGGAAACTTTGAGGAACTGAAAAAGATAACGCATGAAATAGAAAATAATAGGTGAGTGTCTTTGATATCAAGTTTACCAGGCGAGGCTTTGAGAACGTTTGTTGACATTGCGAGGCTTGCAGAGCGATTCAACATGCGTTTTCAAAGCCGAGCCTGGCAAACTTGATATCAAATGACACGAACCTTGTATTCTATTTATCAGTTTACCTCTTGGATCGCTCTTTAAACAAGCGATTATGACGTAATTATCGATGTTTGTGTTGATTCAGCGTCATTAGCGACGTCATTCAAAAAAGCAACGTCATCATGACCTTATAAAGGCACATGACGTGAGATAGACAACGTGTATTAGGTAACTGATAAATATCATTAGAAATACATATATATTAAGTGGTTTTCAATATTGATATAATTTGATCAATAACGGTATTTAAAATCTTTACAAAATAAAATTCAATGTCTGGAGTGTTTTAATGTAACACGTACAAGACATAGAAGATCGATAGTGACTTCCACCACACAAACACTGTAATATTAAAATGTTCAAACCAGCAACATATTAACTGGTCTGGCTACAGCATACAGAGTAGAGTTCAAATGCTACTTAGACTGTGAACAAACATGGCACTTGGCTTATCAGATTCCGAGGGACAGTCAGGTTCAACTTGGTTACTTATATGCGTGATCAACAGACCTGGGGCCAAATACATTGAAAAGTATTCAAATACATTACAATTACTTTCACTGATCAATGGTTACAATTACATTACAATTACAGGACCTGTAGAAATGTAATAATTACAATTACAATTACTTTAGAAATGTAATCAAATAATTACTGATTACTTTGAAATGTCCGTATGAAATTATAATGCTAAATATAGTACTCACTTTAAAAGCTATGTTTTATACATATTATATAATGCCATGTCCTATACTGCTGTTTCTTAAGTGAAAAATAACCAGCTATGAAGTTGTATTCACATCTTATAAAAGTTTGAAAAAATATATAGTACATAATGCTCAGTGTTTTCAATTTTTTTATTCGTCATACATCAGATCTGACTGCATACTTTATAGATGATGAGCATGCCACATAGTAACATACAGTAAGATCGAAATTGACTGGTACTTCAATATTTTGCTCTGTCAGCTATTTTTAAATTGTTAACAGATTTTTTTTTTAAGCATCAAACGTTTTTCAAAAGTGTCATATTTGAGGGAACATAATTCAAAATGGCTTAGAACTGGTGCTATCATTGCACACGCATTGATTTAGAACTTTAACTGATCTGATTATAATAAACACTTGTAACTCATTATAATTTGGCCATTCCACAAGAAATGTATCTTACCCAAGCTTGTACATACAGGTAGCTATTTAGAGGGTCATAAGTCCTATTTCACATGTCCTTGCCATATTCTATAACAAAAGATTTTAACACATTTGAGATGTCTTCTTTTTGTGGTCTGAATTTGAGAATTTACCTGTGAATTCAGCCAAGCATGCCAACAAATGAAAGGAGATATAAAAATGCTATCATAGTGAATTTTAGCAGAAAAATGAACCTTATACCATGTTACAAAATCTATTGAAGCATTTCAAAAATTATTTCAATTAAATAATGGGTGTTAATCTCAAACATCTGACTAAAATTGATGTTGATTCTGAAAGTAACTAAATCTTGAAAGTTTGCTTTTATTACTTTATTGTGCACATTATTCAATATTTATTTATGTACTAATATATCCACAGTCTACCTTTTCTCAATCATCTGAATTAAAATAATACCACAAGTATTCACTAATCAGTAAGTTTCAAGTGGTGAGTAAATTTTCTTTAGGAAATAGCCAAATGTATTTAAAAAGTATTTGAAAGTAATTATAATTACAGCTAAACATTTTCAGTAATGATTACAATTTCATTACATGTATTTGAGCCAAACAATTTGAGCCAAACGTCTCCCTGCCCTTCACTATAGTGTAGATTTTATTTTCTTGTCCTTTGGGATAATGGGTTTCATTGTGGAACTTTGAAACTATTAGAGGGTCACTGATGAAGCCTAAATGGCAGAAACTAGCTAGTCTGGCCCAAGAAATATGCACACTCTAGTTTCAGTTCTTTGGTGCAGGCTTTGCTTCCAAATGATATTCTTTTAAGAACATATTACAATACATATGATTACTTTGAAAAAATGTATTTAATTACAGATAATTACAATTACTGATTACGATTACCTCAGGTCTTGTGATCAATAATATCACCTAATGACGCGATAAATTGCACTTGTATGGAAATATGCTTTGTAAATACAGTTTGAGACGTTTTATTTGCTAAATAAGAAGACGTAGAATTCACACTTATCTCAAAATAGTCTCATATCACTACGAACACATTGGTGCTATTATATACACATTTTGCAAGAAAAGGGCTGTATGATGTTTGGAGAGATAGAAGTTAATAGACATTTATTTCTGATTTTACACTTACTGAAAGCATTCCACGAATATTCCAGAGGTTGGTGGCAATGTTTAAGAAAACTTCATCTTTTATCTATACAACTTAACAATTAAAATTGTGTACGTGCATGCGCTAAAACTGTACGCACCCCCTAGGGTCAGTACAAAAATCAGCAGTTATCGTGACTACTTTATTCATGACTTAAGGAAATCATACGCCAAAGTAATTCGTACTAATCATCTGTTGGTGTGACTCAATCCATATAACAGGCGATCAGCCAGTCAATTGATTCGACGTACCACTCTGTCAAGTGATTTAAAGATTTGAGTTGGAAAGAAGCGCCACTTATAGTTTAATGATTAACATAATTACTTGATAAAATAAACCACCTGACTGCACAAGGCAAAACTTTCCTCAGAAGAATTATGCAACCTTAGAACATATATGAGCCGCAACATTGGATTGTCAACAATGTGGTATGTGCGATCAGCAAGCCTCAGATCAGCCTGCCCATACGGGCAGTCTGATCAGAGTCTTTGCTTGTCGCTTGAATATTCTATAAGTGTTAAGCTACCGACTGACCTACATTTGATGTTACTAAGCTTAAAAGGAGGCTGCACAGGCTCGTCTGAGTTTACACTTGTCAAAATGCCACATTGTTGGAAATCGCATGTCACGGCTAATATTTGTTTGTATAAAATAAACTTTACCCTTTTAAAGAGTTATCACTCTCTTCAAATGAAGCATGGCGTACTGTAGTCCCCATAGAGGCCACCACGTTCTTGTCTTCTCTTGGATGTGCTGGCGTTTGGCTGGGTGTTATCTTTGGACATGTTGGAAGATCTATCTTTCTGAATATGTCAGGTGGTGTGGCATTTAAAGAAACGTCAGCCCTCTTGTTAGCTGCTGATATTGGTTTTCCTTCCTGTGTAGCCTTTGTCTTCCCTCTTTCTGCATACTTTACAGCAATTTTCCCTTTTTCTAATATCGCTATGTTCTTTTTCACTCTTGTTCTTAGCTGTGTTTGCTTTGGTGATTTCCTTTCAAAATCTTTTCTATTTCCATCAGACGTTAAAGCCTTACAAGAACTATCAACAACTTTTTCAGTTGCTTCCTTCCGATTTCTTTTCGTTGTGTGCTTAGAAACTACTCTTTTGGAAAGCTTGAATAATGCTGAGACACCTTTACCGTTACTTTGAATGAATGAACCATTTTTCACACCGGTCTTTAGAGCAACATTCAAGTTCTGTTTGGCTTTATCTTTGTCTTTGATTGAGTACTTTCTACAGATATCCTTAAGAATGGATGTTGGGGTAGATCCATGACCTTGTTTAAGATGGTTCAGCGCATCTTTGATCATTTCAATGTTAATATCCTCCTTTATTTGAGACCGCTTTGTAACTTTATTTCTTACTTGCCTGGCCATTATGCTTTGATATCTATAATAAAGAAATGTTGTATACAATGGCGTACATGGTCATGCAAAGAGAGACTACCGAAACGAGCAGTGGTTATAATCAATTACTTCCCCTTTCATAAAAAGGAAAAAAAATCCACATTTTACTATTTACTGATAAAATTTTAATGTTCCTTTTCTTCTTTTTCCCAGTGCGGAAATAAAATCACGCCACTATCAGGCCTTGAGGTTATAAACCATTTTTATGCTCGAATCAGCTGAACATGACATTTATCCTGCTCATAAATGTTAAAATGCAAACAATTGTTGGTATTTTAACATGTATTAGCATGATAAATATAATATCTGAGAGACTTAAAGCAATAAACTTCTTCATTTGTTGGTATTTTAGATTTTATGAGCAGTTGAAATTTCGTGCTCAGTTGAGCATGAAAAAAGTTTTATAACCTCGTGACCAGACCGTCAGCGTAACGCCATGACATTTCGTTGGTGGGCTGATACCCACAGGCACATAATCTTGACTCATTATTGATTCAATATTGATTCAACGTCATGGGGTTAAATCAATGTTGTTTCTATGTTGAGTCAGCGATGTGTGCCTGCTGGGTAGTGACCAGAAAATGTTGCTGGTTTACCTTTTCAGAGGATTTACGATATATCAGCTGTTTTTGACACAGGCTTGTCGAAAGTAGTTCTGACGTGGTACATTGTAAATATTATATAGTATCAGTGAGTAGTGAATTGATAAGATGTATTTTCACTGCATAGAATGTTTATTTTATTCACATAACTTAATTTTTTATTATGATATTTATTGAACTCAGTGCTAATTATAGAGAGGTTCTTACATGAGTGCTCATGTTTTATTGACAATATTAAACGAGTTGGGGATAATAGATAAAATGCGAGGCTTGCCGAGCATTTGATCTCTTTTTCGCAACGAGTTTAATAAATTCAATATTACAAGAGTACGAATGTTAGAATCTATTTATCATATGACATTACATGTAGGATTACTTTGAAATCTCATTTCTGGCGTCAAAACGTAATTTTGTCGTCATGTAGGCCTACGCAACTTTGCTATGGGCGTCATAAAAGTTTGATGAAAATCTGTAAACCACTAGTGGCTTATCGATTTTATTTCATGGTGTTATTTCACTCGCAGGCGTGACCTCATATATGATAAAAAAAATAAAATACACTGAATCACATTCAAATTGTATGAGAGCCTCTATCTACCATCTCAAATATCCACTTTTTTCAGCGGGAGCTGTCTATAATCGACTTTACTCTAAATTATCCACCAATCAGAAACAATCTTACATCTGCAAGTCTGCTATCTATGATCATTGAAACGGACTATCTAAATTATCCACCAATCCGAAACAATCTTACATCTGCAAGTCTGCTATCTATGATCATTGAAATGGACTATAATTTGTTAGGTATGAAAGCCGGCACCGTGCCGCGCTACCGCGCCGAAATCTGCCGCTCCAGAAATATATTTTTCCTTTCCCGAAGCACTAAGAGGTGTAATTCCGTATTTTTTTTCGCTCTGTCATCTGCAAATAGTATTATTAACAATTGCCAATTCAAAAATACGTTATTTTTTACCGAAATAATGATTTTAATGGCGATTTGACATGTGTCAGGGGTAGGAAAGCCCCTGCCGTGCCTTGCCACTTGCGTTAGTGGCAGTTTGCCCTATTTTTAACAGTTGATTACTGGAACATTTGTCCTGGCTGCATTTTTACTAGAATCCATGGCACAGATGATTCTTAGTGGGTGTTTTAGGCATGCAATGGAATATATTAATAATAATAACGCATACACTCAATTGGCCCTTTTTCATGCGTTGTTACAGCTGGACAATTAACTGGTCAGTTAAACTTGTTTACGGTCCGCTTGCATCATAATATAATCAAGGGACCATCATCAAGTGAATAATATTCTTGACTTTGATCAATAATAGAACCGAACAAGCTCATTAAAGAATCTAATCTGATCAATAAGTGCCGAAAGAATTTGGAACAAGAAGTTTGTGAACTTCAATGAGCTCAACATTCATTTGTGTTACTCAGAATCTAGTATTTATTTATTTATTTATTTATTCATTTAAGCATAGCTAATGCGCCGATGCGTCGGCTGGTCTGCGCCTTTGTTTTTTTTGCAAACACCCACACCATTAGCAACGGTTTTTCGTCATATGTTTCACAGTGCCGGCCGAGACGAGTCTGCGCATATGCACAGTCTCGCCATAGCCTCTACTGCTGGTTTATACAAGATGATAATCTTTATACATTAACCACGTCGCTCATCTAATGAAACTAGAATATGGTTATATTACAAGATAGATAACGTTCGTTTATCAAAAATTTGTTCACAGTGAAAGCTCAAACGAGCTTGCGCATACGCACAGTCTCGCCAGGGCCTTTACTGCTTGTTTACTGAATGCGAGAGCATTTAATCAATGGAAATGACGCCTTTCCCGAAATTTAGAACAAAACTAAAACTTTGAAAACAAATTTATTTTCTGATTTGAGGGTGCGTCATCCATAGTGCAGTGGAATTCCCACAGCCTATAACATGCTTGGGGAAATATTACTGTGTTTATAGTCCATCCATGTATGATGTCATTGATGCCAGCAAACAAGACGATTACCTGCACTAATACAGGATTTTTTTATTATTTAACTGAACTCTATTTTTTCTTAGTACTATGTACCCTTCATGTCTTGTGATGTGATAGAAACCATGTTATATTGTATACAAACAATATACTGTAAAGGCTCTAGCGAGACTGCGCATATGTGCAAGCTCGTCTGAGTCTTAACTCTGAACTGTCTAATGATGTACATGTACATGTATGACCATTGAATAGAACTGAGTTTTATTCGAAATCCTGTAGGCTATAGAGCTCGCAAGGAATACATTCTGCATCTTTCGGAGAAGGCGTGCTTAATTTTCTAACTTGCATATCCACTACCTTCAGTAAACAAGCAGTAAAGGCTCTGACGAGACTGTGCGTATGCGCATGGGCGGATTCAGAGGGGGGGGGGGGCATGGGGTCTGGATCCAGACTGTGCGTATGCGCATGGGCGGATTCAGAGGGGGGACATGGGGTCTGGACCCCCCCTGAAAAATCACAAAACTATAGGGTTTTCTAGCAATACTGGTATGGATCTCCAGAAAAAATGACAAGGTTACCAAGCCAGCATTAAATGTTGGGCCATCATTGGTACGACAGTCTCTCCCTTCATCAATTAAGAAAAAACAACAAAAAAAAAAACATTGCCAAAGTCGGACCCCCTCTGGCAAAACTTTCTGGATCCGCGCAAAATGTGCAAACTCGTCTGAGCCTTCACTGAGATCTGACTTATGATGTACTTGCATGATCATTGAACAGAACTGAGTTTTATTCGAACTCCTGTAGGCTATATAGCTTGCGAGGATATAATCTACATCTTTCGAGGAAGGTGCTTAATTTTCTAACTCTTCAATAAACAAGCAGTAAAGGCTCTGGCGAGACTGTGCATATTCGCATGGGTGGATCCAGAGGGGGGAAAGGGGGTTCGGACCCCCCCCCCTGAAAAATCACAACACTATAGGGTTATAGCAATACTGGCCCGGATCCCCTGAAAAATCACAAGGTTACAAAGCCAGCATTCAATGTTGGGCCATCAACGGTACGACAGTGAAACTCCATTTTAATGGCGTTTGCTGGCGGGCCGATGTTGGTCCGCTTATGGTGGTATTTGGATCGTCTCTCCCCTCGTCAACTAAGAAAAAAACGTTGTCAAAGTCGGACCTCCTCTGGCAAAACTTTCTGGATTCGTGTAAGATGCGAGAACTCGTCTGAGGAGCCTTCACTGTGAACAAATTTATGGTGTACGAACGTTATCTATCTTGTAATATAACAATATTCTAGCTAGTTTCATTAGATGAGCGACGTATTTAGTATTTTATCATCTTGTATAAACCAGCAGTAGATGCTATGACGAGACTGTGCATATAGGTTTGATAGGATTCTGAGTAACACAAAGTAATTTTGCCTAATTGAAGTTCACAAACTTCTTTCTAGAAAATGATTAAGGAAGGGGAGCGCAGTGGCTCAGTGCTTGACTCGAGACCGACGGGCCGCGGGTTCGAACCTCACCGGCGCCACATTTCAAGAAAATCGCAGCAGTTTTCTTTGGGTCCTGTTTAAAAGAATTCCATTCTGTCTGGAACTGCCTGTTCAACATAATCACCTTTTGTTTGAAAGATGTTGGGGCTATTTGTTTTGTAGTATCTGGCTCAGCCCTGGTTGCCCATTTCACCCAGTTGTGTCTAAAAGCTGTAACCGAACCGAATTCGGCCGAACCTACCAAACTTACCGAATGTTCACTTTTTTAACCTATTGATTATAGGTATGTGATTTTCTTTATACCCCTTTAAGGCTTTGGCCAATATATCTGTATCCTTAAAACCCTTCCAGTGCCTCACTAAGAATAAAGCTGTCGTCGCGTTGTCTCATAAAGTGTCGCCGAGTTGTCTCAAAATCTGTCGACGAGTTGTCTCAAAAAAACGTGTCGCCGTCGGCGACTTTCCGGTATATTTCGGTATGTTCTGCCACCAAGTTTATTTGAAGTAACTATAAATAGCCTACGCATGTAGATAAATACAACGATCTATGCCAGATTAATATCATTATTAATGAGACTACAACTGTATTATTTTCAAGTGCACACAATTTACTTATTTAGACAATGATCTCAAGAAATGTTGTATTTGTTAAACATATCAGGTGCTTTCATAGTTAGTGACTTCCAGTTACCATTTGTATTAAAAGTTTTTCCCACTTCACATTCTACTTTTAATCCCTATATTAAATATTAAACATGAAATATACAAAATATACCACAACTCCAAACATTCTTAGTTATGAACTACTTATAATACTGCAATAGTGTAACAGGGGCTTTGAAACCTACGCAGCCAGATCAATGCTTAAACTTGCACTTCTCTTTTACAATGCAACTCCTCCACCAACTGACTTTCTAGACTAATTACAAATTTTCACCGTGTCCTTACAACAGGCTTACAATACACCTTATCCCTTTGATCTGCAAAAGACATTGTTCACATACTTTGAGTCAAACTTTCACGTTGGCAACCTTCAATTTTCTCAATCTCATCCAATTAATCAACATCTAACACCAATCTATTGTGCATAAAATATCTTACAATTACAACAGGACTTTAAATGTATGTTCTCCTTTGAATGCCGCTGAATATCTTTTTTAAAGATATTTCTTGTTCTACCTGACCTGAGAGTGTCGTGATACAATGTAATATGCAACTATATTGAGAATTGTCTAAACGCAGGAAAGAGAAAATAAAACAGTTTTACCCTTTTTATTCCAATTTAACTTGATTGTATTGGCGTTCTTTCAAAATGCATATTCTTACACATTCGTGTAAAATATAGATCTACCAATAATCAATAACAGTTTGTGTCTGTATATTTATAGATCACAATTCATTCCAAGGTCAATATTAAACATTATCTACAAAATTGATTGAACAAAGCATAGTATAACTTAAGTAGTTTCAGGACTTTAGTTAAGAGTGCGTATCGAAAATTTAATGTTCTTATTTCTCAACCAAAACATATGTTGTGGGTACTCAAAAGAACCGTCTCAATGAGACGGTTCTTTTGAGCACCCACAACATATACTGACCCACACTTCCAACGCAAATGTTTCAGGACTGCAACTTTAATTAATATACGAGGTTTTGCCGAAATCTTTGTACCGGCCCGGGGATATGGCAGACATTCACCAAATCAGGTTATAATTAAAAGGGAATTATTGACTTTCATTTTCATAAATAAGTGTTTTAATTTTTGATAAAATTGCGTTACAATGGATGAAGCAATATATGTAATATTAAAGCTTCTGTTTGATTTTGCGTTAGAAGTGTGGTCTTTTTATGTTAAAATCGATGGGGTTTTTACGCTGAAAATTTGTGTTTATCTAAACCTGTGTTGTTCTATGATGGCGCGAGAAAATTTGAATTTGTTGCATTTAAACAACAAAGCTACAGATCAGCTTGTGTACCCTGCTCTTTTCACCACACGTGTTATAACGTTTCTATAAAGAATACTATCTAAAGTTGCTGATGCAAAATTTTAATATTTTATCAAGTCACTGCAGCTAAGCAGGCTGGAAAATCCCGTACGCAGGTCTTCTTGCGACGTGGGGGCAGAACAATTCTTAATCTTAACCAGTCTACTAGGCGGACCTAATGGTATGTTTGAGTAGGGAGACACACCTCGGTTTGAGGTTGTTTTGAGATTTCCCACAAAATAAAACCCCGCATATTTCACACTGTTTCAGCAACCGCTGTTTAACGCAAAAACAGTTTTTTTTTCAAAAAATTATTCATGAACATGATGAAAGGGACTGTTGAAGAAAAAAACGTGCAAATCTTTACAACTGAAAACTTTTAGATAACAGCATGTGCATATGTGTCACTAGTTCGGTATTGGTAGCAACGCGAAGTCTTGAAGGCTGCTGCTAAAATCTCTGATATTCCTTCGACGTCGATACAGTAAAGTTTTACAATCAGCATTCTGCTACGAAATACGGCAAAACGAGTTCAGTTTACAAATTTCGACCATTTGTTTCCCATATTTGTTTTGACTTATGCTGCTCTAACACATTTGCGAATTAGCTTGCGAACGAACAGTGTATATGGAATCGCTTAGAACACCTTGGCAATGCCATAGCATCAAAAGATTACTCAGCTGTTACGCTGCACGATCGACTCGATGGCGATCGTGCAGCGTAACAGCTACGTAAGCTTCCGATGCTATTGCGTTGCCGTGGCGTTCTAAGCTATTCCAGATACGCCGTACGATCGCAAGTCGATTCGTAAAAATGTAACAGTAGTATTAGGTTTTCTTTCTTTTTGTTATTTACATAGTGGCATCGGTCAAGTAGTTTTTTGTGTGCAAAAATGAGTATAGACATGGGCCCGGGGGGGGGGGGGGGTCACCATGCACCCCCAAGGGCTCTCCGGGAGTGGTGTCATATTGTTCCCTGGACCCCCCTGATTAAGAATCAAGATGTTAACAATCGATATTTTGGGTCCAAGCCGCAATTTTGGAGGGTTTTCAAAATGGCCGCCGCGAAAAATGGCAAAATACCTATATAGGTTAATATCAGCCCCATATCATCTTTTAGGCTAGTTTTTAGCAGAACATCTATATTTAAGATTCTCAACTCCATTTCTGATATTAAAAACTAAATTTAAGATCTTAAAAATGCTATATCCAAGATGGCCGCCGCTTTGAAACTCAATTTTCGCATATTTTCATTAATATTATTTTTTCTGTAATCTTTGAAAAGTTAATTTCCAATATCAGTAAAAGAGAAGACACATCTATATTAGTCAAGTGTTCTTCGGTGTGAAATTTAAATATTATTCATGTAGTATGGCGTCCAAAATGGCTGCTATAAATGAAAAAAGGACCCCCGCTTACTTAGCATTTGCTTTATATAAGTTGGCGGATTTAACTGACAATTATTATATGGTTTTGTATATTTTTCACATATGTTTCCAGTCTGTAAATAGTTGTGATAAACATGAGCAAACCAAAAAAGAGTAAGTCAGGGGCAGAGTGTGGTGAAGGTAGTAGTTGTAGTATTAATACTGGTGGTGGTATAATAGAAACATGTATCATACATTTTCCTGATGTTAATGCATCAAATACAATTGTTTCACTATCCAACATTGAAAATCCTAGTGAACGTCTTGAAAAGCTGGATGACATATGCAGACGCAGACTCTTAGAACCACAAGGTTCTGTTCAAAGGATGACAGATATCTGTTCCCAAGTACCTTCTACATATTCGAAAGCGCAATTGTATGGGTATCACAGGCAGTGCTATCAGCGTTTCACAGGAAATTTACATCGCCTTCAAGCATCTGCTTTCCTTGAGGCAGAACCATCTACATCACGACCGAAGCGCAGATCATCTACTGGGGAATACATTTTCCCCCAGAATGTATTTTTTGTGGCAAAGATAGCAAGTGTAAGATTAAGAAAGGTAGCATATGGACTACAGAATCAATTTCCAAATTCGCATACCGCCTTGTCTTAACCTTGGGTCAAGACTTATGTAGGTCTATTACAAATGGTCCCTGGAAGCTACCAAAGCATATATTGCTATGCATGACATTTTGGCATATGTTCAGAAGTGCGGAACTCATAACATTAATAAGTCGCCTGGGTCATTCAGAAAATTATTCACATTCTCTGGCGCTTGAAACTGCGCATGCAACAACGGTACAACAATCGTCAAACATGCTAACATCACATATAATCAGAAACCCTGTTGGTAATTCACTGTTCCATTCTGACTTCGACAACGTTGATAAGTTCACAGCCACTGGGTCAGTCCACACAGCCAATGGAATAATGCTTCAAGAGGTTGATCAAAATGACGAAGAAGCTATTGAACTAGACATCCCAATCATTATTGAGCGAACTAAACAGAGATCATTAGATGTTGTGTTTGATTCACAGGATATGTCTGAGTGTTATGTAACCCAGCGGAAGAGTCCTTTACATGCTGTTACCATTTGGACTTGAAGCTTCATGGAGCACAGACTTAGTTTACCATGTCTGCATTATTTGCTGGTGTCTATTATAATCACTATTGGATAAGCAGGTTGTTGGTTCATCCTTTTCCAATGTTAATTATTTGTTTGCTAGGAGCCAATATTTAATAAAGAGGTTGTGAATATCACATAAAATAATCAAATGTTTAAGGAAGCCAATTAGGAATTACAGTATGTTTTTCATGACACAAATGCTTTAGTGTTTTCTATTCTAACAATATATCTAACAAACAGCAGTCTTTTTACAGGTTTCAGTGAGTACTGCAATGTAATTATTTAGCCCTTACATGGTACAGATTTTAAGAGGAAACCCCTATACTTTATTGTCTTACAGCAACCAGGAATCAAATACTCAACATTTGAACAAAAAGCTTGCCCTCTTCATCATCAGCTAATATCTTCTATGTTTCTTTTTATAACTGATTATTTATTTTCAGGTTAAGAAGCTTCCTTGATGCCAGATATGAGATACATCCACTGGGTTTTCTGTAGATGGCTGAGTAGCAGCAACAGTGTTCAAGCGGTTCCAGGGTGGTCAGGATTTGTATCAGTTACTGGGGGCATACCAACATCGACAACCACAATTGATTATATATTATCCAGTTATCAACAACCCAATCACAGATTATAAAACAGTCCAACAGTGTTTAGAGTATGCAGAATCAGCATCCAGAGAAGTTGGACAAGACTTCATTATAAGAACATTTGATCTAGGTGTTTGCATGAAGGTGTATCCTCTGATCCGGAACAATCCCCTCAGATATCAGAAACATATTGTCATGATTGGATCATTCCATGTTATTTGTGCTTATCTGAAAATGTTAGGTAAGAAAATGAAAGGTACTGGTTTGGATGACATAATTGTTTAAGCTGGGCTAATAACACTAGGTTCACTTAAAGGTGTTATGAGCGGAAAGAATTATAGCCGTGCTATGGCATGTCAAAAAACTATGCTTGAGGCACTTGAGAGACTGCTACTGATTGAGTATGTGATATAAAAAAAAAACGAACAAAACTTTTGAAATCCCAAATCCATGAAACCATCATGACTGATCTACTGGAATTGCCATCTGGAGCTACAATAGAAACTACCAAGACAGATGATGAAATATCTTCTCTTGTTAAAGACTACAATGAATTCAAAGAGTCAGTGCGACAAGGTGGCAGTGGCAAAACAGCCAAGTTATGGATATCATACATGGATCATGTCTGGCTGATCTTAAATGTTACACAAGCTGTAAAGTACAATGATTATTCATTATATTGTCATACTCTGTATAAGATGGCAGATATCTTTTTTAGTTTTGATGGGCAGACCTATGCCTGCTATTTGACAGTTTTTGCAGTCTTCCTGGCAAATATTGAACAGACACAGCCTGGTGCTTGCACTCTCCTAGAGAAAGGTGCTTTTAGTAGTGCCAGATCATTCATCCGAGGAAACAGGTGTCCAGTAGACAAAACTATTGAAGAGACCTTTATGAAACACTCCAAGTCACATGGAGGGACAGGTGGGTGTGGTGCAGGTCTTTCAGGCCTTGTGACTGACTATTAAGCTTACCAGAGATGGGTTAAGACAGCTCATGAGAGAGCCCAGTTTGTTGAAGTAATGTTTTCCACTGCAAATATGTTGTCAGAAGCTCAAGGTGGCAGAAAACACAAAGACCTATGGCCTGAGGAAGTGAAAAAGGGAGAAAAACTGGTCAATACAACAGTTGACGCTGTCAAGAGTTTCTTGAACCCTTTTGGTGTTCCTGAGGAGACCAAACTTTATTGTTTGTCATCTGGTGCTGCAACATCTTCAGACATTGAAATAGAAGTATTACGTGCTGAGAAAGCAGGTGAAGAGGCAAAGAAGCAGTTTATCACAGCAAGGCAACATCTTCCTCCAACTGCTGATTAGGTCTCAAGAGGGAATGAAAGTTGAGATTGTAGACCTCATGAAGTATTCTCTGACACCCATCATACCATATAGTCTTGCAACAGCTGATGGTTTCTTCAACAAGACAGACAAATCCAAAGGATTTCACTACCTTATGAAAGATGTTGAGAACTCCCCTATTCCTTCCGCAGAGATGTGTCTCATAATTGAAGATGGAAATGCTGTATTTCGTTTTCTTAAAGAAGTCCCAGGAAATTTTAAACAAATAAGCCACAAGATATTAGACATGTTACCAAAGAAATCAGATGTAGTGTTCAGCACAGATATGTATTACCCTGACTCAGGTAAGGCCGTTGAGTGGAGAAGGCGTGGTTGTGCTGAAAAGCTAGTGTTACAGGGAGAATTGACCAAGCATCCAGGAGATTGGCAAACGTTCTTAACAAACGATGAGAATAAACTTCAGCTAACAAGGCCTGTACTGCATGTTTGGAGTGATGACGAAGTTGCTGATAAGTACAAGAACAGAAAACTGATCCTCATAGCTGAAGGACACGCATACTCTTTCAAGTCAGATGACCAGACACAACACACCATAGTTCAGAGCTTACATCATTGTATTCAAATCAGGAAGAGACTGACTTAAAGGTAGTTATGTACTGCAAATATGCTCATGAACATGGCTACGAACATGCCCGCGTTCACAGTCCAGACACAGACACTTTCTATATCCTGATACATCATGCTTAGACTCTGCCATGTACAATTTATTTTGATACCGGCACTGGCAATAACAAGCATTTGATCAACATAACAGAGCTTGTTGCTGACTACACACAGGAGTATTACACAGCATTGACAACTGTGCATGCATTCAGTCATTGTGACTCAACAAGTGCTTTCAAAGGAGTTGGAAAGATTGAGCCTGTAAAATTCTACAAAAACTTCCTAGATTTCAGCGAGTTCTTGCTAGACTTGGGGATGAATGGACTATATCAGAAGAGATGGTTGCTGAACTGGAAGCATTCACATGCACCATCTATGGAAAGAGCAGGTCACAGAGTATAGATGAGGTGCGCTCAACCCTAATCAAGGAGAAATGTTACATGAAAGATGGAACACTTAATGTTAAGAAGAAGATTGAACTATGCAGTCTTTCACCATGCAGAAAAGCTTTGGTACAGCATATTCGAAGGGCAAACTTTCAAATGACTATTTGAAGGAGGGCAGATACCCCCTTCATTGAAAGCCCAAAGCCAACAGATGAACATGGATGGCTTACAGATGGTGATGGCTCTATGATGCCCCTTTGGTTTGCCGGTGACTGTCTGCCAAAGGGGCTGATTGATAATGAAGACCTGCCGAATGTGGAAGAATCTGATGATGATGATGATGATGAAGATGATGACGTTGCTGAAGAGGATGACTTTGCATACTCGAAAAAAGCATATGCTAAGGGGTAGGGTGCTGTTTTTGTTTATGGCAGCCATTTTGGATGCCATACTACATGAATACTATTTAAATTGCACACCGAAGAACACTTGACTAATCTGGATGTAGCTTCTCTATCACTGGTATTGGAAATTAACCTTTCAAAGATTACAGAAAAAATAATATCAATGGAAATATGCGAAAATTGAATTTCAAAGTGGCGGCCATCTTGGATATAGCTTTTTTAAGATCTTAAATTTATTTTTTATATACCAGAAATGGAGTTGATAATCTTAAATTTAGTTGTTCTAATAATAAAACTAGCCGAAAAGATGATATGGGGCTGATATTAAGCCATTATATAGTTTTTAGCAGCTTTAGAAAGAACATGTAACTGAATTTCAACGTGAATTACGGTACTTTGATAAATTATAAATGTAAATTACCAAATTTCTTACGTGGCAGGAAATTTTAAGAGATTCGGTAACTTATACTTCTTCTTGGATCTCTTGTTTGTCAAAAAGCTTATAGAATTAGATAACTGAAATATTTTGGCTTCTCAGCATAGTCAAAGAAGGTTTGTTATGAAAGAAGTATATAATTAAATTGTAGTTCTATATATACAAAAAGCACTGTGAGCGTTTCTATCCATTTTTGAAGAAATAATCAGAAGAAAAAATAAAACTATCGCTTTTGAAAAAGAAAATTAATAATATATAAAAATTATTTTCTTTTTTGGGTACTGATAATAACAAAGTGATGCTTGTGTAAAGAAAATAGTGATAATATGTTGGTAACGTAATTCACAAGTCCATTGATGCTGCCTTCTTACAATTGTAACCCAGAAAATTAAGTCTGAACCATCTTATTTCAGCAAACACCTATTAATATACTTTTTTACAAAATAACAACAAAGTTTTAAGTAGGCATAAAGATTTAGCTCTACCGGAAAAATGACAGAACTGTTCTAGGTAACGTAAATCACATAGCGTATTTGCTCACATATTTGTTCACAAGAAAAACTTGTAAATGTAAGTTTACGGTTTTATCTATCATATAAACGAAGCAAATTATCAGCATATCAACTCAGGAGAACATTTGGCTCCACTGAAATCAGATGGGATGAACCGGGTATAAATGAGAGGGCAGCTGTTTCTAAATCTGCATATAAAGTCATCATTAACTTCACGTGATTCAACGACTGAATAAAATGATTTAAAGTAAAGATAATAACAACTGAACAACAAGACAGAAACTTTTAATCACGGTTATTTTGTTGCATTTAACCTTATACTCGGACTGAGGGAGATTTATTCAAATGTGAATAACGTTACCTACTTTCAATCAGTTTCTTACCAAAATTCTAATAAATAAATTACCCGACAGACGCAATTCACTGCTGGATTTGATAAAACTTACTATGCATATATTGTTTTGATATTATGAGTATCTCTGTACGCTATGTGAAATGGGAAGATGATGCACTTAAGAAATACCAATGACCTTGTTGTTTCAAATGACAACTATGGTTTGGTTTAAGTTGGTACTTAATAATTGGGACTGATTTGCTGTAGTGAAATAATAAATATGTTGGCAGGTAAGATATGTATTTAGAGGATTCTTCTGATTTTAGTAAAATTGCAGATACGTAATTAATAGTAAAGTAATTCACAAATTCATGTATTCATTTGAACTTTCCTATCCAAGCACACACACACACACACACACACACACACACACACACACACACACACACACACGCACGCACGCACGCACGCACGCACGCACGCACACATTTTAAGGTTTATAGTTCTTACATTAGATTCAAGTTGGATGTAAACCTCTTCTTAAACAAAAACTAGACATTGGCTTACTTGGTAATTCAAAAGACTGCAGATTTTCTTCAATATATTCAGATGTCACTTGTCTACACACAATAAAGAAGCCTAATTTGTATTTATTTTCAACGACATATTAATTCTTTTTCAAAAGTGTATTGTATGTGAGCTAAACATGCATGGTTAATAATATGTGAGCTAGTAAAATAAGTAATGTAATTCGTGAATTTGTGACATTTATCACTGAGACCCCCTTTTTATTTAGTTTAAAATTAAGTGAGAGACATTTAATAAAAGATCCATGTATATGCCATCAAAATATGATACAAACTGCTCATCCAAACAATGGTTTGAGAAAATTACAATCTAAAACATACTATGTGGATGGGACAGTGCGTTTTAGGTGTTTTTGTCTCATTTGCTCTTGGTTAAACTATCAGAGAAAGATTTCTGATCATTACAGATGCTTTACATTTACATGACTGTATAGCTATAATGTTGAACAAATCTAGGGAGCGCAGTGGCTCAGTGGTAGAGTGCTTGACTCGATACTGCAGGGCCGCGGATTCGAGCCTCACCGGCGTCACTGCGTTGTGGTCCTTGAGCAAGACACATTTATCCTAGCTTATTACTGGTTCAACTCAGGAAGAGCCGTCCCTGTTTAAGTGAAAGATTGTTGATGGGACGTATAGAATCAAATCAAACAAAAGCAAAACTTTAACAAACCTTAAACAGTTAAAAAAATGTTAGGAAAAAGGAAAAGATCAGGAATCGATACAATCAAATACCACACCTGACCCAAGACACCACATGGGAAATTGACAAAAACATTAGAAAACATCACAAACAAGAGAGCAAAGATGTCAGACCTTTCCCAGCAGATGACCACAAGGCTGCAATGAATGTACAAAACAGCATGACAGGCAAACACGAAACACACGTAACACAAAGGATCCAAAAAAGAAGCACCGCATTAGAACTGTCAGTATGAACATTACTTGAGGACTTAAACATGATTAAGTGGATCAAGACAACTAGAAGTTTGTGTAGCATGAAAGATCATTATCTTACCCTTGTTTATTTGATAATATATGGATGGGACACAAAATTGAGCTAATTTGTTAAATTAAGTCCCTTTGGCTGAAAAACGTTAAATGATACAAACTGAAAAGAACACACCTTTATTACACCTTAATGACAGTGGACTTTTGTTGCTTTACAATTCATGAGAGGTCTTCCAAACGCAATTGCTCGGTCTTTATTTACTGAAGGATGTCAGATTTCAATTTCTAGGGCAATAATTTCATGGAGTTAATACTCAACAAAATTTACTCACATAATATCACGAATTTTACAGGAATTTCAAACTAAAGAAAAATATGCATGTGATCATTAATGACTCAATCACAAATCAAACCCCAGGACTGGTTGACTGACTGGTTCTAGTCATTGACTGACTGACTAGATTACTCTAGCCACCACGTCGAAATATAGCTACTGTCATTTGCAAGGTATCAGAGTTTATCAGTTACCTCTCCTATTAACTGCATTGTTCCACGTTGTCTGATAAATTCAGTTTAAAATTAAGTGAGAGAAATTTAATAAAAGATCCATGTATATGCCATCACATATGATTACAAACTGCTCATCCAAACAATGGTTTGAGAAAAAAACAATCTAAAACATACCATGTCGACGGGACAGTACGTTATGGGTGTTTTTGTCTAATTTGCTCTTGGTTAAACTATCAGAGAAAGATTTCTGATCATTACAGATGCTTTACAGTTACATGACTGTATAGCTATAATGTTGAACAAACCTAGGGAGCGCAGTGGCTCAGTGTTAGAGTGATTGACTCGATACTGCAGGGCCGCGGGTTCGAGCCTCAAACAAGAGAGCAAAGATGTCAGACCTTTCCCAGCAGATGACCACAAGGCTGCAATGAATGGACAAAACAGCATGACAGGCAAACACGAAACACACGTAACACAAAGGATCAACAAAAGAGGCATCGCATTAGAACTGTCAGTATGAAAATTACTGGAGGACTTAAACATGTTTAAGTGGATCAAGACAACTAGAAGTTTGTGTAGCATGAAAGATCATTATCTTACCCTTGTTTATTTGATAATATATGGATGGGACACAAAATTGAGCTAATTTGTTAAATTAAGTCCCTTTGGCTGAAAAACGTAAAATGATATAACCGAAAAGAACACACCTTTATTTCATCCTAATTACAGTGGACTTTTGTTGCTTTACAATTCATGAGAAGTCTTCCAAACGGAATTGCTCGGTCTTAATTTACTGAAGGAGGTCAGATTTCATTCAATTTCTAGGGCAATAATTTCATGGAATTAATACTCAACAAAATTTACTCACATAATATCATGAATTTTACAGGATTTTCTAAATAAAGAAAAATATGCATGTGATCATTAATGACTCAATTACAAATAAATCTCCAGGACTGACTGACTGACTGGTTTTAGTCACTGAATGACTGACAAGATTATTCTAGCCGATACGTCGAAATATAGGTACTAAGATATTAGAGTTTATCAGATACCTCTAACATTGTCTATCTCATGTGATGTGCCTTTATCGGGTCATGATGACGTTGAATTTTTTGTATGACGTCGCTAATGACGCTGAATCAACACAAAAATCGAAAATTTCTTTGTAATCGCTAGTTGTAAGCTGATAAATAGGATACCAGGTATGCGTCTTTTGATGTAGATATTACCAAGCTCGGCTTTGAGAAAGCACGTTGAATTGCTTGGCAAGCCTCGCAATGTCAACAAGCATTTTCAAAGCCTTGCCTCGTAAACTTAATATCAAAATTCACTCACCTAGTATTCTCTATTTAGCGTTCTACTCTTCTTCTGTATATTCGTCAGATATGATGGATACGGGCATATTAGAGCATGTATCATCATTGGTTCAGGATTACATAGAGGGTCTTACATGAGTGCTCCTCTTGTTACATATAAAGAGGATCTTACATGATTGCTCCTGTTGTTGCAGATATAGAGGATCTTACATAAGTACTCCACTTGTTGCAAATATAGAGAAGCTTTTTTTTTGTCTTGTTGTTCCTTTTTTTTTCTATAATCCTGTTACAGAAGGGTATCCAGCCAAAACATACAGTACATACATACATGAGCACCCTTAAACAATACTCTCGCTGACAGCCTAGATCCTGTCGTACATATATATGTTTTGTTAAGAAAAAATTCAGGAAGGGTGCTCCTTTCACTCAAACGACTCTCAAACCTATGTTGGTATATATATATACAGTTAAGATATCTACTGTTGTGCCAACCAAGAATGACAGTAACATAGTGCTTTTTAAGTAAAACATTAACTTGTACACTCCACCTGAGCTATTGTGAATCAATAGATCACTTGTGTATTAATCCTATCCTGTGTAGCAATATAGAGAATCTTATATGAGTGCTCTCTTGTTGCAGATGTAGAGAATTTACATAAGTGTTCCTCTTGTTGCAGGTATATATGTTATTACATAAGTGCTCCTCTTGTTGCAGATATTGAGGATCTTACATAAGTACTCCTCTTGTTGCTGATATAGAGGATTTTACAAGAGCGCTCCTCTTAGTTCAGATAAAGAGAATCTTACATGAGCGCCCCTCTTGTTGCAGATATAGATGATCATGAATTTATTAAATGAGTTGGGGAAAAGAGATACAATGTGAGGCTTGCCAAGCATTTTATCTTTTTTGCAACGAGTTTAGTTATTAAACCAATAATTGAAATGTGAATTGCTTAATAACACAAGAGCACCAATGTTTGATTCTATACCATTGCCATAAAGTTAATTATATTTTTATACGATCTCGATTTTCGAAGTAATGAAAAATAATTTGAGTTTTGGGTTTTATTCGACATGTACACTTGTATTTTGGCTACCAACTTTTGATAAGTACAATTTGTTTCATTGACTACTGTCCACAAACAGGAAGCTTACGACACAGTACTGTCCAGGAGTTGATATGCAAGAATTATTGTTTTGCTGTTGAGTCATAAAATAGCCTTAAAACGCGTATGTTGGATAAATCTAAAACTAGAAAGATGACAGAATGTGTAAAATTGCCAAGTGTAAATTGAATGTGTAAAATTGAAACAAGATGGCATTGCAAGGGTATTAAACGTGTCTTAGAGTGTTGTAAGCAGACCTTTGAAAGAACATAGAGAGTTGCAGTATTACAAAAAGGAAATGGTCTACATTGATTCTTGAGTGCAAGGAATCGTTACTGAAGCATTATGGTACGTGGTGCATTATCTGACGTCCACCGGATACAGTTAAAGGTGGTTTCTGGGACTTTGAACGCTCAAAAGTACCAGGACAAAATCCTGGAATCCGGTTTTAGGCCACCCTTGGACTCGCTAGAGGGCCGGAACAATTTGCTCCGAGATGATGTTGCAAGACCTCACTGTACTCACATCATCAAGAAATACAAAAATCAACAGAACATCGCTAGTCTTCCACTGCCCAGCTTGTTGCCGGACATAAACCCTATCAAACAGGTGTGAGACAAGCTCAGCTGAAGTGTTTGTAACCGTGAACCAGCCGTATCGAAACCATTGTGAATTTTGCTAGACTCTACTGCAGCAGTGGGACAGGATTTCATGTCTTGAATGCATGTACCCAGTGAATTCAATGATGTAAATGTGCCAAGTTGTTATTCAACAGTGTGAAGGCTACACACAACATAAATCTGAAGCAGTGGATTATTGTAAACCAGTTCGTGACTTTTCCACCAGATTCTGAAAGTGTATGATCCAAAGAGAAAGTTTTGAAGAAATTACAACTATCGCGGCTTTATTGTTAAAGTTTTGCTGAGTCTTGGCCTCCATGCTGTTTTCATTGAATTTTGTAAATTTATGGGTAATTTTTGTACTGTTTTTGCAGCCTATAAACAAGTCAGAGATTCCAGGGCTTTTCTTTATCAAATCACTGGTATTCTGCTTTTGTTGTCTAACACAATAAATTTTTGGTATATCTCAAAAGTTTCCGTTCTTACCGCTTCTAAAACCTAAGTAGTGTTATCAAATGGAATGTGCTTAACTTTATGGCAATAGTATATTTATCATATGCAATTAAGATTAGAGCGGGTGAGGGTATTAGTGAACCATAGGTAGTTAGTGAACCATTTTTGTATCCGAATTTCTAATGCACAGAAGCTTATTGTTTGACATTTAAAATGTTCAACCTAATGCGTCATTTAGTATCTAGTATTCACTATGGAAGTTTTTAATAAAGACTTTATTTTTTTAATGTCAATAAATTTGACGATTCTTAACCATGGTGTTAAGGAAACAGAAATTTGATCCTTATGATTGACACCTTCTGTGTAGTGTGTTGTCATGTTTTTTTTATAAAAGGCAGTATCTAATTGAATTGCTAACCCAAAATGCTTCTGCGCTGGAACCTGGCGGTGTTCGATTAGTCCATAGATATGGTTCACTATTACCCGACGAAAATTTTTCACAGAGGGTATTAGTGAACCAAGTAACATGTCATTGATTTATGTGTACCTTATCAGTTTATTTCTGCATATTGCACTTCTTGAACCATGAATGCATTAGCTAGTTTTATCAAACAGACGTTTGTTTTTTATTTTGGTTCATTTCATGTTCTAAAACGTTTGTGCTATAGAGGAAATAAACTTACCATATATGAGGACGACTTCCAAAATGGCTACAACAAATATGACGTCACAAGTCATGTGTTCCCTAACTCTATTATATGTATAAAGCTAAACACATGCATTCATAATCACATTTTTCTGTCAAAAGTGTAAAGCAATAAGCTTTATAAAACGTAAATTAACCACCAGTTATCACTTGGCAAGGTAGTCCATAAGGGAGTCTGAAATTGAGTTGACAAATTTTGCACTGCCTTGGAAATGACATTCAGACAAAACTTTGCTATATGCTGTTGACATGATTGAAGAGCAAAGTCAGGCCATTGTGGAAAGCTGCTTCAATCTGCGTTTCAAATAACAAATCATGGTTCAGTGTAGTTCTGCATATTCTGGTGATTGCAGGTCTAATCTAAGCTTTAATTGCATGTCTATATTAATCTCTTTGACGTTTCTAAATAATACCATAGTCTCCTGTCCACTAGTACCCGAATGGTTCACTAACTGCCCCATCGTGTATAGTTGTACAACACTATTAATGTAGCTTCTTTAACTGTTTAGAAGATGTCTGTATACTGTTTAACGACAAGAAAGAACCAAACTCTCAATTTGAGTAGCAGGATGTTTGAAAAGTTCACCAGATAACATATTATATAAAATATCGCTTAATGGTTCACTAAAACCCTCAACCGCTCTACTTTGAAATCTCATTTCCGCCGTAATTACATTATAGTTTTGTCATTATGTAGGCAACATTGTTATAGACGTAATAACGTTTCCCGAAAATCTATAAAACATTTGTGGTTTGTCGATTTTATGCATAGCGTATTTCACTCACAGACGCGACGTCATTTGATAATAATCATAAATAACCGTTAAAGAGTATTTGAGGTAGGCAGCGCATAGTCCATATCTTCACCAAGGGTATTTATTCATAATTTATTTGGAAGCAGTCCAAATAGTTTTCACCATTAAAACTTTCACTAGATATCAGCAACTGGTTATTGGAAGAATTGAGTGTGATATACCTAGGCATTCTACATAGTCCATCAACATATGTAAGTAATATTCTTGAATTATCAAGGTCTGTAGTATAGGCAACAACCTGTGAAATATACCTTTTACACACAAATAAAACACCTCTATCCGCATCTACAGCGACACCAAATGGAGATTCATCAGATATGATGTTAAGAATCTCACCAGTTTCACCATCTAGCTTTGTAATTGTATTTTTCATGGTATCAGCTATTACAATTACTAGCTTGTTATTTTCAAGGTAACATGTACTGAATTGCGGAAGATCAAATAAATATTTTCCATCATTAGATTTGATCCTTGACCAACATTCTTCCCCCATTCGATCGGTTAGTGTAACTGCATTGCCACCAAAGGTAATGCCAGTTTTAACAATTTTGTCCCCACAAGAAGATATCGAACTCAAAAATCTCTTGCTCCACGTGTCTTTGTTTTCCTTCACTAAGAAAAGATTTTCTGTGATATCAAAAATATAAAGCCTTCCACCAGTTTGTTCATATACAAGTGCTATCACCTCACCGTTGTTAACTACAGATATATGTATGTGAAATTGTAGGAGCAAAGGAAAAGCATAAGCAGCAAGATATATCCCATTCTGGTCAAACATTTTTATCTTTTTATTGTTACAGTCAGCGATTAGGATTCTACCATCAGGCGTAGAGCATAGTCCCCGAACTTGACAATCCCACTCATCGTCAACTATTCTGACGCATATCCTCTTTGTAAACTTGATATCTGGCAATGGCAAAGACCTGATTTCAGAAAGAAAGAAGTGGATTATAAGTAAGTATTTGGCAACCATTGTCAGCATGTAAAGGGCTCCAGATATCAGTGAGTGATTCTATTTATTTTCTTATATATAAAACATAATTGTGCTGTGATATGATATTTCCAACTATGTGGTATGTGCGACCAGCGAAGGCTCAGGCCATCCTGCCAATACGCGCACAGACTGATCAACGTCTTTGTTAGTCTCTTAAATATTATTTGACTGTTAAGCTACTGATTGAACACTATTTGGAGTCTCTAAGCTTAAAAGGAAGCTGCACAGGCTGGTCCGAGTCTCTTCATGTCAAAATGCTACAAAGTTGGAAATCACATGTCGCGGCTCCTATGCTGTTGGTGCTCAATGTGACGGTTATTTCAAGCACCCTTAACCAATGGTAAAGAGAATAGCTTATCTGGATCGTTGCTGATTTCCTTTCTTCTAATCAGAGTATAAGATTCCATCATGAGTGTGAGGGTGGGGTCGAGAAATCAGTTTTGAGGATCACCTTTTGACATCATGTAAGCCCTTCAGTAAAATATCTTTAGGAGAAGAACTAGATAAGCTTTTAGCTTTAGTTCTAGTCCTTTTGTATTGTGTTAATGTTTATGTATGTATGTCATGAATTGAATTACAATATGTTTAAACTAAAATATCTTTACTGACCGTTCCAAGGCGGTACTTCATTTGTGGATCATTTGTGTTATTTATGTTTGATGTTTGTCATGCTTTCGTGTCTGTTCATTGCTGCCTCGTGGTCATCTGCTGGGAAAGGGCTGACATCTTGGCTCTTGTTTGTGATGTCCAATTGTGATGTCAATCTCCAATGTGATATCCTGGGTCAGGTGTGGTACTTGATTGTATCGATTCTTGATCTTTGCCATCTTTCTTACTTTGCTAAGTGATGACAAACGGTGATCCTTACGGATAGAATTTTCTATACCATCCTCACCCAAATAATGGATTGTTTACTGGCTTACAATTGAATTTAATCTGAAAATAAGCTTCAAGACAACCGTGAATACGCTGAGATGCAATATCACATGATGACGTCATTTTGACTAAACATTGACGTCACTTGATGACCATGTGCATGAGTTCAAATACAACCATTTAACAGTCCTCTCGGGACAGCCTGGGTACGATAACATCAGTAGGAAAAGAATTTCTTACCCAAGATAAAATAGCAGATATCCTTATCCGGTGTCCAAGAAAATTCACATTTAACAATCTATAAAAACAGAGATTTGACCAGTTACTGAAATGTGACTTCATGCAGAAATAAAACTTCAACAACCTTGAACATAACCTGTTGTTTAAAACAAGGTATCAATCTCAATCTCCAATTGTAATATTTGAATGTAGTTATAGTTTTCCTCACACACCAGATCGGGATTTCCATTGTTTTACCCATATTTCTATCTCTCATACCCATACCAGCCCGTGGGAAAGATAAAAAACGAACAGCTGCACGTCGGCTGCACACAGGATGCACGTCGATCGGTGACGTCATTGTAATGTTCAACTGACGTCACCATGTAAAATCTTAGCGTAAACATGAGTTTCCGGAAGCCCTTTTCATTTTTTACTAATATAAAATGAGATATTAAGTGGTTAGCAAGAAAAAAGATCCGTTATTCGTATGAGGATGGAAAAAAAAGCTGTCCCTCGCGATCACCATTTGTCATCATTCGGCAAGCCTCGTGATGCCAATTGGTGATCATCGAAATGGATTTTTCTATCCCATCTTCACAATCATGACGGATACTTATAATCTAAAATAAGCCAGCACATAATGATCTAGTAATTATTGCATATGCCAGCACCAAATGTACAGACGAGCTAGCGTATGTCAGAGATTGCAAATTATGTGAAGGTTTAGTTCTACAGAGTATTTTACCTATTTCTGAAATATTCGTTTTCCCCCAGATTACTTCTATCTTATGGATTGGCGTAAATGCATTACTGTATTAATAACGAAGCTGTCCGTAGCTGATAACCTTGCGAACAGTTTAATCACAAACATGCACACAAAACCAACTGAGACTCTGATGACAAACCTAAGAGAATTTGAGTTTGTAAAAATTTGCCATACGAAAACAACAACAAGACAGACAAAACTACCCAACATGCAACATGCAAAGAGAAGTATGGGCCTCGTCATGAGAAAACCTGATTGTGTTGCTTGCGAACAACATAGGTACGAATTATCTTTGTCATTTGCTCACAGAAACATATAATAACTATACACTTGCTACAGATAAAATCGATATTCTAGCAAAGTAAGAAAGACAGCAAGGATCAGGAATCGATACAATCAAGCACCACACCCGTCTTATGGATACCAAATGGGAAAGTAACAAAATCACAATAAACATCACAAACAAGAGCCAAGAGGTCAGCATTTTTTCCTTTGGGTGACCACAAGGCAGTAATGAACAGACGCGAAAGCAAGACAAACACGAGACATAAATAACACAAATGGTCCACAAAAGAAGTACCGCTTTGGAACGGGCAGTAAGAATATTTTACTGGAGGGCTTAAACCGATTTCATGGCGCGCCAACCTCAACTTTAGTTCAGATGTGGATCAAGACATATAGATGTTTGGTTTGCATGAAAGTTCCCTAACTTATCCATGCATAATCTCCCAGAACACATAAATCAAGATATAAAAAAGGAGATAAAGCAAAGACAATGCTCAACAGTACATAAAAAAGAAATCCAACAGGTGAACCCCAGTGGGCCTGACAACAGCCAAAGCATCAAGTCCATGTAGCTAAGTAGTGTGGTTTGGACCTACTTGGCCAGAAAACCCACGTGACGAGGCCCATATAAGATTTATCCATACCTTTCACTACCGCTAGCAATGTCTAATTCCTCTGCACTTTTAGATGGTTTAACAACCTCTGTTGCCTTTAGAAACGCCACCTCATCATCTGTGACCGGTTGTTTTCTCGTATTCGTAGACTTAACCGCTTGTGAAGTTGTAGTTTTCGTTTGTGACGTATTAGTCTTTCTACTTCGTGTCCGTGGACTTTTCCGTTTTGTGGAATACAATGTTTTTTCTCCTTTGCTTTTCAATGCATTCTGGGTTTTTGCACGTTTTCCAGTTGTCTCCTTCTTTACACTTGATGCTTCATGTTTCTTAGTAGATGATGAATCAGATACGTTTCCAGACTTAACCACTTGGTCTGCTTTTATACTGGTTGTCTTAGCAATTGCAACGGACCTTTTGTTTATTGCTTGTATATTAAGTTTAAACAGAAGGTTTGACCCAATACTTTTAATTTCCTCAACTTCGCCACTCTCAATATTAGTTTTTAGAGCTTTATCCAAACACCGATTAGCAGAAGAACTGTTTTTGATCCCGTAATTGTCAAAAATATACTTAAGAATTCTTGGTTTTGTTGAGCCTTTTCTTTCTTTAAGTCCGGCTATTGCACCTTTGATCATATGCAAATATGGTGGAGCTCTTAACTTCTCTGTCGTCGTTAGAGGTTTTGTTTTACTCGCCATTCTTGCTTTTCTGCAACAATACAATTACCAGGTTAGCAAATAGGCATTCATGTAATCAAATTAAGTGATAAACTGAGATGATAAACTGTCATAATAATGTAAACAATTTGTCCTATAGAGACAGGTATTATAATATGATAGGAAGCCTGACATATTTGAAAGAAGCAAAGACGATAAATATCATCAGTGATCAGTGTAAATTTCAAAATATTTTTTCTTATTTTCTGTTAAATATATTGTTGGTACATTATAATTGAAGTTACCTCATGATGTATAATTTCAACATATGCCTTTTCAATAAATAGAAATTTTCACAAGACTTATTTTTCACAAACTCCAGATCTACGTGACGGTTTCGATTAAATGAGCATGTAGAAATAAACATGTTTTAATGTACATGTAGTTTGTCATGAGCCTTGCAGTCATTAGCAGATTGACACTTTTATGCGTTTGATGACGTTTCATTCGAATTAAATGCCAAGCTAAAATAGGATAATAAATAATAGATCTATTCAAACAAAATAAACACTGCTAAACAAATTCGATAGACACCAATATATGTTATTATAAGGCACCATTATATATATTACACTGTACGATACTATGCATGCAATATATTTGTATGCATGTCATTGTATTTTGCCTCATATATTGTAAACATAATTATTTTTGTACGTCATGGTGCCAAAGTATTTGCACTGAGAGAAAATAAAGACATGATTTAATTTGACAGGCTTCATAGGTATAGAATAGCACATATATTGTTTTTATTCTCTTTTATGCATCAGTAATCAGGTAATTGTTCTTTAAGATAAAATAGTACATGTGTATTTGGGAAATCCCTTAGACTGGATAAGTGATTAAAACGCACTTGTGTCGGGGGTACTTAGGCGATAACTGTATTTAAAATTATCATTTGGGGAGGTATATCGTGGGATATACGGTCAAAAATTTAGTTTTACAGCGACGCGCGAGCGGAGCCGTGAAATTATACCTCCCCAAATGAAAATTTTGAATATGTTTATCCCCATTCTAATGCAATTCTGAAGTTTAATCTCAAATTGGAGCCTATTGTTTCATATTGCATGATATACTGTCGCATATTCTTGACGTTATCCAATCAGACGTCGCGTTACAAATGTAAGTAAATTCGAATTGTTCTTTAATGATCTTTAATGGTAATTGTTTTATATTTGTAACATACATAATGTTGCCGTTATTGGGGATTCATGCAAACACACTCTGCTTATAGTTTTATGTATTCTGTGCATTTAAAAGTGCTTATAAATAGGCAAAATCAGCCCTTTGTCTATTAAGGGGTTAGGCAATTCGTGAAAACAAAAACAAACACAACGACAACAACAACAACAACAACAACAACAACAACAACAGCAACAGCCAACGATTGGTTATAGGTAACGTATCATAACAGCCTTTCAACAGCTATAATGTACAAACGTGTCACATTTAATATAGAAATGTTTCTCTGTATTATAGACTATGTCTGCGATAAACCCTAGCGTAAGTGGGTAGGGTCATTTTTAGTACAGAGTCTGTTTGTGTTTTGCATTAACGAGAGAGGGAGAGAGAGAGAGAGAGAGAGAGAGAGAGAGAGAGAGGGGGAGAGAGAGGGCTGCTTTGTTTTAATTGTCTTCCTGTTGTTTATCGACTGTTATTTTTATGTGGCTCTTCCTCGCGGCGCCGTGGGTTGGTCTGCGGTGTGTGATTGTGGTATTTCATGTGTGTATATGCTTTTTAAAATGTGTTTTTGTATGTGTAAGCACGAAATACTATAGCGAGGTTCGTCTGAGTATTTACAGATCGTTTAAATTATCCATTGACATAAGAAGGGGAGCGCAGTGGCTTAGTGGTAGAGTGCATGACTCGAGACCGAGGGGCCGCGTGTTCGAGCCTCACCGGTGTCACTGCGTTGTTTCCTTGACCAAGAACACTAATTCTAGTTTAGTACCGGTTCAACCCAGGAAGACCCGTCCCTACATAACTGAAAGATTGATGATGAGGCGTAAAGAATCAAATCAAACAAACAAAAACATTTTTAGAATAGTTTCTTATCCATTTATTAAATTTGCGTCAGGTTTTCTCTCGTAAAACGCGATATTTGTATCTTCTCCTGGGTAAACGAACATTAAATTAAATTGAGTCAATGACCTTTAAAATCTCTAATCGGGTACTATGGCAGACAGTGAAGACCCCAGATGAAATGCCGCATAAAGCGTCACTTCATTAGACTGGGCACTGTAAACTAGGACAAATTAGAAATGCATTTTGTTTTTTAAATTATAACCTGTAAATGCTCAATATATATATACAATGAACCATCCTGTCTTAAATGTATCAAACGGTATTGAAAATTTCACTAAGGGTTAAATAAAACATCGCCATGTACTATACTGATTTGAAATTTCTCTATCCTTTATTTCTTTAACCACGAACATTTAACCTTAAGTATGGACCTTTGCATACTATTAGTAGCACTGACAGCTGATTTAAACTTCACTGTACAATTTGTGCCCTACTATAGATATTACGAACAATACATGCTGTGACATGCCCATATCGTGTATTCGTTATTTATTTATGGTCTGAAATATCGATGTACGTTCTAAATATAATTTTTGGTAATTGGGTACTGTACCTTTAACCCAGTATGCGCTGAAAACTTGGGATGGGATATAACGAGTAGTCATAGATTTATAATATCCATATACAACTTTATTTCTATCCCAGAAATCCCTTTTTTCGTTTCGCAAACGATTTTTATATTAATACACACCTACAACTCGGACGAATATATCCTTTAATGAATCGGTACAAAAAATACACTAAACTCGAACTCAAGCTCGGTTCTTTGAAAAAAAAACAAAAAAAAACACACCACAAAAACAACTTCAGTGATCGAAGCAGATTGAATGCTATGTTGATCGATACACATTACGTGACTCATTTGTAAATATCAGATATTTGAAAGGAATGCCCGTTTTAATTTGATCTCCTCACAGTGTAGGAGCGGAAGTGTACAGTATTTGAGATTGCATAGTCTCTTGGGATTCTGTATAGGGAGGATCAGACACTTTAGGTAAAGTAAGACACAGTGAGGGTAAGTAAACATGACGATATTTTCTTTAATTTCAGTATTATCTTGATAATTGATATTCCTACGGATTGCATATGAAGGATTTCAGAGGATGAATGTTTTCTGTTTACCCGCAAGTTGTGCACACACAAGTTCTTAATCCATTTGACCATGTAAAGATGCATACAATTTCGCTCAAATGAATGGTCATGTATTCTTGTGTCAAGACACAAATAAACTGTTATTTTTCAAGAAATTGAGACTATTGCGTATATATTTCTCAGCTTATTCGTTTTGCTAGAGTGTGTTCTAATGTTGATGACTTCAACAATAGAAACTCATTTTAAATTGCTTAGTTTTTAAACCAAGGTTATAGACATCATAAAATTCGAAAAGCATTTTCTAAATTCTACCACAGACACTCTGAGTTAATTGTTATATACAACATCAGGTTACAAACTCTTCTGCAACAAGGCATATCAGAACCTATATTTTATGGTGATTTAGTTTATAAATTCAAACGAATTGTTGGAAAATCTATTTAGTGATCAATTCAAAAAGGTTGAAAAACGTTATATAAGGGTTGGATTTAACTTGGATATCATTGTCTGCAATGCCTGGCTTTAACCCAATCACGGTTTATAGCTATAGTTTCCTCTTTAATTGCACGACAGTGGGTCAGGCCTCAGACTCTATGACGGCTCTGACGTAAAGCTTTAATCAAAGGGTTGGTGCCTGATGCTTATCTGCAGCTGGACCCACCGTGGCTCAACTCGAGGTTTTTCTTTAGCTCTGACTATCTGTGAGTCATGAGCCATTTTCCTTGTTTCATCATGGTGAGAAAGTTTTGATTAGAGTGTTTCTCCATGATGAAACATTGCATTAGCTAGAAGGCCTCCATTTGAGCTGAACATTTCTTGTACTTCAACAACAGCAGAATCTAGGGCGAAGATTTGGTACGAGTAAAATGTATTTAAGCCCCCCGGTGGCTTAGGCTGCTTTCCATTCTAAGGCGGTGGTTCCGTTGTTGTTAACTTTCTTTTTATTGTTACTCCCATTGTGGGAGTCTGTAAATGTTCTATGTTTTGTTGTACATTACTTTATGCCCATTCTAGTATTGCAATCATCTTGATGGGGAAGAGAGAGCTGGTTGATTTGCTTAATTTGTCTTCCTGTTGTCTCGTGATGGTTGAGTGGCTCTTCTTTGCGGTGCCATGGGGTTGTCTGCGGTTTGTGATTGTGGTATTTCCTGATCATACTCACTTACTATTTTTGGTCTTTAAAATTTCTGACGGGAACAATAATATCTCGGTTTTAAGTCTGAGGTGATTAAATGTATTGAAACCATGACCTGTTCATCGATTGGATTCGTACAGTCACTTGTGGTAGACAGATTGGAATTTGTACAGTGACCTGCTATTATCTTTGTACAGTGACCCGGATTGTATTGTTTTGCATCAAGCTGAGTTAATGCATTTCATTGCAACAGTGGCGATCCTTCGACATTTTTGATATCCACTCTTCAGAGTATAAAATCTTTTATCAAGTTTTGACCAAGATGTTTTACTGATGACCACCTTTCAACTACTGACACAGGGCTCACCCTGGCCCGATATATTTTGTACCAAATGGAAAAAGTTGTTGCCAAATTAACTTGTTTTTAGCCAAGGATTTAGCTGGCATGTAGTATGGCACGTTTCTGAAATGTAAAGAAATAACATAAAAATATTATTAGGTTTCTTTCTGTACTCTGTACTCCAATTATTAAAAATAAAAGCTGTAACATCAAATAGGATCTATTCAATAAGTAATTGATTCAAAAACTATTCCTCAATCAACTAACCCTATAACTTCTTTAGGCCATGGGAGCATTTGTTTATGCATTTTAATAAGATAAAAAGCCAGAATTATCAATCAATTAAGAAAAAAAAATAGTCACATTAACATGCTCCTTGCTGGGCTGATTTTTGTAGTCATCCAATGCACTATCAACTGAGCTACCAGGGTGCCTAAACTGTACAAGTTTGATTTCTCTACCTCTCTATTAAAATAGCTTGGAGCAAACGTAGACAAAAGTTTAGCTTATATAACGAAATAAAACACAAATAAATCCCAAAATACAAAAAAATAGGTTTAAAATTCATTCATATAGCATATACTACAATAGAAAAATAAAAAAAGATAATTTCACTCATACATGTTTAGATAAGGGTTAAGGTCCCAATCAACACTTTCAGTCATGTTGAGACTTGCCTCTGAATTTGTGGGACTTTTCACCTTCTTGAGATACGTGACACTCAAGCCCTGCTATAAGTTACCAGCAGCTCTGTCGTAGAGGCACCAGACAGCCTGTCCATTTTGCGAGCCCCAATGGATAGGACCCTGCATGTTTAAAGGATAAGCTGGCACAGGCAAGAAGCTGACAGACGCCACAAACAGTGGGCCATTATCAGGTAGGAGGTTGTATTGGTGGTAACATTTACTTTGATGTGATTCAAGGTTATCTGGCGCACTGTGGTTTATCGTGTACGATATGGTAAAAGCAGATACTTTATACAAGTGACTGTAAAAATCACAGTTGTCTGTACGACAGCATACCAAGTCACTGTACAAAATTCTATTGATACAGTGTCCTGTAAAATGAAGAATTTTTATGTTTATCCCTAATGCCAGTCCGCTTTGAAGATGATATTTCAACAAGCAAATGATTCTATAATGTGCTTCTTATGAAAACAATTAGTGTTATGTTCGATAATGCTGTCAATACACGTTTTGTCTATGATGCAACCATGCATATTTTGGCCTGCTAAAATTATTGAGACGTGTACATTACTATTAGAACGCATTATAACTGACATTTTCCTTCTTGAGGTGTTCCAAATATACTGTTGCCTCATACGGACCAAAACTGTCTGGCTTTTTAATCATAACTTTAGAAAATTACCAACATTACTAAGCGTGTCAATGTTTATGTTTTACCCAAAGTGTCCGATCCTCGCTAAACATAATCCCAAGAGACTAATAATAATAGAATAAGGTATACAATCTCAGACACTGTACACTTCCTCTCCTACACTGTGATCCTCGTTACACAAAATACTTTATAATATTATTCTTGATACGTTATGGGAATATCAAGTTTCAAAACATTACCTTAAGTATCAACACATTTGTTCATGTCGCATGAAAACTTATTTCACTGCGTGGGAGCAGCAATTGCACAGATCAGCCCGTACCCGCCTAGTCTGAGCAGTGTCTTTACTAGCAGAGTTAGTTTAATACGATAAAAAATCAATAGTCTGTAACTAATCTTTGTAGCTGAACAGGCTCTTTGGAGCCCTATATGGTCGCAAACCCTCTGTATATATCACATTTTATTGATTGACATCGTCACTCTTCACGAGAAGGGAACTTCATATAAAGAGCCAATCTTTCGAGGGTCATTCCGGCGCTGCATATGGATGCTGAAAAAGTTGCCTAAAAACCGTAAGTTTTCAATTCGGCGTTTTTATCAATGTATGGTGTAAAAAGCGAAGGAAATGAGAATGTACTTCTTATTCTTCTTATTGCATGAGCCCTTTTCTTTGTATCATCATATTGTGTTTTGATTTGATTGTTTCTCTTTGATGATATATTACATTAGTTAGGAAGCCTCCATGCGAGCTAAAATATTGTGTTTTTAACAACAACAACAACAACAACAACAACAACAACAACAACAACAACAACAACAACAACAACAACAACAAAACAACAACAACAACAACAACAACAACAACAACAACAACAACAACAACAACAACAACAACAACAACAACAACAACAACAACAACAACAGAATCTAGGGCGAAGATTTGGCGTCAGTAAAATGCATTTAAGCCCCTTGTAGCTTAGGCTGCTGTCCGTTCTAAAGGGGTGGCTCTGTTTTTGCTGATTTATTGTTTTATGTACATCCCATTGTTTGTGGAGGTTCTGTGTTGGTCTTTGTTTTGGTGTGCATTATTTTAGTCCTTTCTAGTTTTGCAATCATCTTGAAGCGGAAGAGAAAGCTGGTTGCTTTGCTATTTGCTATTATTGTCTTACAGATGTATTGTTACTATAAATGTTATGTGACTCTTCCCCGCGGTGCTGAGGGTTAGTCTGCCGTGTGTGATTGTGGTATTTCCTGATCATACTCACTTACTTTTTGTGTACAGTTCTATCAAAATCCGTTTGCTGTGAGGTAGGCCTACATGAAGTTTATTAACCTCATGACAAAAACGATTCAGATAAACCCGTACACACCGTACAGCTCAAATAAGATTGACGAAAAGTTTAAAGACCAGAGTGGAGCATTACATTCTCCTTTTTTCGCTCGTACAAGATAAAATAAATATTTTTAGTTTTTAGGCGATTTTTTCAGCCTCAATGGGTTTATGAAGTTTCCACATATTCTTACGCACAATAGCGTTATCCACTACAATTGCTTACCGGCAGAGTATGTAGCTATATTAATTATATGAGCCGCGACATGAGATTTCCAACAATGTGGTATGTGCGACCAGCAAAGCCTTAGACCAGCCTGCGCATTTGCGCAGTCTGATCAGAGGCTTTGCTAGTCGCTTGAATATTCTATGAGTGTTAAGCTACTGACTGAACATCATTTGGGGTTTCTAAGCTTAAAAGGAGGCTCTACAGGCTCGTCTGAGTCTACACTTGTCAAAATGCCACATTGTTGGAAATCACGTGTCACGGCTCAGTTCTGTATTTTACTTGCCAAATCATACATAAAATACTTTAATACTGATGAGGGGAGAGCGGATCCAAATACCACTAAAAGCAGGCCATCATCAGCCAGCCAGCAAAACGCCATTAAAATGGCGTTTCAATGGCGGACCTGTGATGTCCTTACATTGAATGCTGGCTTAGTTGCTTTGTGGTTTCCATGGAGATCAGTATTGCTAAGGAACCTTTTAACTATGATTTTCCAGCTCCGGCCTCACGGTTCTCCCCTCTGGATCTGCGCATGATATACAAAAACAATACCAGGGCAAAGCTTGCTTAAAAATATACACACTTACAGAAACAGGGACAACTAATGCATTTATACAAATGCTCCTAAAATGGTATCATAAACAAACAGTGTAGACCGAGATGAGACAACGCAAATCGTGACTTCTCACCAGTTTCGTGCTGTTTTCTATGATAAACACACTCTTGGTAAAAGTGGATTATAAAAAAAACAAAAACAAAATATAATCAAATGTGATCCAGGATCTCATTCATTTTGCGTTAATGGGTGCTAAACCGTCAAAGGGGTCTAGGAGATGATGGAAACATACCCCCTAACTAAATTAGATTAAGAGAGGTAAGCATAGATCATCCTAATACGCTAAAAGAATATGACACACTTTTATAGTCGTTGGTGATATTTTGGAATAGATCAAAAGGTGGCCTTTCAATGATTCGTTTGAATTTGTAAAGTAAATCACCATTGATGCTGACTCTGCTATGCATTGATGCAAGAAAGTTTTCAAGCCAACATTGTACAAGTATTTAGGATCAACTTTGAGTATATGTGGTATAACTTAGAAAATGCTTTACGACGTTTATTATAGCCAGCCTTGCTTTGATAACTTAGCAGTCAAAAAGGCTCTGATGGCTCTGTTAAAACAGAGCCATCAGAGTAAGACTAGCTACAAGTATATGATATGACACATTTTTTAAGGACTGGAGCCAGTCTAAATATGAGGGTTAAGTGTCTTGGTCGAGGAAACAACACAACGCCTCTAGTGAGGGCATTTTAAAATGCATATACATTCTCTGAATGCAGAATGTAAATGACAATACAAAACTGCCGTTAAAACATCGAAAGTCTTTAATTAACCTGGTTGGAGGTGAAACAAATCATGTTAATTTCATGCAAACCATGCTAATTTCATGCTCTAAAATCTTGCTATATTTTGCTCTTTAGAGGGTGATATAAGAAAAATGTCAAAAATAATAACCTCTAAAAACTAGTTTTTGCTGATTTACATCTCATATGCAGTACATGTAAACTATTGGCCAGTTTAGACCACTTTTTGTGAGTAATGAGCCCTTTTTTGTTTCACCATAGTGTATTAATTGAATTTGATTGTTTCTCTGTCATGATACATTGTATTAGTTAGGAAGCCTCCATGCGAGCTAAACAATTTTGTGCTTTAAAAACAACATAATCTGGGGCGAAGATTTGGCGCCATTAATATGCATTTAAGCCCCCTGGTGGCTAGGCTACTTTCCGTTTTAAGGCGGTAGTTCTGTTGTTGTTGGTCTATTGTTTTATGTACTTTCCATTGTTTGTGGGGATTCTGTGTTTGTCTTTGATTTGTAATGCATTTCTTTATGTCCATTCTAGGTTTGCATTTTTTTTGAAGAGGAAGAGAGAGTTGGTTGCTTTGCTTTTATTGCATTACAGATGTCTTGTTACTGCAAATGTTCAGTGGCTCTTCCTAACGGTGCCATTTGTTGTTCTGCAGTGTGTGATTTTGGCATTTCCTGATCATACTCACTTACTTTTTAGGTAGACATAGAGATATATGCAGGTAATATGGGCCAATCAGGAGACTGGTCATATACCAATGTTATATATCATTCTATAAAAACCATTTTTAAAGCTCACCATAATTGTGTCATAGCCTCAAACAGAAGGTGAAAGTTTCCTTGTAGTTAACCATATTGGCAAGTTTATGAGTAATGGTACTTATCGATTACACATAGACTTACTTCTTAAACTTGTCATGGCCAGTTACCCAGTGAGCGTCAGACCCTTTATCTACGCCATAACTTTGTGTGTGTGAGCACCCAATGCTCAATTATGATTCACATATGGGCCTCGACGCGTGAAGATCTGTCTTCGGGGGTTTGCGAACAACACAGGTGCAGACCAGCCTGCGCATCCGCGCAGTCTGATCAGCGCCTTTGTTGTTCGCTTATTGGAAACAAACCATATCTAGACTTGCTACGAGCGAATTTTCAAATATCTAGCTAGTCTCTGAAGCTGAGCAGGCTGGTTTGAATCTTGCTTGCTCGGAAACCCCGAAGACAGGGTTTCTCGCGTAGCGGCCCATATTTAAATGCTTGTTTGAGAATTCAATATTTGCCAATATGAGATTGATAAGTCCCTTGTTCAAGCTATATGGAGTCACTGTTTTGTGTCATTGATCAATGGAGAGTTTGGTGTAAAAGTAACATAAGCGCAAGAAAACAAGCACCACGAAACATGTTTTTTTAAATACTTATGTAATAGGTAAACCATGGGTTGTCGCCTGTACGTGGAGATAATCCACGAGATTTAACGAGTGGATTATCTTACGTACAGGTCGACAAACATGGTATTACTATTTTATACCACCTACAGCAGTGTAAACCTTGCAAATCACGAGGTATTTAGAGCTAAAGTTGGTAAGGATGGTTTAAACGGTTCTATAAACCCATTTAAAGTAAAAGGTTTTGTGTTGGCATAGTTACTCATTTATTAATCAAAAGCAGGTAGTGTTTGATCTGCAAAATTATATTATATTATGTTCTTGTTCACCCGTTTCAAAATGTAAACCCCCTGTTAAACACGAAGAATATTCAACTTTAAAGATAAAAAGAATATTTCTAAGAAAGGTTGGTAATGTGATGTTTTGCGCTAAAATGTTCATTACCTATATTCTAACATATAAAAGAACTTAACGTTTTATCGTATTTCTATTGGTAGGGAGCCTTATTAAAAGACGTGTTATTTGGGTGACATAATAAGGGGATAGTTTTATAAAAAAAAAATGGAAATAAAAAAAAAAACATTTGTGAAAGTATATCGTCGGATATATAGTCGGAAATTTAGTTTGTAGTGATATCCGACCATATATCTGACGATATACCCCCAAAATGAAATTTTAAATATGTTTATCCCCATTTTAATCACCTCTGCAGTTTTGTCTTAAATTGTAGAGATGAAAGCCGCATAAACCGCATGACATCCAACGAAATGTGACATAAGCGACGTTAAACAGTCAGGTGCATAACCTCCAAAAGTTAAAAAATATATCACTTAAAGCAGTTAACTTTTTTTTGCAACAAAAACAAAAGTAACCTGTTTGAGTGAACGTGTCTTTTTTCATCTTCATATTCCCGAGTTACCGCAATTTTCACGGCCATGTGGATAATTTTATCTGAAAGACCTATTACATAACGTTACGATTATGCAATAAAATTTTGTACGCATCGTCTATAAATAAGTACGCGAGGTCATTGAAGTTCAGAAAATAAGCTACTTTTTAACCTGAATAAGTTATTTTGGTGACGGGTTGCAATTTGACCTTGACCTAAATAACTTCAGATATAACTTAAATAAGTTACTTTCGGTAGCATCACTTAGAAATTATTGTTGAAAAGGCACAATTTTAACTTCCTCAAGTGATATATATTCTAACTTATAGAAGTTATGTCCCTGACTGTTAAAAAATGTTCCTCTTTCTTAATCTTATGTCGTAAGTAATGACCTCAAGTTATTTCCGATTACTGTCGCGTGGTACTGTCGCAAATATTTGTCGTTATCCAATCAGACGTCGCGTTACAAAAACATGTGCATTAGAATTTAATTTTATAAAGCAGTGAATATTTGAACACACCCTAGTAAAACAGTAAAACATGTAACTCAGCTATAAAAATCTGGACTATATTTCTACTCAACCAAAAAATCTCTTCACATAAATATTAATTCACCGTCTTTGTTTAATGCTAAAATATGTTTCATGGAATTCTAAAGCAATTCATTTTTAAATACAGATTAGACAAGGTTGTGTCCATTAAACCAACTTGGAGTTGGCATCACCATAACAAGCCTCTGGCGGCCCACTAATGAGATTATGTAATCTTAAATGTATACATGTATGTTGGCTGTGGAAAATGTAAGCGAATAATCAGTAATAAGAAAATGAAAACAGAAAGAAAATGATATTTTTCTGACAATCTAAAAAGAGTTTAACAACAGACCAATGGAGTATGAATAGACTCAAGCAGGGGATGATATCGACATGCCGCTCAATTAAAACTAGTGGGCTGATATAACCATGCTTACTCACCAATGAGCGTAAGTGATATACATTTATTGTTCTTTGATTGTATTGTTGATACATACCTATATAGTCTTCATTTACACACAATAATATAAGATACATACCTGGCAGATACATGCATATTATAAACATTTTATGAGAGCAGGCGGATAAAATTATTTAGTATCTATTCATATGTTTTCACGAGAACTGGCGGATAAAATAATTTAGTGTCTACTCATAAGTTATTTGGTAACATTCCAAATAATTTCCACCAGCTAAGCTTTCGCTAGATATTAGCAATGTTCTGTCGAAGGAATTGAACGTTGTATACCTAGGCATATCACATAGTCCATCAACGTGTGTGAGTAATATTCTTTGATTGTCAAGGTTTGTGGTATATACACCCGTCTCATATTCCTTTTACACACATATAAAATACCTCTATCGGCATCTACAGCTACGTCAAACCGAGGGGCGTCATCAGATATAATGTTAAGAATCTCGCCAGTTTCACCACCTAGCTTTGTGATTGTATTTTTAATGCTATCAGTTATTACAATTACTGGTTTGTTATTTTCAAGAAAACATGCACTGAATTGGGGAAGTTCAAATAAATTTTGACCATTAGTAGATTTACTCCTCGACCAAAAGTCTTCCCCTCTCCGATCTGTTAGTGTAACTGCATTGCCACCAAAGGTAGTGCCAGTTTTAACAATTTTGTCCAGGCAAGAAGATATTGACAATAAAAATCCACCATTCCACATTGGATTGTTTTCTTTCACTAAGAAAAGATTGTCCGTGATATCAAATGTATAAAGCCTTCCACCAGTCTGTTCATATACATGCGCTCTCACTGCATTGTTGTTTACCACTGATATATGTATTTGGTCGGACTGGAGTGAATGGAAAGCATAAGCTGCAAGGTATAATACATTCTGGTCAAACGATTTTATCTTTTTTATTGTTACAGTCAGCGACAATAATTCTACCATCAGGCGTAGAGCAAAGCCCTCAAACTTGACAATTACACTCATCGTCAAATAATCTGATATCCAATGGGGTTTTTCTAGTTATCTTCATATCTGGCAATCGCGAAAACCTGAATACAAAAGAAAAATTAGCGAATAATAAATCAGTACTTCGTAACCATTTTCATCATGTACAGGCCTCCAGATAATAGTGTGTAATAAAAAGTGTGTCCTTATATCTCAAACAAAACCGATGTTGTGAGTACTTAAAAGAACTAGAGACGAAATGTTTACAAATTTACGCTGAAAATATGTGAGGTCAAAATGTATGTATATCAAATTAAAAAGAGAACTTTCAAACAGTACAGCAACAAATTTGCAAAAACCTTAAGCTTAATTCATTTTTTAAAGTTTTCGTTTTTGAATAGAATTTCGGGTTCAAATTTAAAAAAAGTGATATTAGAATACAGCTGTAGATACATCTTTTAAAAAGGTATTTGGCTGCATTTCAATTGTGGAATTTGTTTTATATGTATACCTGTTTGTTTCAGTTGTAAACTGTGTATACTCGCGATCGTAGGTCGCAGTTAGTGCAATTGCGATACATTGAAATCGTGCAGCATGCAAAAGTATTTGGCCCTGCTGAAATCTGCCATTGATAGGTCACATAAGCGTATAGTATTTGTTTCATAGCAATTTAGTCTGCTACTGATTTATTTTCCTTTTGAGATATCATTTTCTCCGCAGCTGACCGTTTCTTATTTTAAATTCACTTTTAGTAACGAAGTTGTCGTTAGCTGTTAACCTTTGCACCAGTTTAAACCCAGATCAAACCCATAAAAAGTCGGGTCGGATCTAGAAAAACAAACTGATTGACACACTGATGGCATACCTGAAAGGATTTTCTGAAAAATTTGTTTTTGAAAAAAAATTGCAGACGAAAAAATTAAGCAAGCACAATTACTCATCATGCAAAGAGTAAAATGGGCTGCATCATGAGAAAACATGTGTATCATTTGACGTTGCGTCTGGGAGTGAAAAAACGCCACTGATTAAAATCGATAAATCACTAGTGGTTTGCAGATTTTTCATAACACAGTTGCGTACATAATGACAACGTTAGAACGTTTAAGCCAGAAAAGAGATTTCTAAATAATCTTAATGCCATATGATTATTAGATTCTAACACTCGTGTCATGCGAACAACAAAGACACACATCAGGCTGCTAATCTCACGCGCATCTCAGCCGTGTCTGTGACTTTTTGTTATTAACTCACAGTAATGTAGAAATGGTACACTTGCTGTGGACAAATTTTTCATGCGTCTGTAGCTGAGGCATTAATTCGCGGATCCAGACAGTTTTGTCATAGGGGGTCCTACAGTGATGTTTAAATGTGTGTGTTTTTTTAGTTGATGGGATGAAGAGAGGATCAAAATGCGACTAAAAGTGGGCCATCATCGGCCCGCCAGCGAAACGCTATCAAAATGGCGTTGCGCTGGCGTGCTGATTATGGCCCACCATTGAATGCTTGCTTGGTAGCTTAGTGATTTTAGGGGATCCGGATCAATATTGCTAGGCAAACCTTTATTTTTGTGATTTTTCAGGGGGGGGGGTGGAGGTCCGGACCCCCAGTCCCACCTCTGGATCCGCCCATGTGAGGCAATTAGTTTTGAATGTACTTGGCTGGAAACTCTGAAGAGTGTTTTCTCACAACTCGGTCCAAATACTGTAAAACCTGTCTTAAGCGGCCACTCTCAAAAAGAGCAAAAATTGGTTTTCAAGACCAATTATCTCTCTCCTAATGCAGGTCAAAAGTATTGCAGAATGCTCCGAGGGGAGCATTCGGCAATACTTTCGACCTGCATTGAGCTACCACATGGCTTTAAGGTCGTTGTTTTGTCTATTTTTGAGTGGCCGCCTAAGACAGGTTTCACTGTATATAATCCATACCTTACACTACTGCTAGGCATGTCTATCTCCTCTGCACTGTCAGATGGTTGACCAACCTCTGTCTCATTTCTAAACGTCGCCTCTTCATATCTAACTGGTTGTTTCGTCGCACTCTTAGATTTTACCTCTTGTGAAATTGTAGCTATTGTTTGTGATGTATTCAGCTTTCTACTCTGTGTACGTGTATGTTTCCCTTCTATGGAATGCAATGTTGTTTCTTTCTTTGCATTTGTTGCTGTAGTTTTCTTAATGCTGGGCTGTTTTGTCATACTCTTAGAACTTTCCTCTTGTGAAATTGCTGTTTTTGTTTGTGATGTATTCGGCTGTCTACTCTGTGTACGCGTACTTTTCCGTTCTATGGAATGTAACATTGTTTCTTTCTTTCTTTTAGATGCATTCTTGGCGATTGTACATTTTCTAGCTGTCCCTCTTTTTGCATTTGTTGCTGTAGTTTTCTTAATGACGGGTTGTTTTGTCCTTCTCTTAGACTTTTCCTCTTGTGAAATTGTTATTCAGGTTTGTGATGTGTTCAGCATTCTACTAAGTGTCTGTGGACTTCTTCGTTCTATGGAATGCGATGCTGTTTCTTTCTTTCTTTTAGATGCATTCTGGGCGATTGCACATTTTCTAGCTGTCCCATTCTTTGCATTTGTTGCTTTAGATTTCTTACTAGATGATGAATCAGATACGTTTCCAGACTTAACCACTTGGTCTGTTTTTATGGTGCTTGTCTTAGCAATTGCAATGGACCTTTTGTTTATTGCTTGTATATTAAGTTTAAACAGAAGATTTGACCCAGTACTTTTAATTTCCTCAGCTTCGCTATTCTCAACATTAGTCTTTAGAGCTTTATCCAAACACCTATTAGCAGAAGAACTGTTTTTGATCCCGTAATTGTCAAAAATATATTTTAGAATTCTTGGTTTTGTGGAGCCTTTTCTTTCTTTAAGTCCAGCTATTGCACCTTTGATCATATGCAAATATGGTGGAGTTCTTGCCTTCTCTGTCGTCGTTAGAGGTTTCGTTTTACTCGCCATTCTTGCTTTTCTGCAAAGATACGTCCGTACAATTACCAGTTTAGCAAATAGGCATTCATGAAATCAAATTAAATGATAAGCTGTCATATTAATGTTAACAATTTGCCATATAGTAGCAGGTATTTTAATATGAAAGGAAGCTTGACATGTTTATAGCAGCAAAGACAATATACATCAGCAGTGATCAGTGTAAATATCAAAATATTTTTTTTATTTTCTGTATTATTGAAGTTGTCTCATGATGTATTCTCATGAGCATGTAGAAATGAACATGTTTTGATGTAGTTTGTCATGGGTCATGATGTAAATAGCAGGTAGACACTACTATGCGTTTGGCAGCTAATTTCGAGACGTTTCATTCCAATTAAATTCCAAGCTAAAATAGGATGATAAATAATATTAAAACAAAATAAACACTGCTAAACAAATTCGATAGACACCAATATCTGTTACTATAAGGCGCCATTATATATATATAACACTGTACGATACTATACATGCAATATATTTGTATGCATGTCATTGTATTTTGCCTCATATATTGTAAACATAATTATTTCACCAAAGTATTTGCACTGAGAGAAAATAAAGACATGATTTAATTTAACACTCTTCATAGGTATAGAATAGGACATATATTGTTTTTATTCTCTTTTATGCATCAGTAATCAGGTAATTGTTCTTTAAGATAAAAAAGTACATGTGTATTTGGGAGGTCCCTTAGACTGGATATGTGATTAAAAAGCATTTGTGTTGGGTGTACTTAGGCGATAACTGTATTCAAAATTATCATCGGGGGGAGGTATATCGTCGGATATACGGTCAGAAATTTAGTTTTACAGCAACGCGCGAGCGGAGCCGTGAAACTATACCTCCCCAAATGAAAATTATGAATTAGGTTATCCCCATTCTAATGCAATTCTGCACTTTAATCTCAAATTGGAGCATATTGTTTCATGTTGCATGATATACTGTCCATATTCTTGACGTTATCCAATCAGACGTCGCGTTACAAATGCAAGTGAATTCGAATTGTTCTTTAATGATCTTTAATGGTAATTGTTTAATATTTGTAACATACATAATGTTGCCGTTATTGGGGATTCATGAAAACGCATTCTGCATATAGTTTTATGTATTCTGTGCATTTAAAAAAGCTTATAAATAGGCAAAATCAGCCCCTTGTCTATTAAGGGGTTAGGCAATTCGTGAAAACAAAAACAAACACAACAGCAACAACAACAGCCAACGATTGGCTATAGGTAGCGTATCATAACAGCCTTTCAACAGATATAATGTACAAACGTGTCTCATTTAATACAGAAATGTTTCTCTGTATTAAAGACTATGTCTGCGATAAACCCTAGCGTAAGTGGGGTAGGGTCATTTTAGTACAGCGTCTGTTTGTGTTTTGCATTAATGAGAGAGAGAGAAAGTGAGAGGGTTGCTTTGTTTTAATTGTCTTCCTGCTGTTTGTCGAAGTTATTTTTATGTGGCTCTTCCTCGCGGCGCCGTGGGTGGGTCTGCGGTGTGTGATTGTGGTATTTCATGTGTGTATATGCTTTTTGAAATGTGTTTTTGTATGTGTAAGCACGAAATACTATAGCGAGGTTCGTCTGGGTATTTACAGATCGTTTAAATTGTCCATTGACATAAGAAGGGGAGCGCAGTGGCTCAGTGGTAGAGTGCATGACTCGAGACCGAGGGGCCGCGGGTTCGAGCCTCATTGGTGTCACTGCGTTGTTTCCTTGACCAAGAACACTAATCCAAGCTTAGTACCAGTTCAACCCAGGAAGACCCGTCCCTACATAACTGAAAGATTGTTGATGAGACGTAAAGAATCAAATCAAACAAATTAAAACATTTTTAGAAGAGTTTCTTATCCATTTATTTAATTTGCGTCAGGGTTTCTCTCGTTAAACGCGAATATTTGTATCTTCTTCTGGGTAAACGAACATTAAATTAAATTGAGTCAATGACCCTTAAAATCCCTAATCGGGTACTTTGGCAGACAGTGCAGACCCCAGATGAAATGCCGCATAAAGAGTCACTTCATTGGACTCGGCGCTGTAAACTAGGACAAATTAGAAATGTATTTTGTTTTTTCAAATTATAACCTGTAAATCCTCAATATATATACAATGAACCATCCTGTCTTAAATGTATCAAACGATATTGAAAATTTCACTAAGGGTTAAATATAAACATCGCCATGTACTAACCTGATTTGATTGTTCTCTATCCTTTATTTCTTTAACCACGAACATTTAACCTTAAGCATGGACCTTTGCATACTATTAATAGCACTGACAGCTGATTTAAGCTTCACTGTGCACTTTGTGTACAATACCAAACCTTAATATAGACATTACGAACGAAACATGCTGTGACATGCCCATATCGTGTATTCGTTATTTATTTTTAGTCTGAAATATCGATGTAGGTTTTAAATATAACTTTTGGTAATTTGGTACTGTACCTTAACCCATTATGCACTGAAAACTTGGGATGGTCCATTGTTTATAACGAGGGGTCATAGATTTATAATTTCCATATATAACTTTATTTCTATCCCGAATATCCTTTTTTGTTTCGCAAACAGATTTTTTATACTAATAAACACCTTAAATGAATCAGTACAAACAATACACTTAACACAAACTCAAGAACGTTTCTTTGAAAAACACACACACACACAAAACTGCAGTGATCGAAGCAGATTGAATGGTGTGTTGATCGATACACGTTACAACAAATCCTATACGTGACTCCTATAATGAACTGGCATGGTAAATGTCAGATCTTTGAAAGGACTGTCCGTTTTAATTTGAGCTCCTCATCCGCACAGTGTAGGAATATAAGTGACCAGTATTTGAGATTGTATAGTCTCTTGGGATTCTGTATAGCGGGGGGTAAAGTAAGACACAGAGAGGGTAAGTAAACATGGATGATGATTTCTTTAATTTCATTATTATCTTGATAATTGCTATTCCACGGAGCGCTAAATTAAATATAAGAAGGATTTCAGAGGATGGATGATTTCTGTTTACCCGCAAGTTGTGCACGCACAAGTTCTTGATCATTTGACTTAGCAAAACTTCCCACGATTTCGTCCAAATGAATGGTCGTTTATTCAGGTGTCAAGACATAAATCAACTGTTATTTTCAAGAAATGAAACTATTGGTCTTTAAAATTTCTGACGTGAACAATAATATCTTTGTTTTTAAGTTTTGGGTGATTAAAAGTGTTGAAACCCTGGCATGCTTATCGATTGGTATTCGTACAGCCACTTTCGGTAGACAATTTGGACTTTTAACAGTGACCTGAATAGTGTTGTTTTGCATCAAGCTGAGTTAATGCATTTCATTACAACAGTGGCAATACTTCGACATTTTTGATATCCACACTTCAGAGTATAAATCATTTTATCAAGTTTTGACCTGCATGGTTTACTGATGACACTCTTTCAGCTACTGACACAGGCCTCACCCTGGCCTAAGCATTTTGTAGCCAACACTTTAACCAAATGGAAAAAGTTGTAGCCAAATTAACTTGACTTTAGCAAAGGATTTAGCCGGCATGTAGTGTGGCACATTTCTGAAGTGTAAAGAAATAATTTAAAAAAAAAAACATTTTAGGTCCATTTCTTTACTCTGTACTCCAATTAATAAAATGACAATCTGTAACATCAAATAGGATCTATTCAATAAATAATTGATTCAAAACATTCTTCCTCAAGCATCCAACGCTCCTTTAGGCCACGAGAGCATGAGCCCATTCATATTTTTTATGAATTTTAATAAGATAAAAAGAATGAAATGTCTATTAAGAAAAAAGTAAATATAAAAATAGTCACATTAACATGTTCCTTGCTGGGGTGTTTTTTGTAGTCATCCGGTGCACCATCGACTGAGCTACCTTGGTGCCTTAACTATACACGTTTGATTTCTCTAAATCTCTATTAATATATCTCAAAGCAAACATAGACCAAAGTTTAGCGTATTATAACGACATAAATACAAATAAATCCCAAAATACAAAAAAAAGGTTTTAAGTTTATACATACACCATATACTAGAATAGAAAAAAAAGTTAATTTCACGCACACTTACTCGTAGTTAGATGAAGTTTAAGGTCCCAATCAACAATTTCAGCCATATCGAGACTTGCCTTTGAATTTGTGGGACTTTTACCCAACTTGAGACACATGGCATGCAAGCCCTGCTATAAGTTACCGGCAGCTCTGTCGCAGAGGCACAAGGCAGCCCATCCATTTTGTGAACCCCAATGGCAGGGACCCTGCACGTTAAGAGGAGAAACTGAAATGTGCAAGTGACTGTAAAAATCACAGTTGTCTGTACGACAGCATGCCATGTCACTGTACAAAATTCTATTTACACAGTGTCCTGCAATATGAAGAATTTTTATGTTTATCCCTAATGCCAGTCCGCTTCGACAAGTAAATGATTCTATAATGTGCTTCTTATGAAAACAATTAGTGTTATGTTCGATAATGCGGTCAATACACGTTTTGTCTATGATGCATTCATGCATATTTTTGCCTGCAAAAATGATTGAGACTGGTGCATTACACTAAGAACGCTTTATAACTGACATTTGCCTTCTTGAGGTGTTCCAAATATACTGATGTCTTAAACGGACCAAAACAGTCTGGCTTTTTAATCATAACTTGAGAAATATAACTTACCGTGTCAATGTATATGTTTTACTCAAAGTGTCCGATCCTCGTTATACAGAATCCCAAGAAATAAAGTATACAATCTCAAACACTGTATACCTCCACTCCTACACTGTGATACTTTATAATATATTTCTTTATTCGTTATGGGAATATCAAGTTTCAAAACATTACCATAAGTATCAACACATTTGGGTCTTGTCGCATGAAAACTATTTTTAATGCGTGGGAGCAGCAAATGCACAGATCAGCCCGTACCCGCCTAGTCTGAGCAGTGTCTTCACTAGCAGGAATAGCTAAATACGATAAAGAAAAAATTAATAATCTGTAACCACTCTTTGTAGCTGAACAGGCTCGTTGGAGCCCTATGTGGTCGCAAACCCTCTGTATACATCACATTATATTGATTGACATCGTCACTCTTCACGGGAAGGAAACTTCATATAAAGAGCCAATCTTTCAAGGGTCATTCCGGCGCTGCATATGGATGCTGAAAAAGTTGCCTAAATACCGAAAGTTTTCCATTCGGCGTTTTTATGGTGTAAAAAGCGAAGGATATGAGAATGTACTTCTTATTCTTCTTATGACATGAGCCCTTTTCTTTGTATCATCATAGTGTGTTTTGATTTGATTGTTTCTCTTTGATGATACATTGCATTAGTTAGGAAGCCTCCACGCGAGCTAAAATATTGTGTTTTAAAAACAACAACAACAACAACAGAATCTGGGGCAAAGATTTGGCGCCAGTAAAATGCATTTAAGCCCCCTGTAGCTTAGGCTGCTGTCCGTTCTAAGGTGGTGGCTCTGTTGTTGCTGATTTATTGTTTTATGTACCTCCCATTGTTTGTGGAGGTTCTGTGTTGGTCTTTGTTTTGGTATGCATTATTGTAGTCCTTTCTAGTTTTGCAATCATCTTGAAGTGGAAGAGAAAGCTGGTTGCTTTGCTATTTGCTATTATTGTCTTACAGATGTATTGTTACTATAAATGTTATGTGGCTCTTCCTCATGGTACCGTGGGTTGGTCTGCAGAATGTGATTGTGGTATTTCCTGATCATACTCACTTTCATTTTGTGTAAAGTTCTATCTGAATCCCGTATGCTGTGAGGTATGGCCTACATGAAGGTTATTTACCCCATGACAAAAACGATTAGTTAAACCCGTATACAATTTGCAGATCAAACAAGTTTGGATGCCATAGCGGAGCAATACATATTCCTTATATTGCAACTTTACAAGATAAAAGAAATATTTTAGTTTTTATGCGATATTTTATCCTCCACCGATTTATGAAGTTTCCTGCTATTCTTACATACTATAGTGTTATCCACTACAATTGCTTACTGGCAGAGTATGTGCCTATATAAATTAGATCTGTATTTTACTTGCCAATAATGGCGTTTCGTTGGCGGACCGGTGATGTCCCTACATTGAATAATGGCTTGGTTGCTTTGTGATTCCCCAGGGGATCCGGACCCATATTGCTAAGGAACCCTTTAACTTTGTGATTTTCCAGCCCAGGCCCCCGGATCTCTCCTCTGGATCTGCGCATGATATACAAAACAATACCAGGGAAAAGCTGGCTAAAATGTACACACTTACAGAAAACAGGGATAACTAATACATTTATGCAAATGATCCTAAAAAGGTATCTTTAACAAACAGTGTAGACCGAGATGAGACACCGCAAATCCTGGCTTCTCACCAATGTCGCGCTGTTTTCCATGATACACACACTCTTGGTAAAAGTGGATTATAAAAAAAATAGCAAAATATAAGCAAATACAATCCAGGATCTCCTTCATTTTGCGTTTGTGGGTGCTAAACCGTCATAGGGGTCTAGGAGATGATGGCGACATACCCCCTGCCTAAATTAGATTAAGAGAGGTAAACATAGATTCTCCTAATGAGTTAAAAGAATATTACTTTTATAATGGTTGGTGATATTTTGGAATATATCAAAAGGTGGCTATTCAATGATTCGTTTGAATTTTTAAACAAAATCACACATTGATGCTAACTCTGCTATGCATTATTGCAAAAGAGTTTGTTTTAAAGCCAACATTATACATGTATTTAGGATCAAGTTGGAGTATCTGTGGATTAACTTAGGAAATGCTTTACAAAGTTTATCATAGCCAGCCTTGTTTTGATAACTTAGCAGTCAGAAAAAGCAAATGAGCATCATCAGAGACACAGAATACTAACAATCGCACAGCCTCAGGAAATCAATTAAAGTTAAAAACATTTTTTTCAGTCACGTTGGGACGGGCCTTCCTGGATTGATCATGAGGGTAAAGTGTCATGGTCAAGGAAACAACACAACGCCTCTGGTGAGGGCATTTTAAAATGCATATACATTCTCTACATGCAGAATGTTAATGACAAAACATACATTTTGTTTATTCAAACAAAGTAAAATGAACCAACAAAACAAACCAAAACTGCTGTTAGAATTATTTAAAGTCTCTAATTAACCTGTTTGAAGGTGAAACAGCAAATCATGTCAATTTCATGTAATTATGCTAATTTCATGCTCTAGCTATATTTAACTCTTTAGAGGGTGATATAAGATAAGTGTCAAAAATATTAACCTCTGGAAACTAGTTTAGCTGATTTACATCTCATATGCAGTACATGAAACCTATAGGCCAGTTTAGACCACTTTTTGTGAGTAATGAGCCCTTTTCGTTGTTTCATCATAGTGTGTTAATTTGATTTGAATTTTTCTCTGTCATGATACGTTGCATTAGTTAGGAAGCCTCCATGCGAGCTAAACAAGTTGTACTTTAGCAACAACAGAATCTAGGGCGAAGATTTGGCGCCATTAAAATGCATTTAAGCCCCCACCACTGTGGCTTAGGCTGCTTTCCGTTCTAAGGCGTAGTTTTGTTGTTGTTGATCTATATTTTATGTACCTCACATTGTTTGTGGGGGTTCTTTGTTTGTCTTTGATTTGTAATGCATTTCTTTATGTCCATTCTAGGTTTGCAATTTTCTTGAAGAGGAAGAGGGAGTTGGTTGCTTTGCTTTTATTGTATTACAGATGTCTTGCTACTGCAAATGCTCAGTGGCTCTTCCTCACGGTGCCATTTGTTGTTCTGCAGTGTGTGATTTTGGTATTTCCTGATCATACTCACTTACTTTTTTAGGGAGACATAGAGATATATGCAGGTCATATGGGCCAATCAGGAGACTAGTCATATACCAATGTTATATATCATTCTATAAAAGCCATTTTTAAAGCTCATCATAATTGTGTCATAGCCTCAAACAGAAAGTGAAAGATTCCGTGTAGTTAACCATATTGGCAAGTTTATGAGTAATGGTACTTATCAGTTACCTCTCGTATCAACTGCATTGTTGCACGTTGCCTGATTAACATTGTCTATCTCACGGCATGTTGCCTTTATCAGGTCATGATGACGTTGAACTCTTTAAATGACGTCGCCAATGACGCTGAATCAACATACAAATCGAAAATGACGTCATAATTGCTAGTTTGAAGAGTGAAACAATGGGTAAACTGATAAAAAGAATACCAGGTTCGCGTCTTTTGATATCAAGTTTACCAGGCTCGGCTTTGAGAACTCTTGTTGAATCGCTCGGCAAGCCTCGCGATGTCAACAAGCGATGTTACCAAGCAAAGCCTTGCCTGGTAAACTTGATATCAAAAGACACTCACCTAATATTCTCTATTTATCGATTACAGATAGAATAACTTTTAAACGTGTCATGTCCAGTTACCCAGAGGACGCGGTGGTCTTAGTCTGACCCTTTATCTACGAAATTACTTTGCGTGTGAGAGCACCCAATGCTCATTTATGATTCACATATGTAAAAGCTTGTTTGAGTATTCAATATTTACCAATATGAGGGGGCTAAACTTGAGATCCGAAAGTCCTTTGTTCAAGCTTTATGAAGTCACTGTTTTGTTTCATTGATCAATGCAGGGATAGGTGTGAAAAGAAAATAAACGTAAGAAAACAAGCACCAAGAAATATGTTTTTTTTTAATATTTATACGTTTCTATAAAACCGCTTAAAAGTAATAAGTTTTGTGCTGGTCTAGTTATTAATTAATCAATTAATTAATTAATAGCAGGTAGTGTTTGGTCTGCAAAATCGTATTATTTTTTCTTGTTCGTCCGTTTCAAAATGTAAATCCACGGTTAAAACACGAAAAACATTCAACTTTAAAGGTAACAAGAAATATCTTTAAAACGATATTCAGCGGCATACAAAGGAGAACATACATTTAAAGTCCTGCTGTAATTGGAAGATGTTTTTAGGCACAAAAGACTGGTGTTAGATGTTGATTGATTATATGAGGAGAAAAATTGAAGGTTGCCAACGTGAAAGTTTGACTCAGAGTATGTGAACGATGTCTTTTGCAGATCAAAGGGATAAAGTGTATTGTAAGCCTGTTGTAGGGACAGGGTGAAAATTTGTAATTAGTCTGGAAAGTCAGTTGGTGGAGGAGTTGAATTGTAAAAGAGAAGTGTAAGTTTAAGCATTGAATTGGCTGCGTAGGTTTCAAAGCCCCTGTTACACTATTGCAGTATTATAAGTAGTTCATAACTAAGACTGTTTGGAGTTATGGTATATTTTGTATATTTCATGTTTAATATTAAATAAAGGGATTAAAATTGTTCGATTTGGGCCTGTTCCATAAGCAAGTTGATTACTCCCCAGCAGCAGTGTCTTTTACTGTTCTTTCTCAAACTCCCCGTTGATCAAGCTACTTCCAAAATTCCACCATTGCGTGAGCGATGTTGATAAACTTTGGAATCCGGATTGCTTCTAAAAACGAAAAGGCCAATTAGAGACCTGACCAGTGATTTTGTTAAACGCGCATCCTGTATCTTTTGCGCATTATTTTGTCTCTGGGATGCAAAGTTTTTATTTCAGTGAGTACCAGGATGCAATAGTATTGCAGACTTGTCATTAAAAATAGTGTTCTGGACTCATAAGTTTGCAGTTGGGACTCATTGATATGGGTAACAGCGAGTCCCAGGACCCATAAGCCCAAAATTGTAAATGAATCACTGCCTTACCACTGAGCTTGAATCCAGATCAAACGTGGAGTCTTCGGATTTTCTAGGCTAAAGTAATGAAATAACTAAATGTAGATGGGTCAGTTACAATATGCCCCCTAGGCATTATGTGCATTGACTTCGATTGAGGAATACGGTTGGTGCGGAGGTTAACTCTACCACTATTCAGTGTGTTTATGAGCAGAGTCTTACTGGAATGTGCATATTTCCTGAGTTTAATTTGCTTCCAATGGATCACCTATGTACAAATCGTTAACTAAAAAGACATAAACCGCATATCATCCAACGAAATGTGACATAAGCGACGTTAAATTTCTTTATCTTTATCTTATGATGTAATTAATGACGTCAAGTTATTTCCGATTACTGTCGCGTGGTACTTTCGCAAAGATTTGACTTTATCCAATCAGACGTCACGTTTCAAAAGCAAGTGCATTAGAATTTGATCCTATAAAGCAGTGAATATTTGAACACACCCTAGTAAAACTGTAAAACATGTAACTCAGCTTTAAAATTCTGGACTATTTCTGATCAACCAAATAATCTCTTCACATAAATATTAATTCACCATTTTGTTTAATGCTAAAATATGTTTAATGGAATTCTAAAGCAATTCCTTTTTAAATTTTGATTTGACATGTTTGTCGCCATTAAACCAACTTGAAGTTGGCATCACCATAACAAGCCTCTGGCGGCCCACTAGCAAGATCATGTAATCTTAATAAAGTATTTAAATGTATACATGTATGTTGGCTGTGGAAAATATAAGCAAATAATCAGTTATAAAAAATGAAACAGAAAGAAAATGATATTTTTCTGACAATCTAAAAAGAGTTTAACAATAGACCAATGGCGTAAGAATGGACTCAGGCAAGGGATGATGTCGACATGCCGCTCAAATAAAACAAGTGGGCTGATATAACCATGCTTACTTATGTGATATGGCCCATCAATGAGCGTAGGTGATATACGTTTATTGTTCTTTGATTGTATTGCTGATACATACCTATATATTCTTAATTTTACACACAATAATATAAGATACGTACCTGGCAGATACATGTATGTCATAAACATTTTAATGAGAGCAGGCCGATGAAATTATTTATTTTCTATTCATTTCTTTTCACGCCAACATTTAATTTAGTATCTACTCATAATCTATTTGGTAACAGTCCAAATAATTTCCTCCAGCTAAGCTTTCGTTAGATATTAGCAATGTTCTGTTGAAGGAATTGAATGTTGTATACCTAGGCATATCACATAGTCCATCAACGTGTGTGAGTAATATTCTTTGATTGTCAATTGCAAGGTCTGTGGTATATACACCCACCCGTCTCATATTCCTTTTACACACATATAAGATACCTCTATCAGCATCTACAGCTACGTCAAAAGGAGAGTCGTCATCAGAAATAATGTTAAGAATCTCACCAGTTTCACCATCAAGCTTTGTAATTGTATTTTTAATGCTATCAGTTATGACAATCACTGGTTTGTTATTGTCAAGATAACATACACTGAATTGGGGAAGTCCAAATAAATGTTGACCATCAGTAAATTTACTCCTCGACCAATAGTCTTCCCCTCTCCGATCTGTTAGTGTTACTGCATTGCCACCAAAGGTAGTGCCAGTTTTAACAATTTTGTCCAGGTAAGAAGATATTGACAATAAAAATCCACCATTCCACATTGGGTTGTTTTCTTTCACTAAAAACAAGTTGTCCTTGATATCAAAAATATAAAGCCTAGCACCAGTTTCTTCAAGTACATGCGCTATAACCTCAGCGTTGTCTACTACGCATATGTGCATGTGAAAGGAATGGAGCAAGGGGAAAATATGAGCTGCAAGGTATAATCCATTCTGGTCAAACAATTTTATCTTTTTATTGTTACAGTCAGCGACAATGATTCTACCATCAGGCGTAGAGCAAAGTCCTCGAACTTGACAATCACACTCATCATCAAATATTCTGATACTCAATGGGACTTTTCTTGTAATCTTGATATCTGGCAATTGCGAAGACCTGAATTCAAAAGAAAAATAACGGATCAGAAATAGATATAGGCAAATTGGTGACAGTATTCTTTTAACCCTTGACTCCACACAAGCGCCCCTGGATGCCTTTGAAATGTAAGTTTTTTAAAAATATTATGAAATATGGAATATTTGCTCCTGAAGAGCAAATGTTCCATTGTCCATAATATTTTAAAAACTATTCATATGTAAAAAATATTTTTTTGAAAATATTTGAAAACGTGAATTATTTAAAAAAGACGATGCTATGTTCTGAATATGGCATAGTCAACATATAAAGGTCTCCAGATAAGAGTGCGTAATAAAACTATTTTCTTATTTATCAAACAAAACACATGCTGGATACGCAATAGAACTTTCGTATAGTGACGGTTATCTAAAGCATCCGAACAAATAAAAGAACAGTTTCACAATTTTACACTGAATAATCGTCTTTCTTGATTAATGATGCTGTTTCTTTGCTCAAAACCGAACATGCACGCTTATCAAATTATAAAAAATAGAGATTTGAACAAATTACTCACAAGTGACGTCAAGCAGCAACACAATTGCAACAACCTTGAACTGAACTTAATGTTCAACCCATATAAGCCTGGCATCTTTTTGAGGGACATTAGCAAACAGTGCAAAGCGCCGCGTCTGATCAGGTTCCCCACTGTTTGCAAACATATTTTCTTTAATTTGTATAGAAATGAAAAACATCACCCAATATCACCCAACAACCCTTAAATTGGAAATGATAAGAGTGGGAAAAAACATTCGGCATAAATGGGCTAAAGTTGTCTTTTTTAACAGGGTATCAATCTCTAATTCAAAAAATTAATTTTAGAATGCACTTTTATATTTTTTTTCTAAAATAGACCAGCACATGCTGCTCTAGTACTTATTCCCTAGGCGCATGTCAGAGACTTCACTACTCATACAAGTTAGGTAAAGGTTTATTCTTGCATAAAATTTGTTACGCAAAGTTGTTTGAAGCCGAAAATCCATGTTCAAATCATGAGTGAACATGGGTTTTGTTTTTGGTTCCTTTACAATGAGCCGCGATTTGTTTGTCTGACAATACATTGAAAGCAATGCAGCCCGGACTGATCATTACGTCGGCGTTTTGGTGACGAGAAGGTTGCGCGCGTTATGACGCTTTGACGACGTTATGATGTTCGAAAGTTTAACGCTGACGCCATTTTGTTTTGAGAAAACAAGTGTTAGAAAAATGGTATTTTAAAGTTGTAGCAGCGTTTTAGTGGACTTTTGATTGGAATCAGGTAAAATATGCATGAATAACGATCACACATGTTTGTTTCATTTCATTAACACTTGCGGGGACCCTTGGTAGATGTTTGAACACTCGGCCTAATGGTCTCGTGATCAAACAGCTTCCTTGGGACCCGGCAAATGTTAATGCATGAAAAAACATGCATGATCCCTATAGTCTGCCATTTTCAAATTGAGTATGTTCTCTATATCCCCGTCGTGAGAAAAATTGTTTGTGTTGCATGCGAACAACATAGACACAGACCAGCCTGCATATCCATGCAGTTTGGTATGGGTCTTTGTCATTCGCTCAAAGGAACATATAATGCTACACTTGCTACAAACAAATTTCGATATTCTAGCAAGTCACTGTAGCTGAGACAGTAGTCTGGAGTTAGATACCCCCATGTGACGAGGCCCATATAAGATATAATACATACCTTTCACTACCGCTAGCTATATCTAATTCCTCTGCCCTGTCAAAAGGTTTAACAACCTCTGCCGTCTTTCTAAACGTCGCCTTATCATCTTTGACGGGTTGTTTTGTCTTTCTCTCAGACTTAATCTCTTGTGAAACTGTAATTCTCGTTTGTGACGTATTCGGCTTTCTTCTACTCCGTGTCTGTGGCCTTTCCTGTTTTGTGCAAGGCAATGCTGTTTCTTGTTTTCTTTTGGATGCATTCTGCGCTTTTGTGCCTTTTCCAGTTGTCCCTTTCTTTGCTTTTGTTGTTGTAGTTTTCTTAGAAGAAGATGAATCGGACACTCTTACTGACTTAACCACCTTGTCTACCTTTATTTTGCTTGCTTTACCTATTGCAGCAGATGGCTCTAATATTTCATCTAGTTTATACAGTACACACGATCCAGCTGCTTTAACTTGTTTAATGGAGAGATTCTTGACATGAGTTTTTAGAGCTTTATCCAAACTCCGTTTAGTAAAAGAATTGTTTTGGATCCCGTAATTGCCAAATATATATTTCATAATTGTTGGTTTTGTTGAGCCTTTTGCTTCTTTAAGTCCAGCTATTGCACCTGGAATCATCTCCATATATGGTGGAGTTCTTGTCTCGTTTGTCGTCGTTGAAAGTTTTGTTTTGCTCGCCATTCTTGCTTTTCTGCAAAGATATTGCAAAATATAATGTACTTGCGGGTGTAACGCGATGTTTGATTGGATAACGTTAGAAATTTGCGAAGGTATATTTAGGGGATAACTGTATTCAATATTTCTATCTGGGGAGGTATATCGTCGGTTGTAAGGTCGGAAATTTTTATTTACTGCGAATATGGTTATGCCCATTCTAATGCACTTCTGCAGTTTTGTCTCCAATTAGAGCGTTGCAAGCCGCATAATGCCGCACATCATTCAACGAAATGTGACGTAATTAATGACGTCAAACTGTTCCTACAGTATATTGTAGGATATACTGTCGCAAATTTTTGAAGTTATCCCATCAGACTCCGCGTTACAAGAGGAAGTGCATTAGAATTGGAATCAGACGTCGCGTTACAAGAGCAAGTGCATAAGAAATGGAAATCTAATGCACTTGCTTTTGTAACGCAACGTCTGACTTGATAATCTTGCCATTTCATTGGATGAGTAGTTTGCATATGTATTTGTTTAAATTTTGACGCCATCCACGGCACTGTATATTTTAGCGACCTCGAAGGCTATCATGTGTTATATGTCAAATAAACAATCATTAAGTTTTTGAAAAGAGCATACACTTTATTTTTCACTATTTTTTTAAAATCTCTTCACGTTTTCAAGCTCTGTTTTGTGGTCTCTGGGCTATTCAGTACTTCCAAGATTCATGTTGTGTTTGATCCATAAATCTTCATAGTTTTATAACACCGGAAATAAATACGAGGTAGAAATAACATGCGATTTTGGGCGTAGACTTCGTATGAGCACAATACGCGCTGTACTTAGCAAATATACAGCAAATATGCATGTGCGTGCAACTCGGCGCAAGTATAGGGTCTTAAGATATTTAATTTGGTTTTTGGGAGAAAATGCAGCCAACAGTATTAACTTGTGTGTCTTAGGAGCTCTTTTTAGCCCTGTTAAATGCTCTAAAAGCATTTTTCCTCCCGAGGACTACACTCCCTGACCTTTATATAAGGGAGTACCCACAGACCCCTTTTAGAGTGCGTATTCTATAAAATGCCTCGGGTACTATGAAACATTATTTTATAAGAATTTATAGACTCGCACTGCTACAGGTAAGCCATATTGCCAGAAATGAAGTCAGCAGATGACAAAACAAATCGAATTGTCAGTTGAGAATTTAGTAGAATCGTATGACATTATCTTTGGCCACTATGTAAATGCTTTTTAACCTGGTGGCCTATATCCACAGCCAATTACATTTGTGCCTATGTAATCACTTTGACCCCACTAAATGCCTATCAATTAAAATTCATAGCTTGGTTCAGGATAAAAGTACATTTGTCTATACCCTTATTAACAGTCACCCTCATGTAAGTGCAAGGGCCCTCTTGTCTAAGTTATGAGATTTCCAAAGACAAATTATTTTCACAACAACATATATATGAAAATGTTAACTGTTATACTCAATTTTTTTGTTTATCATATGACGTCGCGCCTAGGAGTGAAATAACGCCATGCAATAAAATCTGTTTATCGATTTTCGGGAAACGTAATGACATCCATACATAATGACAAAATTATAACGTTTTTACGGCAAAAATGAGTTTTCAAAGTAATCTTAATGTCATATGATAAATAGAATCTAACATTCGTGCCCTTGTATTATTGAATTTATTAAACTCGTTGCGAAAAAGAGATAAAATGCTCGGCAAGCCTCGCATTTTATCTCTTTTCCCCAACTCGTTTAATAAATTCAATAAAACATGAGCACTCATGTAAGATCCTCTATTTATTACATGTAAAATAAGCAACAACCTCTGATCCAACTACATACTTAACGATTTTACAACAGACAACAACGAACAAGAATCGATACAATTAAGTATTATTCTTTGACTTTTCGCTTACTGTAAAGGCGGCGCCTTATGAATGTGCAATTAGGACTGGTCAACCTTAGGCATAGGTAAAAGCTGAAAAAGAGGCGTTGTTTTATTCAAAAGTAACTGTATCATCTTGCGCAATTACCTCAGTCATTATTTAGCCCTTAGAACGCCAGCAAAATAACTGCATCTGAAAATGTCTATTTAACATAAGCGTAGAGGCAAACATTGTGGACGCAGATCAGACTGCTATCTATGAGGCTTCAAATAGTTTAGTGGACGACAAAAACATACAGTTTGTGATTATACGCTTTAAGGGTTAATAAATGTGAGTTCAGTGTGTATACGGTGGGGATTTTCATGAAATGCACACGCGTTTGTGCGGCTCAAAAAGCTTATTAACTCTTTACCAAATTATAAATAAAACCTGATTCCCTTCCTTAGCAGATGGAATAGCCGAACCACACCCAGATATGAATATTTAAGTTGCCGCCTTTACAGTAAGCGAAAAGTCAAGTAAAACTTAACGATTTTACAGCAGACAGCAACGAACAGGAATCGATACAATTAAGTTTTACTTCTGACAAGAGGTACCCTATGGGAAAACAAAACACATAAGGAAGCATCACTCACAGGATAGCAGAGAGGTCAACCCTTACCCTGCCGGTGATCACAAGGTTGTTAGGAACATCAAGACAGTATAGCAAAGGCAAACGTGAAACAAATAACACAGAAGCACTGCCCTAGAACGGTAAGTAAAATCACTTCCATTTTATCTGAGCCCCATTATCTTTTTTAAAGATATTTCTTGTTTCGCTTAGTTTAAAACCTCATGAGAATCGTGACTTAAAAAAGTGTGTCAACCATTTAGATAAAGCAAACAAAACTCGACACTTATAAACTTGTGTGTGTCAGTGTTTTCTAATAAGACGTACCTATTTTTACACCCACTGTGGTAAATACTCAAGGAACTGAGTAAAAACTACGTTCATCTGTACTCATCTGATTAAATTTTTCCTTATCTTTATTTCCTAAGCCATGCACTAACATATAATATTGTCTTCAGCATTGATCAATAATTTCTCTCACAACATGTATACTATCGAATATCACTGACGAGCTGAGCGAAACGCACGTAAACTATTCTGCACAGTTTATTTAAATAAATGTAAAAATGTAACACCAACCTAATTATATATCCTAGATAACATTATCCTGAACAAAACATGCTGTGACATATACATGTCGTGTATTTGTTGTTTATTTATAGTATGAATATCGATGTACGTTCTAAATATAACTGTTGCTTCATTGGGTACATTTTTTCACTTATCTACTAAAGGATTCTTGCCTCTGAACTTATATACTGTTAGATCTCTGCTCTTGCATCTTTTAAGGGAATGTCCGCTTTTGTTAACACTATTCGTCTTATTCGTTAACACAAATATCTTTTCTTTATTCGGTGTAGGAGTATCATGTTTCATATCATAACCTTTAATACCAACACATTTTGGCCTCATCACAAGAAAGCTTGATCTTTTTGCATGCGAACATTAAGAGGACATACCAGCCTGCGCATCCACGCAGCCTGATCAGCGTCTTTGTCATTCACTCTCTGAAATCGACACTCGCAACGTTTCAATAGTGCAGCTGGTCCCTGTAGCTGAACAGGCTGGTTTGAGCAATACATGTTCACAATTCTGGAAGACAACTCCCGACCCCAGATCATTTGGGCCTCGACGCGAGAAAACCTGTCTTCGGGGTGTTGCGAATAACACAGGCGCAGACCAGCCTGCGCATCCGCGCAGCCTGATCAGCGCCTTTGTTATTCGTTTTTTGGAAAGTACCATATATAAACTTGCTACAGGTGAATTTTCAATTTTCTAGCTAGTCTCTGTAGCTGAGGAGACTGGTATTGTAACTCGCTTTGTCGGAAACCCCGAAGACAGGTTTTGTCTCGTCGAGGCCCATTTTATGTCATTAGCAGGAAAACACTATATTTATCAGCACATGGTATTTATACACTTATCGCATATTTATAAAGTCACTATTTCCTTTATCATATACAGCTACCTACCAAATTCATAAAGTTACTATTTCATTTACATATACAGCTACCTACCATATTTATAAGGTCACTATTTAATTTGCATATACAGCTACTTAGTGGGGCTAGATACCTCATTTTCGGTCTGTATCTGTATCTTTATTTTCAACTTTATGAATGCATAGTAGTGAAGAAGCTGACGAAACTGCACGGAAGCACACGTTTGTCTAAGCATCGGTTGCTCACCGATGCATGTAATGACCTATGCCGTTTGTTTCATACCATCTTTAAAGCTGCACAGTCTGTAACTTTTGATCTTTTAATTTTAGTACTAATGTTTCTATTTATCAAGAACACAGTAAAAAAACTAAAATTCAGGTATACATTTTACCAGTTTTGTAAATCTTAACAACTTATCAGTATCAAAACAACGGTATTTATGTTAAAATTAGCTGTCTATAATTATTGGAGGGACGCAAATAATTACCAAAAAGAGAAAACACACCTGTTTTTATAAGATAATTCACTTTTCCGTGCAGTTTTCAGCTATAGTGAACAGATTTATTGTGAACACATAACTTAATTCTACTTTTACAAACGATTTAAAAAGAAAATAAAAAATTTCGAAAAATGTTCATAGTTACAGACCTAGGATCTTTAAGCCTTATGCGAGAATCGAACTATCTACTTCAAAAATTCCAACTTGCACTGAAACATCCGTCAAACGCTACCAACTGCCCCTACGAGACAACATCCAAAATAGTGTTCGAGAAACAGCGGTTAATGCTGTACATGTCCGTATATTATGCATATATAAATGGCTGCAATACACAGAGGATCTACACGAGTGTTCATGTTTTATTGAATTTATCAAACGAGTTGGGGAAAAGAGATACAATGCGAGCGGCTTGCCGATCATTTTATCTCTTTTTCGCCACGAGTTTAAAAAAATCAATAATACAAGAGCACGAATGTTAGATTATATTGAACATATGGCATTTACATTAAGATCACTTTGAAATCTCATTTCTGTCATAAAACGTTATAATTTTGATATAATTTTGTCATTATGTGCGCAAAGTTGTTATGGACGTCATAGCGTTTCCCGAAAATCTGTAAACCACTAGTGGTTTATTGGTTTTATTGCATGCATTATTTCACTCCCAAACGCGACGTCATAATATGATAAAAGGGGCTAATTTCTAAATTCTAAAAGTATAATAAATTCAATAAAACATGAACACTCGTGTAAGATCCTCTGTGTATTGCAGCCATTTATATATACAAATTCGAACGTGCATTGCATTAACCGCTGCTACTCGAACACTATTAAGGGTGTTGTCTCGAAGGGGCAGTTAGTGGTGTTTGACGGATGGTTCAGTGCAAGCTGGAGTTATTGTGAAGTCGATTGTTCGATCCCCGCATGAGGCTTTAAGATGTTTTAGAATCAAACGGCATAGGCCATTACATGTATAGGTGAGCAACCGATGCCCAGACAAACCTGTGCTACTGTGCAGTTTCGTCAGTACCTTCACTACTCCACATTCATAAAGTTGGAAATAAAGATACAGACCGAAAATGAGGTATCCAGCCCCACTAGGTAGCTGTTTATGAAAATTGAATAGTGACTTTATGAATATGCGATAAGTATATAAATACCATGTGCAGATAAAGAATTGGGCCTCGTCGCGAGAAAACCTGTATTCGGGGTTTCCGATGAAGCGGGACTCAAACCGGTCTCCTCAGCTACAGTGACTAGCTAGAATTTGAAATTTCACTGGAAGCAAGTTTAGATATGATATTTTCCACTAAGCGAATAACAAAGGCGCTGATCAGACTGCGCGGATGCGCAGGCTGGTCTGCGCCTGTGTTGTTCGCATATCCCCGAAGACAGCATATTTTGATTGTGCTGCTAATATTTACCAGAATATCATTTTTTACAAAATTATCTATTGCTCATTAAAAAGTACTGTTATTCTACTATCCAAAAGTCAGTAATATTGAACTCTTCAAATTCTGATGACGTCATAGGGACGTGAGAACTGTACCTACTTAAACTCTTCCGAAAACCGAAATGTTGATTTTCTCCAAATTCGGGAATGATTTTGCTGACTGTCTGTCAAAGTTTGCAGATAATCAACCATGCTAAATCACCCCAGCATAGCTGTATGGCTCTGGCAATTTCGAATGGGTTTAAATTATGACGAATTTTTGCCCTTTGAGACTAGGCAGCATTTAGAATAACGGCTAGGAATCCTGTTTCCTGGAACTTATCGTCTTTAAATGTTACAACGATTCTTCTCACATCACCAAGAAATATTTGCAGCAAATGGGGACAGATTAAACAATGAAATACATGTAACAAAATAATTGCATGAATTGCATTTCACTAACATATTTCATGACCAAAACTTGTACATTTTTGCTTTCAAAATGCTCCTTACCAGATAGTCTGACATGTCAAACTTTGTTGTAACAACTTAGAGGGAACAGTGGTGTAAAAAGTCTGAAAAACTTAGCCCTTTCATATCCGTCGTTTGTACACAGCATCCAAGTTTGGCATTTTGCATACTGAGAGTTGACCCAGAAAATCCGTTCTTTTGAGTCAATGAATATGTTTCTGAATACTAAAGTTCCGGTTTTCGACTGAAAATAAGTATGGTACATGTAGCCTAATGTAAAAAGCATTTCATGATACACCATCAGAATTTATTATTTCTGGTCATTGGAAGTACAATATGCTTAACTACTTATATGTCAATGGTATATATAATCGAATCACAACCCGTCCTGATCATTAAACTACAACAAATAAAAGGACGCGAAAACAAACGTCACAAGTGAATACGGCATTAGGTCCCAGAGATGTTTAGCTCGTATCATTGAAGCGGTTTCCTAACTCCATAAAAAGCAGCATCGCAGAAACAAAACTGGACCGCAGTCAAAACCCGTTTTTTTAACCATAAACCTTTACTTTGGCACGAAATTATGTAAATTATCTTGTTATGCATCTGCAAAGTTTGAAGTTGAACGTTCATAGGTTCAAAAGGAGATCCAGTTAAATGAAAATACATGTATACATTATTTGGCATTGGGCCACACAAAAGGTGTACATTAGTGACATATACATCTGCAAAAGTTGTTACGTCAAATGGTTAATGAGGAGGCGTATTTAAAAGAAAATATATTACAATGTACATTGTATATGACCATTGACCTTGAAGTCAAATTCACGTAAGAAGACCACCAAGTACCCTCTACATTATGTGACATATGTACCTATTTTGAGGTTGCTACGCCCAACAGCTTAAGAGGGGTACATTCGTAAGAAACGTGACGAAAACACGGATGGATGGACGGGTAACTGGCTGATTTAGTAAACTATTGGTATATGTTTTTTTTCTTATAGAAAAAGCGGATATTATATGATAAAGCGATTAACTCTCATTGTAAGCAATAGCTAAAGGAAACACGTTGGGTCCAACCGAAGTCATGTGATAAAAAGAATCTTTCACACGTGACTTGATATTACAAATTGTATCATTGACATCTGTGAAGATTAAGTACCAATTCTTCACATCTGTGAGCATTTGGTACCAATTTTTTACACAACTGTGAGCATTTGGTGCCAATTTTTCACATCTGTGAGCATTTGGTAGCAATTTTTCACATCTGTGAGCATTTGGTACTGATTCTTTACATTTGTGAAAATTGAGAACCAATTCTTCACATTTGAGAAAAATCGAACCAGTCCTTCGCAGATGGCACGAATACATACCAATTCTTCACAGTTAAAAAAGGGAACGGTGTGAAATTTGAGCACAGATGTAAAACCCCAAAAATTATCGAGATTGACCTTACGCAAATTTCACATTTTCCAAAAGTGATGTTTTGGTACCAATTCTTCACACGGTGTGAAATTTGCGAAATGTGAAATTTGCGGTTCAACAATGCTCTGAATGTTTATGATTTGGATGCAGGCAATCTCTTTTCAGCTTTTAGCTACATGTATGTTTAACCGAAATAAGTCAGCACCCGAGATCGCTTTGTCCAGCAGCGAAAACTCAAAAGCGCAGGCTCCCCGTTTACATGCTCGATGTATGGATATAGATGAAGACTCAGACAAGGTTTAGACCTCTAGCTCCCCCTGGATGGATCAGCATTGCCATTTAAAGGAGGCTTTCACATGGGTGGAAGTCAGGATTAATCCTGAATTCAGGATTTTGAGGCTGACTTTCCACAGAAAGTCAGCCTCAAAATACTGAATTATGCTAATTACATGTATAATAGCTTTTCTGGTTTATGTTTTGATTATCAATGGACATTCAAACATTTATATTTGAAATTATTCATACTTAAAAGTCCTGTTACAATTTTTTAGCGTTGAATTTCTTAAGTTCAGGATTTTAGGAATCCCATGCTTTCAGCGCATGTTCCCTAAAATACTTAAATCTCATGATCTTGCTTAAACTTCCTCGTGAGAAAAAAAATGTCACGCTGTTTGCGAGCAGGTAAGATTTAAACTAGCCTGCTCAGCTACCAAGACTATCTATTATATCAAAACTTTTCAAGGAGCATATTAAAGTTCAGTACTTCCCGGAAAATGAATAACAAAAGCCCTGATCAGGCTGCGGATGAGCGGGCTGGTCTGCGCCTTGTTGATCGCATCGCAAGATACATGAAGGCAGATCTTCTGGTGACGCGGACAGTTTATATGTCGTTAAAGTCAATTGTAATTCTGACCAAGTGCTAGAGCACGTCGTCACCTAGAGTCCGGTCACCTGTTAAAGCAACGGTACCGGGAGCCATCTCACGACAATAAAATAAAAGTGATTTTTTTCGTGTATTGGGTTTGGTCTCTTATCTGATGGACATTCTCAAAATTCTTATAGAAGACCAAAATTCCTCTCGGAAAACAGAACATTATAGTCTTCAACAGTACAGGTACGTTATCTTAAATTCTTCTTTAAAGCTGCATAGTCTGTTATTTTTGATCTTTTAATTTTAGACCTAATGCTTCTTTTCTTCAAGAACACAGTAAAAAAACTAAAATTCAGGTATTCATTTTACCATATTCGTAAACCATAACAAATTATCAGTATCAAAACAGCAGCATTTATGTTAAAATTAACTGTATATAATTATTGGAGGGAAGCAAATAATTACCAAGAAGAGAAAAAACACACCTGTTTTTATACATGTAAGATAATTCACTTTTCCGTGCAGTTTTCAGCTGTAGTGAACAGATTTATTGTGAAAATATAACTTAATTCTACTTTTACAAATGCTTTAAAAAGAAAATAAATATTTCGAAAAATGTTCATAGTTGCAGACTTAGTCTCTTTAAAATGAGCCAGTGCATGAGCTTTCCAAGAATGCGGTACGTGCGACCAGCAAAGCCTCAGATCAGACTGCGCATACGCGCAGTCTGATTAGAGCCTTTGCTACTCGCTTGAGTATTCTATGATTGTTCAGCTACTGACTAAACACCTTTTTGAGTTCCTAAGCTTCAAAGGAGGCTGCACAGGCTCATCTGAGTCGACACTTGTCAAAATGCCACATTGTTGGAAATCACAAGTCATTGCTCAAATGTCTTTAAGCATAATGAATAGCTTATGAAGCCCTATTGTGATTCTGTTTTCGTTACTGCTGACGAACGTACATGGCGTTGTAATCGCCCGCTATTGACGAAATCCAGAGTCGGTTTGTCGTCTTATCATGCGCGGATCCAGTGGGGGATAGGGAGTCCGGACCCCTCTAGAAAATTCCAAGTTTCCTTCGAAATATTGGTATGGATCCCCCTCGAAAAGCTATTGGACGATTTCCAAGATTTCCAAGAGTGGTCCGCACGTGACTTAAAAAAAAAAAATAAAAAAAACTTCAGGACTACCGCTGACGGATTTTTTTCTGGATTCGCGCATGTTATTTATCTTTTTGCTTCATTTAGTATAGCTTGTGCAGTCTCCTTTTAAGCATATACACTCAAAATGAGCCGTGACATGAGATTTCCAACAATGTGGTATGTGCGACCAGCAAAGGCTCAGACCAGCCTGCGCATACGCGCAGTCTGATCAGAGCCTATGCTCGTCGCTTGAATATTCTATGGGTGTTTAGCTACTTACGGAACACCATTTGGAGTTCCTAAACTTCAAAGGAGGCTGCACAGGCTCATCTGAGTCTACACTTGTCAAAATGCCACATTGTTGGAAACCACATGCCACGGCTCAAATGTTCTTCGGTCAGTAGCTTAACAGTTTTAGAATATTCAAGCGACTAGCAAAGTCTCTGATCAGACTGCGCGTATGCGCATGCTGGTCTTAGCCTTTGCTTGTCGCACATACCACATTGTTGGAAATCATATCGCGGTTCAAATGGTGTCTACGCCCAAAACGTTAGATAAAGCATCAACAAGCTGTTCTTCGCGGTCGGCTCGGGTCTCTCTTACGTAATTTGGAGCTTTGCGAAAAGCTAGGTTTAGCAGGCATCTGGTCCCGAGGTTATACACCTTTTTTCGTACTCAACTCAGCTGAGCATGAAATTTCAACTGCTAATAAAACAAAATCCCGACAAATTATAAAGTTCCTTGCCTTAAATCTCTCAGATGTTGTATTTATCATGCTAATAAATGTTAAAATGCCACCAATTGAGTAGGATCAATTTCGTGCTCAGCTGAGTTGAGCATGACAAAAAAGTTTTATAACTTCGGTACCAGATGTCCTTACCTAGTTCAAATTTGATGCCAGATGCTTTTTGACGACGCTTGCGTAACTTTACTCTGTATAGCCCGGTCTGATGAGTTAGTGCAAATCTGTCTTCAAGTATGGTAACCAACTCATCATATATAATTGAGTTTGCCTATACCCAGATGACACATATTTTTAAGGTTACTGTGTCTATGGTTCTGCTCATTTACTGAACCACACTTCTAACGCAAAATCACACAGAACCATTATTTTAACGTATATTGTTTCATCCACTGTAACGCAATTTTATCAAAAATTAAAACACATATTTATGAAAATGAAAGTAGAACTTCATCGGTCAATCATCCCCTTATAATCATAACCTGATTGGGTGAATGTCTGCCATAATCCTTGACCCGTACAATGATTTCGGCAAGACCTCGTATATTAATTAAATTTACATTCCTAGAACATTTTGCGTTTGAAGTGTGGGTCAGTATATATCGCATACATATCGCATAGGGTTGGTTACCTACGAAGCTGAAAAACCACGAAAAACTGTGTGCTTTATATACTGATCCACACTTCTAACGCAAAATCAAACTGAAATATAACATATACTGTTTCCTCCATTGTAACGCAATTGTATGATAAATCAAAACACTTATTTATGAAAATGAAAGTAGAACTTCTTCGGTCAATCATTCCCTTTTAATTATAACCTGATTGGGTGAATGTCTGCCGTAACCCATGAGCGGTACTATGATTTTGGTAAGACCTCGTATATTAATTAAAGTTACATTGATTTCCTAGAACATTTTGCGTTGGAAGTGTGGGTCAGTATATATCGCATATATATCGCCTACCAAGGTAAAACCACGAATAATTGTGTGCTTTATAGTTGGTGTTAAATTTCTATAAATAATTCCATATATCTTACAGAGTTGGTTACCTTGCCTATAGAATAAATGTAAATTGGCCAAAATAAGTCACAGACTTAATGTAAAATCTTTCATGTTTGTTTTATCATAATATAGTAGGGATATGTATATATAACACACTTCTACTGCCTTGCGGTAGAATATTTTACTGAATGAAGATTTTGCATACCATTTTCAGCGAAGTAGCAGCAATGTTTCTTCTCATCAGGTGCTTGATTTCACTAATATTGAACAATTTCCCCTAGCGCTTCACACCTTTCAGTAAATGTCCAGTTTCGTTCCTTATCATTCTTACAGTAAAATTAGCAAAAATATGGATACTCCTGAAAAATTAAACACACGTCAAAAGACAAGTTTTATTTTCAATTGAATCGTTGCGCAATTTACACCTAAGATATTGTTGTCTAACTTGATTTGAGTAAGCGTTTTCAGTTGTTTTAAACATTTTTATAATATACCTATAAACTTCAGGAATTTAACATTATGCCTATGGAAAAAATGGCATGGGGCTTAACTTATTTTGGCCAGTTTATAATTTGTTAGTTTCCTATATATGTGATTACTCTCAAATATGATTGCTCTCAAATATCGTAAAGGGTTGGTTACCTAAAGGCAGGAATTCTGTACCCCCCCCCCCTGGCAGAGAGATTATTATCTTTATGAGATGGTCAGTGGGCAGAGTGGGCGGAGCTTAGCTATTGACAATCTGGTCTAGCAGATAACAGATAAGCCTCAAGCTACTACTGTTCTGTTCCCGCCTGAAGCTCTGATGAGACTAATCGCTCATTGGCCTCCCAAGGACGTATTCCTTGAGAGTGGACTGCGGCCAGCAGATGCCCTGCCCAGGTCACCTTGAGAATCGCCCGATTCCCTTTAACTGCAAAAACACACATACACTACACCTACCCATTGGTTGAACAGTAGGACGTATATCCGACCTTGGACAATTCATAGAGCATTAGGACAGAAATAGAAGCATGATGAAAATAATGTCTCAGCCTTGAAATGTTCCAATGGGACCGAACTGGATCAAGCTGTTTAACCACAAAAAACCAAACACCTTACATTAGGTCAAATCATATACCTTACATACGGTTGGGGATAGGGTTGCATCCCGCCTGGAAAACATGTCAGGAGTGTATATATACTTTACCTAATTTTCCATTTACTTCAAAAGTTGCTTACCTTACCAGTAGATGGTGCTCTTGGTGGTTTTTCATGCCAGTGGTTATTCTTATATACTTAAGGACTTTGAAAACGCATCACTCAGATTAATTCCTTTATTCCACAAACCCTGAGAATGTCAGCGAGATAATTGTTATTGCATATCATAGTCTGACCAGCTTGTAGTGTGTCCTAGAAAATTTATGGTTGTGAATTTAACTTAAGGTATTGAAAAAGTATCCGTTTTAAGACAGGGTTGGTCGATTTTGAAGGACACAAATTCAGCTGCAAGTTAACACGCGTTAGCTTTGATTCCTGACTAAACAGATTTTTCGTCTTTCGCTTCTTTGACGATTGCACATTCATCAATGAATTGACAATTCGGTGTGCAGAAATTTACACCCCTTTAAAAATTCCGGCATATCGCACCCACCCTGATTACTATAGTCTAGTAATACATTTCAACGTCTTGGGACTTTCAAAGTTTCAATTTTTTATTGGAAGAGGCTAAACGCATACACAAATGACAGATTATGCATAAATTACGCATAAATTACGTGATACACGTGTTTTTTGTATTGTGCAAGTGAAGTTAACGTTATTTTTAAGACATTCTCGATCACATGACAGCAGATCTCCCGCCATGATTAATATCAAATATCAAAACGTCTTTCCCACATGACTGCCAGTGTATGTAGTCAATACCAGAAAAGAAAGCGTGCATAAAGGTTACTTATGGAGATGTTTCTAAAAAGGAGCTTTAAATTGATGTTCAAATTTGACGTTTATTTTTGAAATATTGAAGTTATCAATTACTTTTTATTTGAAAAAGTCTATAAACTCGTTTGGTGATATGGTATCATACACACCGCAGTTTAAACATAAAATTATCAAAAAGCTTCATTTAACTATGCAGAAAGGTGCCGGATGCAATTAGTACCCATATGACGTCATCAGCAGCGTCACGTGATAGTGCAGTCAAATTAACGAGATTCATACCAATTCAGGGTTGCTCACTAAAATCTGCGTGTAACTTTTCAATCGCATGTACGGTTTGCAAGAAAACTGCAAAAATATATTGATGCATTTTCAAAGTCCTATAGTATATATCGCACAGTGTTGACTACATGTACCTAACAGCAAATGTTACTGAGTAAATACATTCTTCAATTTAATTTAAATTTCAGTGATTTTTCTTATATATCTTACAGGGTTGGTTACTTATCCAGCAAAATGTCAGGAGTAAACTTATGCTTTTGTTGGCTTCTTATTTCTGTTCTTATTCTTAACCGATCAGGTACGTCTCATTAATAGCTGTCAGCGTAGCGTATGTTAAGCAGGTTATAAAATTTTCACACAAAAAGAATATACCTTAGAAAATGTCAAAATCACAGATCAGAGACCAACCCATATCAATAAGCAAAGAGGCATTAGACCATAGCAGAAGCGTAGCACCCATTACGCTGGTTACGCACGTGAGTAATAAAAATTCAAGGGAGGTCACTTAATGTAATAAAAGTGATTTTCCATACTATAAGGAAGTGTTCATAAAGGAAAGAATTCTCTCCCTCCGAGAGCTTATTCTTTCCTTTAAGAGAAGTTCTCATTTTGAAAAGGGACGCAAATGAAGAGAATCATTGCTTCGCCCAGTAGTCTCCCTTTGATGTGCGTTACCTTTTCAGCCTTCTGGCTACGCCATTGGAAAAAGCCATAGACACATAGAGAGGAAATCTCGGCAAATAAATCAACACAACTTTCTCATCCTCTGCGAGATAGTATCTGGTTACAACATTTTTAAAAGTTGTTTTGAGTTCCTTATAACAACAGTCTTGTGTTTTCAACGTTTCAATTCTCGGACCTGCCCAAGATCTAAAATATGTTTTTAAGACAGATAAACGCTTAATGCGGGTCAAAAGTATTGCAGAATGCTCAACCAGCATTAAGCTACCGCTTGTCTTTAAGATCAATGTTTTGTCTATATTTGAGTGATCGCTAAAGGCGGGCTTTGGGGATTGAGTAAAGTCGCCTTCGAACGTGCGTGCACGGATATCTAGTGGAGTTCGCCACCTAATAGTTTTTCCGAGTCTTACTTTGGTATACACACACCGTACAATAAAGGTTCTGATGAGACAGAACGTATGTGCAGGCTGGTCTGAGTCCTACCTGCTTACTGATACAATTAGTTGTGCTCAATTTTTTCAGTTTGGTGTTTGACATGTCTGGAGTGTGACAATATAAGCCAGCCACGTCACTGTCATTCCGTTGTACAATGTGACGCCGACGAGGTAAAATCCCAGGGGGGGGGGGGGGGGGGCGGGGGTACTCTCATTTTTCCTTTTTTCCTTCATACGTAGGCTCGGGTCCAGCATCTACCGTTCACCCCAAAAATATTAGGAATTTCAAGTACCCCATAAAAATATTTGAAATTTCTTTCTTCATAGTACCAAAAAAAGTTCATTTTTCTGAAAACCTCCAAAAATATTGAAATTCAAAATTTTGAACCCAAAAAATGACCCGAGCCTACGTATGTATGAAAATATCAGAGTACCCCACCTGGGTGTAAAATATTGTATTTGACAGAGGCAAATTGGTACCTTTGAGTTTGACACTCAAATGTGCCAATTTGCCTCTGTCAAATACATAGAAAATCATTAGAAATATCAAAAACCTGTGTATATATTTCGATTCCTTGGTTTGCTCGTTTGTTTTGATTGGTAGAAAATAAACCATACGATGAGGAAGGTCGATTTTATAAACAGCACAATGAGCCAACATACGCAAATGCCTCTAATAAATGTCCATGTTGACATATCCAGTAGGACTAGAGGTATATGTGTCTGAGTCTTCATCTACATCCATACTTTGTGTTAGTGAGTAGTGAAGACTCCGGCGAGTCTGAGCACATGCGCAGACTCGATTGTTGCCTTCATTGTTCGCTGATAGGATACGTACCAGTACCAAAATCTCTTGTACAAGATAAATTACATGTAAAGTTGCAATGGTAAGCGCCCCAGTCAGAGATAGCAGAGCTGTAAATGTAAAACTGCATTGGTTTGCTTCAAGAGAAGACTAATAGTTAAAAGAAAAATTTATAGTAAAGCACTGGTCTCTATTGGTTGGCTCTAAGAAGAGGGTGGTAGCTAAGGGCAAACTTTTGGAGTAAAACATTGGTCTCCATTGATTGGCTCAAAGAGGAGAGTGGTAGCTAAGGGCAAAATTTAGAGTAAAACACTGGTCAATACTAAACAAACGGAAAACAAATCACATTTTTGGACTGAAATATATGTGCTGTAAATTTAGAGACAACATGAAGAGCGACCGTACATTGCATGACTCTTGGGTCTGCACTATAAGCACTATGCGAGTCTGTCCGTCCGTTACCAGTGAGTGAAAATGTTCATAAATTTTGAACCACATGGTATATCGTATCACATTTTGCATTCATGTGCATGTTAACATTTCCTAACCACTGGCATGCAAACCCACCCATTTTTATACATATGGCTTTGCTGAGCAATTGTCCAGCCTGTTGTGGCCAGTTAGTAAAAATCCTCTTAACTCTTATACCTTATATAATATTCGGATCAAATTTTGCATACTTATTTATTTTAATATTGTCCATCCACCCTGGTATGCAAAACGATGGCGAGGGTTTGTCAAGCATCATTTTGGCCGTTCAAGTTATTTCAGTAAAATGCTCATAACTCTTGAGCCGCATAGTATATCTTAAAAAAAAAAAAATTGCATACTAATAAATTATATTATTATCGAGATGCAGGTATGCAAAACGGTGATTAGGCTTTGTCAAGAAATTATTTTATGGCAAAGGCTAGTCACTGTTTTACATACCTGTGTCTCGATGAATAAATGTTAAAATGTATTAGAACCAACTTTCGGAACCTATTTCAAAAAAGCTATGTTGAAACACTCAGTTTGGCTACCCGAACATTGCTTTCAATTTAAATACCTTGTAGAGTTTCATTCTAATTAGCGGACATTCAACATGGGTCGTGCATATTACTGTCAGTTGATTATCATGATAATGACGCTGAGTTTCCAGCAGATATTATAGGTGTAACGCTCGCACATGATTAACGTTTTCGAATTCGCAAAAGTGTGTATCATGTTCTATTGCACGATATTTTTATTCTTACGATGCGTTTTGCTACTGTCCTGCCAGCCAAGAGTGACAGTGGCATCATGCTCTGTTTACAGAGTTATCAGGGACTTATAATCGATAGCCCACGAGTGTATTTATCCTATCCGCAGAATAGGATTAATACACAAGTGATCTATCGATTCGGGTTAGCTCAAGTAAAGCGTACACGTAAGTGTTTTAAGTAATTGTAAACAAAGTATTACTTCACTGTCACTGTTGCTTGGCACGACAGTAGAAATGTGTGTTACCAAACGTTGCTTTCTTAAAAGTAAGCATTGTCTTAGAAGGTATTACAAATGGCGATTGTTTGCCTCATTTCGTTGTAAAACATTTTGAGGTGATTCGATCATGTGACTGACTGCATGACTGACTGATGATGGAGTAATATATTTTTTCTTATTTGTTATTATAATAATATCTGCCTGATGTTTCTGTTATGGTTCAAACACATTTTGGGGCCAAGTGGATGTTGAAGTGTAGTAATGTCAGAACTTAATGATTATAATTCTTTATCTTTTAAACAGGTATGCGGTAGTGAAAGACAAGCCTCAAACTCACTTCATGGTCATGTGACTTACAGGACTGGTTGTGTGAAACAAAGAGTAAGTGTAGTCTGGTTCCCAGCCCAGGTACTATTCAGATGATAACTGGGCACCAGTTAAAGAGTTAGTGGTGATGGTAGTCTGATCAATCGCGGCAACCTTGTATATCTATATAATAACCCTTGTTATACTGGGAACTTTGGCAAACAGTAAACACCCAGATAAAATTCTGTATGCTGTGGAATTTCACCATGGTTGACATTGTTTGTCATTATAAAAATTATCTTAAGAGAAAGAAATACGATGTTATTTATAAAGGATCAGACTTTATCCCTCTTTACATGCAATGTACAATCTCAAGTTTATTGTATTTAACCCTTAAAGCGCCAAGAACAAGTGCATCTGAAAATGTCGTCTGCTGAAGTCTTCTTCTGCAAATAATTGCCTAGCCTTACTGGCGAATTAAGTATAGAAGCAAACAGCGTGGTCCAAGAACAGACTGCTCCTATAGGAGCAGTCTGATCTGGGTCCACACTGTTTGCCATAGTGGCTTCTTAAACATTTCAGCAGACGAGAAATGCAGACGACTTTTGTTGCTATTGGCGCTTTAAGGGTTAAACGATTTTTTATCAGTTACGCAACACAACTCGACTCGCCACTTCTTCATCTCACTATGAAGCAGTTCAGTCTAACCCTCATACTGACATAAGCTCGTCAGCGTCACATTATGAAAGAAGATCCTTGATGTACATCCGATGTCTGAGTCCACGGAATTGGCCGAGGCAGTTCCGATGGATGAATACCTGGAGAAGGGTTATGCACGGTTATTCTCGTAAACGTATGTTACAATAGATGACTTTTTTCATTCTCAGTGGATTCCGTTTAGGTCACCAATCACATTTAATACTTTCAGTACTTTGATTTCTATCCTGACCCGCCCACTATACCTATTTAATTTACCGTTTCAGTGGTGCCCGAATGGTAATGTGTTCAAGAATAGTTCTTCATGTATGGAGTGTTGTTCCAGTGATCTCTGTAATGCTGGTGCGTGTGGACAACCAGGTTAGCAGTTCTGTTTACCTCATATAACTCATAAATGCATATCAACTGAAGAGTTTGCACACGATCAAAGTAAAGTAACGAAACAGATTTACTGTTAAAAACAGTGAAACGAATACATATATTTATAGTCAAATAAAGAAAATAGAATAGCAGAACATGACCAACTTCGTAACTTTACTTTGATCATGTGCAAACTATATAAACTCGATTACATTCTTTGTTTGTTTGTTTGTTGAGTATCACGTACATTTGTAGCATGGGATTCACATGTTTTGTTAACACATAATTTAAAGTATTTTGCACATGGATTTGGTCTGGATCCGAACTCTAGACTAGTAGATTTTCAGATAGTAGATAATTGTAGTGTTAACCAACATATTAACTGATAAGTACAATTCCAGGTTCGCGTCTTTTGATATCTAGTTTACCAGGCTCGGCTTTGAGAACGCATGTTGATTCGCTTGGCAAGCCTCGCGATATCAACAAGCATTCTCAAAGCCTTGCCTGGTAAACTTGATATCAAAAGACACTCACCTTGTATTCTCTATGTCTAGATTACCCTACTGACAGAGGTCCAGTGTGCTATTCATGTCGTGATGAAACAAACAGATGTAACACCATTGATATATGTTCAGTTAATGAGGTTTGTGCCATATGTTCTTTTGACGCCACAGTGGTGATCTCTCTGTAATTATGTTTGTCTAGATTACCCTGCTTATAGAGGCCCAGTCCTGTATTCATGTCGTGATGAAACAAACACATGTAACACAATTGATATCTGTTCCGTTAATGTGGTATGTATGTTGCTTTGAAGTAATAATAGCACTATCCTGTATATCGTCATCAATAGTTTTTCAGGTGATAAGCCAAGTAAAGGTTAAGCAGTACTGTAACACCATTATTCAAGGTATATATCAGTTTGTTCTTTCTATGATAAGGCACCAGCCAGGGGAAAGAATAGAACTAAAATAAAGAGTCTTAAAGTTTTGTGTGTGTTCCATTACTTTTCTTCACAGTGCCATGCATTGGTCTTTATCAGTCACCCCTAATTTTAACTGAATTATTTCAACATAACCTAATAAACCTTTTCTATCTCACGGCATGTTACCTTTATCAGGTCATGATGACGTTACACTTTTTGAATGACGTCGCTAATGACGCTGAATCAACGCAAAAATCAAAAATTATGTCATAATCGCTAGTTTGAAGAGTGTTCAACAATGGGTAAACTGATAAATAGAATACCAGGTTTGCGTGTTTTGATATAAAGTTTACCAGGCTCAGCTTTGAGAACGCATGTTGAATCGCTGGGCAAGCCTCGCGATGTCAACAAGCGTTCTCAAAGCCTTGCCTGGTAAACTTGATATGAAAAGACACTCACCTTGTATTCTCTATGTACTGTGTGGCATAACCTGTTCATACTCACTAATTTTATTTTTTCATTGCCAATATGAAGACCTGTCCTCATGTATAACTGGTAAATAATGTTTAAAACATACAAATATTTCAGTCTTCCATCATTGAAGCATATATAGGCACGCTGCAGAAAATTAAACGATTGCTTTTAAGAAAAGACAAACAGGTTTGGAACCAAAACGTTCCTGATGATTTCTTTTAAGAAAATGAATTCCCACACTGCGTGTTTTTGTTCTTTCATATGGAAGTTACAGACGCTTTGAACTTCTGAAGTGAGCTTGGGAAGTAAATGGAGAAAGCTAAAGTCATTCAAGCTTGCGCTGCAGTAAAATGAACCCCGACTTGTTCTTTTACTTGTGAAAATACCATGTCTTTTCAAGTTGAAAATATCACGTTTACATGTAGCAGATAAACACCAAATTCATTATTGAGATTGGATAAATGACGTTTTACCACTCCCAGGCGCGACGTTGTGGGATAAATTAAGTTACGAAAGACCAAATATTATTTTAGGTTTGCAGTGTAGTTGGTGTCAGTGAATTTGGAGACTATGTATGGACAAGCAGCTGCAAGCAACGTCACGTGAGTTTTCAGAACTTCGATAGACATAGATGTGCTCAATAAAACTGATGCATGTGAACTTGTTGTGACATGTTGTCGCTGGTTAATACACGCTTAAATTTTATCATGCATTGCATTATATTAGCAGTGTGTTTCTCTAGAAAAAATATTCCAATGAAATTTTACTGGGAAATAAGTTTATTTCTTCGACAACCTGCATATTCTTTTGTATATTTCAAAAACTATTATATTCATCTTTTCGGGCACAAACGGGCACAAATAATGCACTAGAATGGGTTAATGCATGGGTAGGCGCCTCCTTTGAATACTAGTTTACCCAATGTTTTTTTCCCTCCATTTTAAGTTTTCATTAATATTCATGAATATGCAGATGAGATATTTTCATATAGGACCACTGGATGAACGACATATCAAATTGTATCTCAGATGATATAAAGACTGGCAACAATTGTGGTTTGATGATGATTTTTGGGCTGAAATATGTTTATTTATGTTTTCTATGATTTAACCTCATTTTTAAAAAAAGTTTTACATTGGTATTCATTATGCAAAGGATCATTGACACTTGCTATGGGTAAATGCCTATGGTTTTCAGTAAAAATAAAAGTTTGTCAATCGTCCCTTTCTTCACCTTGAAGCTACCCTGACCTGAGTATTTATGTCTCTGGAATCCGTTTTCGATATTAAATGCTTCAAAGATGTAAACTTTGGGGTAGAACAATCAGTTTTACATTAAGATATATAGAAATCCGAAAACATTTTTTTAAAATATCATACTCCCCCCGTGTGCCAGCAAAAGCTTTTGCATGTATATGTGTTACCATATTTTACACATTGTATGGAAGTGGCTTGCTGGCACAAGGGGGGGGGAAGATGTTCAGCAGCCCAAAAACCAAGGGCCTATCCCGATAAAATGCCTTTTCTACCAAGTAAGAAATTAATGACAGTAATGAAGTTCTCTAGGACCAACCTCCTAATTTGCTTTGTATTCTGTGCTTGTTTAATATAACGTACTTAAAGATTAAAAGTAGAATTAACAAGGTTTTATGTTTTTTTTTTTCATAAGAAAAATATCACTTTTATTAAATGACACATTATTTTGCAAACGTCCTGTACTTATCTATTTGCATGCTAGGGAATTGTTCATGTTTTTATTTTCGTCCACTGACTTTCTTCAAAATTAAGTTTTTAAAAATAAACCACCCAGGACCACCATCAGAGTGTCAAACAGTTTGGATCCAGATCAAGACCGACATTCTGTTGGTCTTCATCTGGGTTCAAACTGTTGCAAAAGGCTATTGGCAGACGACAAAATTATCCACTGGTATGCAAAGAGTTATAACAGGTAAATACTTTAGTGTTCAATATATTGTCTCATATAGGGATATACATGCATATGTATACCATAAATATTCGGACACTTTTAATACATTCAACATGCTATGCCCTTTAAACACAGCAAAAGTGATGTTCAAATGATCTAGTTATAATCGGTTTTACTTTCCAATGCTAAATGGGACACTTTCATTCCTTCAAAAATACTTATTTCTTTTGTTGAGCTTTCAGTTTGCATTATTTACGGTACATGTAGTCAAAAATGTACAGGTAATTTCTAAATTATCTCCCCAAAAACATTTTATTACAAAACGTATTTTGTTTTCAAATCAATTTTATCAATTATCGTGATTCGTTAATACTCTGCATATGGTATGTTTAGTAGATATCACCATGCCTACCAAATAAATCAAGAAAACGTGCAGAGATCACTTTTTAAAGCACTTTTTATTTTCATGAAATTTCAAACCCCCTCCCCTTCTACACGCCATAACTCTCGAATTCGTAGAAATTTTGAAAATATTTTGCTAGCTGGCACTTGCCATTAGATGCACCTATTGCACTGGTTCTACATGCACCACACTAGAAGCTCAAAAGCAGCGTTCTGGGAATCAGAAAAATAGGCGCATAAGGCCCAAAACCCTCAATGATCCTTAGATGATTCGCATATCTGACCACAGGATAAAAGGCATGTGTCTAAGCTTAATTTGACACCAATTTTAGTGCTCGAGGATAAGTAAAATCCTAGAATGGATTAAATTTGTAGGTTTCCCCCATTCTCGAGAATCATATAAGGGGTTGCCATGGAAACTATGCATTTTGACATAGCCCATACCATTTCTTCAAATGACAACTTCGTCTCGCATTCAAGGGATCCTACTGAACAATTTGACACCCATGAAAAATTGTCCTGGGGTAGCAAGGTAACCCTAATTGAATGTCAGGTAATACCATAGGCAACACTTGTGCCAAATTTGAATAACTCTTTCAAAAGTGTAAGAGGAGTTCTAGAAGTAAGCCAATAAATATATTTTACGTAATCAGCAACAGAAATCTTTTTGTCATCTACACACCATAAAAAACAATGTGCTGAATATGCGTATCCTTGGTAAAATATGAAAGGAGATGGCGTTACGAGCCATAAGACATAATTTAAGCATATTTGACATTTGCCTTTGAATTTGAGGTCACATTGGCAATTCGAAATAAATGGTCATAATGACGCTCCAAAGGAATTCATCGTCAACTTCACAGAATAGACAATCTAGTAATTATTGTGCCTGATATGTACAATCCAATCAACAAATTAAAAGAAGAATAAGTCTCACACGCCATAAAACATGTTTTAATATAATTGACCATGACCTTTAACCCCAAGGTCATACATGTATTGGTGGTCCAAACTTTTTTGTCATTTACACACTAAAACAGTCATTGGGCCAAATTTGAACATCCTTCATGGAAAAATGTATGAGGAATTCGCGTTGCATGTACGAGCCATGAGAAAAATGCTAGGTATATTTGACATTGACATTTGCATCCAAGATTATATAGGCAATCCAAAACTTATGTTGTCATATGCACCCCATAAACCATCTTCGTGCCCAATATAAACATTCCCCATCAAGCGATATAAGATGACATGGCGTTAAGAGTCATAAAACAGATATAAAGACTATTTGACCTGGAATTTTGTATCTAAGGTAATATTGGCAATTCGAAACATGTGTTGTCATCTACACACCATAGTCAGTTATTGTGTCAAATATGAACATTGTCATTTAAAAATATAAGAGGAGAATGCCTTACTAACCCGAAGACAGAATTTTAGTATGTTTGACACAGACTTTTGATTTTAAGGTCATATCAGCAATATGATACTGCAGCTGCCATTTATACACCATAGGTAATCATTGTGCCAAATATGATACCCTCTATCAAAAATTGAAGTAGGAATTACTATACGAGCTTTAAAACAGATCTTTAGGACTCATATATTTGACCTTGGCCTTTGACTCCACTCTCATGTGAGCAATCAAGGCCCCTGATGACTCTATTGTTCATTTAGCCATTTGTACATGTTTTTTGTATCGATACTTTATGGCCAAATCAACAATATTTCAGTTATTTTAGGACGATATTGCCAATCTTCATGGGGTGAAGAAATACAGTGTCTAGCTGAAGTACACAATGCAATGCCTCCAACCACAATTCACTTAGACACTTTGCTCTTCTCCATGTCATGTCTAATATTCTATTCTTATCATTTATTAGTCTTGTCCTAACAATCAAGCTCCCATCATTGGAAAGCGGTCAGAGCTACAAGAACGATCAAGCAGTCATATTCTTTGTGAACGGTGTTGTACAAGTGATCTTTGTAACATGAACTGTAGTAAGTATTATATGACTTTTGCTTACTGTAAAGGCGGCGCCTCATGAATCCGTAATTAGGACCGGTCAACTTTAGACATAGGTAAAAGCTAAAATTGAGGCGCGGTTTTATTCAAAAGTAACTGTATCATCTTGAGCCATTATCTCAGTATAAACGCAAAACACATTATTTAGTCCTTAAAACGCCAGCAAAATAACAGCATCTGAAAATATCTATTTAACATAAGCATAAAGGTAAACATTGTGGACCCAGATCAGACTGCTCCTACAAGAGCAGTCTGATATGGGTCCACACTGTTTGTCTATGAGGCTTCAAATATTTTAGTGGACGACAAAAACATACATTTTGTGATTATGCGCTTTAATGGTTAATAAATGTGAGTTCAGTGTGTATACGATTAGGATTTTCATGAAATGCACGCACATTTGCGCGGCCCAAAAGCTTATTAACTCTTTACCAAGTCATAAATAAAACCTGATTTCCCTTCCTTAGCAGATGAAACAGCCGAACCGCGCCCAGATATGAATATTAAAGTTGCCGCCTTTACAGTAAGCGAAAAGTCAAGTAATAGCTATCACAAAAATAATGTAATCTATTCTTATCTTTAATAAGTCGTGTTCTAACAACTTCCCATTATGGAAAGCGGTCAGAATTCGAACTAGAAGAACGATCAAGCAGCCATATTCTTTGTGAACGGTTTGTACAAGTGATTTTTTGTAGCTTTAAATGTAGCTAATAGCTATCACAAGTTATTTGTGAATGAAATTTAACATAATCAACTCGGTAAAAACTTAAAAAGGGCATACCTTGGGTATACAGGAGACAGTTTTAGGGTGTAAAACTTAAGCTTTATGTTCTGGTTGTTGAATGATAGGGATGAGGACTGCGCCTACACCCCTGCTTAAATTTCGTATAGGGTTTTAATCAACTGTATTGTATTGCTGCTTCAGTGGTTTGGGATTCCATAATGGCAGCTTACAGGTTACCACAAGGCAGCAATTTGAATAAATGCACATGATAAACCAGAGACTAGCCAAGAAAAGAAATAAACATAAAAATCACTGTTTTTCTAAATCGTTTCCAGGATCTCTCAACATTTCATCTGACCCATAGTTTTCAGTAGCTAGAAGGAATATAGATATTGTTATATACTTAACTACTAAAGAAACCTGACACATAATGTGTGTCAATGTTTTGGTAGTAAATTAATACGATGCACACTTGTCTTTCCATTGCGAAAAGCTGAACAAAGGACGACTAAGATGCACACAGATTATTTGAAAAGATGAACTAATTTCAGACGTCAGCCATCAAAACGTCACGTAAAACCTAAAATCAATTTTCGCAAGAACAAAGAAATCACGCAGAAATCACCAGAAACCGCTTTAGTGTGATTCTTTGTTATTCTATTGACATATTCTTGGCATTCAAATAAAGCATGCAAGCATTGTTCAACCTAAAAGCCTATATTCATTTTCTTAACGTCAGTTTTTTTTTGTTTTCAGCGTTTTATGAGCTTTTAAAAAGCACTGCATTTTTTTTCAACTTTTTACACTTTGTATGATGTTTTGAATGCATTTTGACAATGATTCAGTCCTTTTTAACTCCATAGCTACCGCCTACGTCCATTTAGAGACGTCAAACGTTACAATGACTTGTTGATATGTGACTACTGCAAAGCTTGAAATTCATACGCGATTAAAGTAAAGTGAAGCCAATTGGCACTATAACAAATTAGACAGCACACACTTAACGGCGACCTACATTGACAAAGAAAAAAAACGGTTATTAACCATAGTTTACGTTGTTCCTTTATTGACGTTAAACTGTGTTTATTCCGCTTTTACCATTCAACGTGACGCGAAACATAAGTTCTGAATTTTTAGAATGCATTCTCTTACAATGATTGGTTGACTCCAAGTCATTTCAGTTTCTAGAAATTGCTTAAACAATGGAAAACAACACTGTCGTTTGGACAACGTCAAAAGCAAAACTTAAAAACCCCATATCATACGTCACAGCAAGAAATTGCAAATTTTTAAAATGCACTTTTGTCTGTACTGGTATTGGCATGACATACATGAAAAAAGTTTTAAAAAAATATCTAGACATACATTCCGGAGGCAAATGTGATAAAAACAGTGTTTTTGACGTCGTGACGTCATGTTCTATATTTGATAAATATATTTTTTCAAAGAGTACTTTCTAATGTCTTGCTATTAAAATAAGCATATCGGCTTAGATCTATAATTTGTTATTTACGAGTTTGAAGCAAGTAAAAAGTGTCAGGTTTCTTTAGTAGTTCAGTATAGTTACCATCAGAATAGAAGCATAGCTATAGACTTTTTATGCCTCCAACTTTGATTAAAGTAGGTACATATTGGTTTTGGCATATATGTGCGTACGTGCGTCCATTCGTTTTTAAGGTAGGATTTTGAATTTTTATGTATGGATTTCTTGTCAAAAAATAGCCGACCCGATCTTGTAATGAATTATCTCTTTTATACCACATTAATATGGTCAGAAATTTTTTAACCAAGTTATCTCATAAAACTATTATAGCCAAGAGCTTCAACTTGTTGTTATGAATCAGATGATCAAGAATGATAAATAGAATACCTTGTAATCCTCCAGAAGCTCGTGGATTATCTCGATGTCCAGGTGGATGAACCATTGTGAAACAATTTCTTATACGAGGTAAAAGGTGGTACTGTGTAACAATAAATGATGTCAAATATAAACCTTCAACAATAGTCTTCATGCTTCAGCAAATAACGCAGATGCGTGTCTATCATCTCCCTGTGGCAATGGAACGTGTATATCCTCTAGTGATGGAACATATCGATGTCTTTGTTCAGTAGGTTGGACTGGCCCAAACTGTAGCACACGTGAGTATGCTTTTACACATAACGTAAAATACCACAAACATCATTATTGGAACTCGACCCCAAAAAATATTCCCAGGTGTTTCTCACCAAGTAGGACTTAAACCAGCATGCTTAGCTACAACAGCTAGCTACAACTACAAAAATCCTTCAGTCAGCAGGAAATGGTATAATATCAGATCACAGTCTAGCTCATGGTATCAAAAGGAAAGAAAAGAGAACCACTGAAGGAAAAAATACAATTGTGACAAAGAATTACCATTATCACAGATCAAAACTAGAAAGGTATAAATAAAACAATGCACGCATCCAGAAAGTTATGTTAAAGGAGGTCCAACTGTGACAGTCTTTTTTTTTCTTTTGTTTTTTTAGTTGATGAGGGGAGTGAGAATCCAAATATCACTATAAGTGGGCCATCATCGACCCGCCAGCGAAACAACATTGAAACGGTGCTTTATGATTTTCAGGGGATCTGGACCAGTATTGCTAAGAAACCTCATAGTTTTTTGATTTTTCAGGGGGGGGGGCTGTCTTTCTCTGAATACGCAAATGAAAACTATATCACACAATCAGGACAAAACATAGAATTTCTATACACTGTGGGGGAATGATAAAGCGCCAATACACAATAGAAGAAGCAATAAACTGACAACAACAAAACCACCTTCTTACAACGCACATGAGTGGGGAAGGGGTTACTGGCCCAAAATATTTAACATATTATGTAAGGCTAGTCAACCCCCTTTTCACTCTTCTCCATTGTAACATGGTGGTTTGGTTGTTGTCATTTAATAATACATATATGCATCTGTGCACTTGATCCACTAAAATCAATATTATGCTAAGGACATAATATTTCCTTAGCCTAACAGTGGTTTTAGTAGTTCTGGTGCATAGGCATTTGTTTTGTTTATTTTATCGTATGACTTTTGTCTTGAGTAATATAACAATCACTAGTATATTACTTATAGAGCTTATTAATCATTCTATTTAAAATATCAGTTTTATAAACCGAGGGAGGCGAAAATCCCATAAAGAAATTAGTGCGCAAATGAGTGCGCAAGCACGAGTTTTTTTTTATATGATTTTTCACCTCCCAAGGTTGCTCGAACTGCTTGCTTAAATCAAGAAAATACTACGGTATGCGATGTGGCAACACTAATGGGAACACGACATGTCTAATTTTGACCTGAGAAGTAATACATCAGCTGTTTCCTGCTGAAAAAAATGAAGTCCGCCATTTTTGAAATCTTCTTCATCCAGTCCCCCTCAGAATTTCAAACGTCTGTAACTTTTTTATTAGTGAACGAAACTATAAAGTGTGGGAAGTTATTTTCTTAGTTAGATCTTAGCAAACATGTTGGTACTAGCTTTTCTAGAATTTTCGTATTTATACCTCGATCCTCCAGTTTCATTATTGGAAGACAGAAACGTTATGCACTGCCATCGCATGTGTAAATGACGTCATTTTGTTAATGTGTGTGTCGTGCAGAGAGGCGTTATGTTTGTAGTTTGTAAATAATAAAACGAAAATGGATATGGCATGCGTTTTATCTCATTGATGCCTTGGGTCACTAGTGGTTAGGAAAAAGTAGTTCTGGCTAAAGAGATTTATTTCCCAAGAGGAATTAAATCTTGCTAGACAAAAACAAAGTAACCAGTTTTATTTGTTTGATTATCATGGAATTTCTGTCAAACATGTAATATATGTTGATAACGTTATTAAATTATTCCTGGTACAAGGTCACTTACAGAAAGCAAATCTTAGAGTTTTTCATTCTAAAAGAGCTGTTTCAAAGTATGTTAAATGCCAAATGATAAAACGAATTGCTGCAAAAATATAATAACTATCTATTTTCCACAACTCGTTAATGCACAGGCACTTTTGTAGTACCCTGTATTATTTTAGGATTTGGGCACTGCAATCCTTCACCATGCCACCACGGAACTTGTGTAGATGAGGCTACAGGATTCCACTGCCAATGTCCGTCAGACTGGACTGGACTGATGTGTGATCAGCCAATAGGTATACTGGTCCAAAAAAGCAAAAATTTGAGCATAAATCTGCGAGTTAACTCTTATCCACCAGTTTAACCATTTGGGAAAGTCCGCCACAATTCGAGAATCGAATCATGCCTGGGTGTAAGGAGCATTACACGCAGTATTATGTACCAAAAAGCTCCATTTTGTAAGCCAGAACTGACGTATGAAAAAATAGGTCTGTAGCATGTGGGTTCAGCTCTATTAAAATCAATTATTCTGATATCCAAAAAGTTTAATCAGCAGAATAAATGAAGTTAATGTTTTTTTTCAATAAGATATCGCTATAATAGCGATATTTTATTAAAAAAAACATAAACTTCATTTAAGCCGTTTGTTTGCTGCAATAACATTTGTTATATTGTGTTAACATGGTTTCTGTGACCGCAGCGTCACGTTATATAACGTCAGCGTCACGTTATCACCCACATAATCAAAGTAGTTCCTTGATGTACATCCGTGGTCTGATTCCACGGAATTGGCAGAGGCAGTTCCGATTGCAGTTTAACCTGAATGCTGGGTGTTTTTTTTTCCTTTTGTTGTCCTCTGTTGAGTTTTTCGACATTAACTGTTTTTAAAAGATCTTTCAGGAACACTATCAGAATGTCAAACGGTTTGGATCCAGATCAGGACCGACGTTCAGTCTGTCGGACCTGATTATTTGCACCGAACATCAGCTTGCAACACAAGTCCCCTCTAGCGGCGTATGTTTTGTGTTCTAAAATGAGCCCCATTGCTAAGAATGTTTTTATGACTACCCACAACATATGTTTTGATTGAGAAATAAATAGTTTTACGCAGGTAATACGTACAAAGCCCCTGGCATGACTCAGCTCCAGGTTCATCTGAGCATTTGTTTCTCGCTGATGTGTTTAATACCAAAAGCTTGCATGCTGTCCAATTTGTTGAAAACATTACATTTTATTTGTTTGGTTTGATTCTTTATACCCCAGTCCACGATTAGCAGTCATTTTGGGACGTGCCTTTCTGGATTGAACCAGTACTAAGTAGGGAATATAAATCCTTGCTTAATGACAAAACACAATGACTCTGCTGGGGATGAGGCTCAAATAAGCTACCATTTGATCCCCAGTCTAACGCTCTACTATCCGAGCTACTCAACTCTGCAAGCATTCTTAGCTCACCTATGCTAATGTAACATTGATGTAACAATATACAGTTATTGACATGTGTTGGGGTGAGCATGCAGTGTTATTGATTAGTTAATTTCATATTGACGCAAAGCGAGCCATAGTTAACTGTTCACTAACACTTCCTGTCTACCGAAACATAAGTCAAAATTGTTTTAGTATATAATAAGATAAGTTATGTATTTGTATTTCATACCATTCGGACCATTATAACAATTGACTTTCCAGCTCAATTATGTGAAATTATTTGACTTTCTAACGCCACTTTAGGGCAAACACAGCAATGTAACTTCATTTCGTGTGGTTTTTTAGGTCACTTCTGGCAAACCATGCGGCATGTATTTAGATAGGCATATGTGCCAAATAGAAGATGTTTATTTATATATTATAAAATAATGATCTTCTTTATATCCTGTATATTTTCATGCACACATAGGACACGACTGTCGTGATATAAAGGACAGGAGCGCAGGGAATGTATCTGATGGGGTCTACACGATTCGATTAAAATCAGGAAAAGAGGTCATTGTATTCTGTGACATGAAAAACGGTGGATGGACGGTAAGGGAAGTAGTCTAAAACGAAGCAAAATGAGCAATTGCTTAGAGGATCTTAATGCTTGTGTAATATTGAATTTATCAAAAGGGTAAGGGAAATGAGATAAAATGCAAGGCTTGCCAAGCCTTTTATCTCCTTTTCCGAACAGGTGTAATAAATTCCAAAGTTACATGTTAGATACTATTTATCATATGACATTAAAATAAACTTGAAACCGCATTTTTCGAAGTGGACAAATTTAGATTGGTTATTTTGAACGCAACATTGTTATGGGATATGAGGGTAACTGAATAATGTTACTTATTTAAAATTTGTAAATCACCAGTGGTTTATCGGTTTTAATACATGACATTACATCTCTCCCGAACGCAACTACATATGATAAATAAGATGCATGGACTCATTGCAAAGGCTAGCAGTGAAAGTCATGACGACCCCGCGCATTTGAGCATGAGCTGCTCTGGTAAACACAATATGCATGTAGATTAAGCTTCAGACTATGCATAAGTTCCTCAGGTACCTCTGCATTAACGTTTAAGAGTAAATTTTCGCTTAAATGATTACACATTTTCAAGGACTGGCATTAATTTAATTAATTTATGTGATGTTATCATATGACATCGCGCCTGGGAGTGAAATAACGCCATGCAATAAAATCTGTAAACCACTAGTGGTTTATCGATTTTTGGGAAACGTTTTAACGTCCATAACAACGTTGCGTACATAATGACAAAATTATAACGTTTTTACGACAGAAATGAGATTTTATCATATGATAAATAGAATCTAACATTCGTGCTCTTGTTTTATTGAATTTATTACACTCGTTGCGAAAAAGAGATAAAATGCTTGGCAAGCCACGCATTTTATCTCTTTTTCCCAACTCATTAAATAAATTCATTAAAACATGAGCACTCATGTAAGATACTCTATATAAATCACACCAGCTCACAGAAACGATTACAGTGAAGCCAAGTGGCCATAAATATACAAATTTTCTAGCAAAAAAAAGATCTGAATGATTCTCTCATTTCTGCCAAACACGGTCAAATGTCATTAGTTCGAACTGGCCTTAAGGACAAGAACTATTACGTTGAATTATCAGTAATTCGATTGAAATGAGTTTGTAATTAAAATTGAGCCAGGTCATGTGATTTCCAACAATGTGGCATTTTGGCAAGTGTAGACTAAGACGAGCCTGTGCAGCCTCATGTTAAGCTTAGAAACTCCAAATGGTGTTCAGTCAGTAGCTTAACAATCATAGAATACTCAAGTGACTAGCAAAGGCTCTGATCAGACTGAGCGTATGCGCAGGCTGATCTGAGGATTTGCTGGTCTCACATACCACATTGTTGGAAATCTTATGCGCTGGCTAAAAAATACATAACTGCAATGTTGATCATATTTTTTTAAATCATTTTTCGAGTGATATTGAAATGATTCCATTATTTGCTCAATAATTACTGTGTATGCAAGGAGGTTTCTGGGTCCATGCCCTCTTAACACGCGTCTGAAAAAAATCTAGGTTGATATTTAAAAAAAACAAAAAAAAAAAAAGCATTTAACTTTTATATTCGCAGGTCTTTCAAAAGAGGTTTAATGGTAATCTAGACTTCTACCGCAATTTTAGCGATTATGAATTTGGCTTTGGTGATAAGCATGGAGAATACTGGCTAGGTAGGTGAATACATACTTTTTTATATGATTTAAATGTTCTAAAAGTTCAAAATTGAATAAGGAATGAATTTCAAAAGTGTTTTGTCGGAATGGTAAACAGAGAAGACTCTGATCAGAGTCTGATCTTGGTCTCCCAGGGGGGGGGGGTACGCTGATATTTTCATACATATGTAGGCTCGGGTCATGTTTTTGGGTTCAAAATTTTGAATTTCAATATTTTTGGGGGTTTTCAGGAAAAATAATATTTTTTGGGGGTATGAAGATTTTGTGGATATTTTTTGGGGATCATCACAAAATCAGACTATCAGAAATTTCAAAAATTTTTTGGGGGTGCTTGAACTTTATGATATTTTTTTGGGGTGGACGGTAGATGCTTAACCTTAGCCAACGTATGAAGAGAAAATGAGAGTAACCCCCCTGGGCTTGGTCTGCGATGTTTGTGTAGTCTTTTTAAGCAGACAGTTAGTGTTCGAAAATTTAGAACATTTACCTTTATGTATGTTATGTCCCTCCTTTGAATCACCCACCTGCCTGTAAACGTTTTGGTTCCTAGATGACTTCTTCCACAGTTTTTTTTTCGAAGTTTTTTATTTTTAATTATGCGAAAACTTGGTTAATAGTAAACTATACAGTGTTGCAAGCTTGTCTCCTATCATGTTTAACGGAGTAATTGCCCTTTAAACATGCAAAAGGGTTTCGTTAGTTTCTAATAACCGTGTGGAGAGTAAGACTATAATCTGTACGAGGCATCTTTTTGATACAGAAAAGGCAATGCAATATTAATAAACGATGGATAAGTGTCTTTTTATTGCATATTGTGTAACTAACTATACTATGCAATATAAATGTAGCATTATTTTTGTATGGGTCAATCCATCCACGTGAGATCATGTATTTCATTTTTCTGGCATAAAGATACAAGCGCAGATAATCCTGCAAGGATTTTCATGTGCAAACTACAGAATTTTCAAACGCAGCGGCTTTGCTAAAGTGACGTTAAATTTTGAGAACGTGGGTAAAAAGGGGCATTTATGGCGATAAGCGGAAGCCAAAACCATTATCATGCGATTGATTAGTAATTGAAATCTAGAAAAAGCATAAAAAATCCTGAAATTTGTCGAATTTTCTAAAAAAATAACGCATATTGTTTTCACAAGTTGACTTTTTTTCTATTTATTATGATTTTACATTGTCACCTTTAAACAGTGTATTTTAATAAATTTAAACATTAACACGTACATTCAATATGCTAAGACAAATGGGCATCGTCACGAACAAACCTGTCTTCAGGGGTTTGCGAACAACACAGGCGCAGACCAGCCTGCCCATCCATGCAGTCTGATCAGCGCCATTGTTATTTGCTTTTTGGAAAATTTCATATGTAAGCATTTCAATTTTCCAGAATGTCTCTATAGCTGAGGAGACTGGTTTGAATTTTGCTTTGACGGAAACCCCTAAGACAGGTTTTGTTGCGTGAAGTGCCAAATATGTTTAAATAACTGTCTTCATGGCTACAGAGCATGAAATCAGTGCAGAGGTAAAATCTAACGTTTCCGTCATCATTAATCGTACAGCAATGTTTTTTCAGTAACTTGGAGTTGAATCAAGTAAGATGTATCGTTGTTCATTACTAGCTAATGATGTCTTTATGATAGAGCAAACAAATTATATAAAGCAGCACTCCTTACAAGGTGTTATGTTCAACATTTCCTTAGTCCTTATATCGATTCTGAGGTCAACCATAAACGACATTTTATCAAAATTCCATTCATTAACAAAGGTATTGAGTTTATTGATTTACATAGTATCTTAAAGGATAATTCAGTGATTTCATCTATTCCAAATTACTTTAATGATTCTGAAACTCCTATCATTTGGTATAAATATAACAAACCAATAAGGTCTACGATATTTAACTTTAATAAAATTGTAAATGATTTAGATATAGATTCCAATACTCCTGCCTCCTGAGATTGTAAAAATTCAAATTATTTATATCCCTCTGCAGGGCATGTTATTACAGGTAATCTAAATGTCATTCCTGACGCTAGAGTTCGCAATATCACTTCTAAAGGTCCTAAATATAGATTTCCCTCTAATATTGATTTCTCTAAATGTCGTAGAGAGATCGCTGCTTCTTTAAATGACTTCAGTAATCGTTGGTGCAAACGGGAAAATGTTGAACCTGATGCTTTGAAGGAATGGAAGATTAACATTTTTAAAATTATTGATACTCGTATTTCATTTTACTCTCATAATACACATGAGCCGCGCCATGCGATAATGTGTCTTCGGGAGATTAATTACGTCATGAGCTATGACGTCGTAAAGTCTGACGTAATTAATTCGCGCCGCGCGTAATTAAAGAGAGCGTCATCAAAGATAACGACAATTAAGACAAGTTGTTTTTAGAAAAAAAATGCGATTAAAATCAAGGCATTTTCGGCCGATTGTATTCTGTTGTAAATTAGTCATGGCCTGACCGAGCACGGGTTCCCCGTGAAAAATAAACCGTCCAAAAAGATGCGGCTAGGTAAATCTTATTGACCCTCAATCCTCAACATTTTTGCACTCCAAAGAAACTATAACAAAAGAAAAGAATTTAATAAAATAAAATAAAATAAAAAATAAATAGAAAAAAAATAAACGCCGGAAACATCCCAGCTTTCCTTAATCGACCAGCCAGTGTGTCTTAACCTTTCGTATTTGGACGGCAATTCTGAACGAAAGCAGTTTCCGGTACACAAAGCCGCATTTACGATTGGGCAAAGGCTCCAAGGAGACTACTAGATGCACAGAATCGTTTTAGTCTTCGCTGAGTGGCAATGCGTGAAATAAACTAAAATCTCACGAGGTAGCTCTCATGTATACAAAAAGTTCTAAGTACATGTATAATACACGATTAAGTTTCATACGAGAAACAATAGTTATTATTTGCCACCTTGTTACGTCGCCGTTTAAATCAATGTATTACCAGATTTCTTGCAAAAATAGTTGTCGCAAAACTATTGAAGCTACAATGATGAAAAATATCAAATGAAAGCAGATTGATATACGCAATAAACATTTTTATTGTAGTTTCCTTGTGTCTGTTGATTTCTTATGGCAATCATTTAAACAGACAGACAAATTAAAAATGTCATTTTTTCGGTGACGTTAACGTTGCGTCAATGAGAATCGTGATAAAAAATCATTAACTAACTTTTGAAGTGTAATTATTATCATGTTTATTGAGTATTGCTTTTTTCTATTTGCTCTTCATTCCTGTAAGTTTTGCAAAATTGCATCCATTTATTTTGTCATGGTAGTTTATACCAAAAAAAAAAAAATCTTGAAGAGCACTGTTTGAAACGGCGACATCACTGATAAATTCAATTGTAATTTCTTTGAGTGGGGGAGATTAGTATTACTACTCACAATTCAAGAACTTTCAGCTTAATGGAACTAAATAATTGGAGAGGCAGTAACATTTCCCCAAAGGTTCCCACTAGAAGTTGAAGTCCTCTTTCCCAGTAACACCTATAACCCACTGCCAACAAAGACGAAAATGCGGAATGAAACGCAGGGTAATGTTACTTTGTTTTCAAAATCAGCGTACGGTTCAACAATGTAAGAGCGGCGAACTTTAACAGACTTAACCTACCTCCATTCTCAACTTAGTATCTGGAGATGCAGCGAAGGCAGTGTACATACGGAGTTATCAAGTCAAGACCTACGCGATTGGGCCTGATTTAGAATTACACAATTCAAACTACATGTATTCAAATGTCCCACTTTTTATACAGCCAGATTCCCTTTCTTAAAACCTACGTGGGTGCATAAAACTGGGGGTAATGTGCACATTCATTAAACATGTATGCAAGAGGCAAGGGCGCACTACGCCGAAATAAAACTACAAAATCGAAAGGAATAGGAATGAGTACCCGCACTGCCGTAGCAACCAGATTTCTTTATGTCTTGATTTTTCTTTGGTGAGAAAGTTTGAATATGATTTTTTTTTGTTGTTCGGTATAGACTGAAATGCTTTTTTCAGTGAGAAGTATCATACGATTAAGAAATGGTTAGGCATTTTGCTCCAGATAGCAAAGTCGGGTACAGTGAGGCAAATAAGCAATCCTGCTTCTGTAGGCTGAGATTGTGAGCTCGAGCCATTGTCTGGTCAAACATTTTATCAAGATTATTATCCTCAATCATTGTCCCGGTTCAAGTAGGGTAGTTGTAAGTTACTGGCGAAATATTCATACACTATGAAATGCCGACTGATGTTTTGAAATTATGTTAATAACCAATTTATATTAGCCTAGCGCCCTTTTTGTGTGACATGGGCAAACAGTGTAGAACCAGATCAGACGCCGCACTGTTTCCTTAGCGCATTGAGCGAAATTGTAAATAACAACCCAACAACCCTTGAATCAGAAATGGATCCGTCCTTTTGGCAGTATTGTGAAATTCCATTGGACATATATGGGACCCATATTATGGGTTTAGCCTAAAGAACAACAACAGCAACAGTGAATTAAAGAATATACCCATCGCCGAATCTTTATTTACACTAGTTATCAAGGTTGCAATACAACTTTGAAGAACGCATTTTAGTGATTTTATTTTTCAGATCCAGTTTTGTGTTGATTCTTTTTTAAAATTACCAAGTCAACATTTTTGCATCATGTCGCACTAGAATATTCGCTGCTGTATTGTGGTCGAACTTTAACGCGATAATAGAAAAAAGATTGCCCTAAAACTAAGGAAATACGCTCGCGAACACTTGTAATATTTTGGGTCAGGTGTGGTACTTGATTGTATCGATTCCTGATCTGTGCCCTCTTTCTTATTTTGAAAATGGCAGTGCTCCTCCTCAGTATATATAAACAGATGTGGCTAGCTGACTCTTTAGGGCATGTGTAATTGCAGAACATTTCATTTTGTAGACGACGATCTGTCAGTTATGTGGGGACGGGTCGTCCTGGGTTGAACTAGTACTAAGCTAGGATTAATGTGTCTTGCTCAAGGACACAGCACATTGACGCTGGTGAAGCTCGAACCCGTGGCCCCTCTGTCGCGAGTCGAGCTCTCTACCACTGAGCTACTGCGCTCCCCCCATTCTGCTGTTACAACTTGAAGGACATGCCCTGCCAAATGCCCGAGAGGGCGTACATAGTATACAAAGTATCAAAACCTGCTCCAAGTACCGAAGTTATAACATCTTTTGATGCTCAACTCAACTGAGCATGGAATTTATGCTGTTCATAAATGTAAAGAAATGTTGGTCTTTAAACAGTATATTTAAAATCGGAGAGTTTATCCATGTAAACAAGAAAACATTTACGTTCAAGTCAGCATTTTAGTTTTCACGGGCAGTTGAACATATAATGTCGCGGCCAGGTTTTTCCGAATTTCAAAAGTCAATGTGCAAATTTGTGCTCAATTTCATACGGAGATGTGTCCGTGATGACCCATATTTGTGCTGACAAAATACTGGTGCAGGAAAATATCGAACCAGTCGACGGCTACGTCCATTTTGTGCACAATTTCAAACGAAGGCTGACATGGCATGGCACCTCAAGGAATCATTTATATGTTAAAATTGAAGAATACGCAAGAAATGAAGTGCGTTTGACTTACGATTAAATTCAATTATTTTGTTTTACCAGCACCAGTAGGGGTAAGCTACGTCGCTACCCAGTTTCATGTTAGTAACAGCGATGGTCGGATGTCTAAAGGCGTAAAAACTTCGCAACGTTGTGAATGACCCATCGTGACGTCACGCAACGGTAGTTCTAAAATCAACGTCAAGCCGTCCAAAGTTCAAATTCCAATATCTTTTCTAATAATTTGAATATTTTGATCAAACAAAAACGAGTTTACTCTTCGTATAATGACCTGTATGAAAATCACAGAATCTCAAAATGGCCAAATTTACCCCGAAGACACATTTTCCCATGGCGCGGCTCACATCTTTTGCCCCCTAAACCTAAATCTTCTTTTAGTCATCTTAAATGAGGTATCCAGGATTTTCATATGAACTATGTTTTGGTTCCAGCAGATAAAGCTGCTAACAATGTTGTAGTTGTTTGACGATTGTATTATATTAAAGTGAAAGGGTGATTGTTGTTGGGCATGGTTGTCATACAGCCCTACATTTCGGTGTTAAAGCTAAAGAAAATCAAGACAAAGTTCCTACGTTGTACTGGTTACCTAAACTCCATAAAAAAGCCTATAAAGCAAGATTTATTGCAAATTCTAGTTCTTGTACAACAACAGAACTTTCTAAATTGTTAACCTCGTGTCTTACAGCTGTTAAAAACATGTTATCAAATATTGTGAAAAGGTATATGAGAGATCTGGTAAAAACCTATTTTGGTCGATTAAAAATTCAGGTGAAATTCTAGATAAACTTAAAGCTAGAGATTTCAATGCGACCAGTTTGTTTACTTATGATTTTTCTACTCTTTACACTACTTTACCTCATAATTTAATTAAAGATAAACTTATTGATCTTATTGAAAGTACCTTCCAGAGAGAAGGCTCTCCTTACCTTGCATGTAGTGACAGAAATGCATTTTTTACTTCAGAAAAACATAAAAAAATATCATGCATGGTCGTGTCAAAATTTATGCGATGCGCTGACCTTTTTGTTGGACAACATTTTTATTCGATTTGGCACCAAGCTCTATAGACAAGTTGTTGGGATTCCTATGGGCACTAATTGTGCTCCCCTGGTTGCAGATTTATTCCTGTTTTGTTTTGAAAGGGACTTTATGATGTCTCTTTCTGATGATAAGCAGGCTGATGTTAATGATGCGTTTAACACTACTTCCAGATATTTGGACGATATTTTAAATATTAATAATGTTTATTTTGACAATATGGTTAGTCAAATATACCCTTCAGAGCTCCAACTTAATAAAGCCAATGCCTCTGATACCGAAGCCGCATTTTTAGACTTGCATTTGTCAATTTCTAATGATATTGTTTCTACCAAAATTTATGACAAACGTGACGACTTTGATTTTGAAATTGTCAATTTCCCATTTTTAGATGGTGATGTTCCTCGTTCTACATCCTATGGAGTCTATATCTCTCAACTCATTCGTTCTGCTAGAGCATCTAGCTATGTTGCTGACTTCAACACTCGCAATAAATTGTTAACTCAGAAACTTCTTAAACAAGGCTATCGGTATCATAAACTTCGCAAAACATTTTCAAAATTTTATAGACGATACTATGATTTGATTTCTAAATTCCAAGTTGGACTTAAATCTCTCTTGCGCCAAGGACTTTCGGAACCTGATTTCTATGGTGACTTGGTGTATAAGTTGAAGAAGATTGTTGGCTCTAATAATTTTTCAGCGCATTCATTAAAATAATTTCCCATTATAAAAAGATTAGCTATAACATTAATGTATTGCAACAGACTGCATGCTTGGTAGTCAACCCAATCACGGTTGGCAACTTTGCTTTCCTCTTTAATTGCACGCCGGTGGGTCGGAATTCAGACACTATGATGGTTCCGACTTAAAGACTTATCTATTGATGAGATGGTAGGGGCCTGATGCTTTGGCTGTTTGTCGGGCCCACCGGGGTTTACCTGTTGGATTTCTTTTGCTCCGGTTTTCAGTTTAATTTACTGTTGAGTCCTTATCCTTGCTTTATCTCCTTGTTATATCTTGATTTATATGTTTTAGGAGATGATGCATTGATAAGTTAGGGGTCTTTCATGCAAACCAAATATCTATGTGTCTTGATCCACATCTGAATTAAGGGTGAGGTTGGCGCCGTTAAACCGGTTTAAGCCCTCCAGTAAAATATTTTACTGACCGTTCCAAGGCGGTACTTCTTTTGTGGATCTTTTATGTTTTTGTTCTGTCTTGTGTTTGCTATGTTTTGTGCGCGTCTGTTTATATGTGCTTTGTGGTCACCTGCTGGGAAAGGGCTGACCTCTTGGCTCTCGTTTGTGGTGTCTTCTGTGAGTTTGTCACTTTCCCATTGGTATCCTGGGTCAGGTGTGGTACTTGATTGTATCGATTCCTGATCTTTGCACCTTTACTTACTTTTTGTAATCTGATTCTTTGTTGAACTGAAACACAAAATAAACCGTTTGAGAATTTACCAAATGAATACGCTCTGACATCAGTGACGACAGATGACGCTTTTCAGTATAGAAACTCTAATACATCTGTAACACAGCAAATACATTCTATTGGCGTAGTAGTTGGCAATCCGAAATGAAAAAAAGATGCATATTTTTGGTTTTGTTGGCATTTTTGAGTACATTTATTAGACCCCTTTTTACATAATATTTAGCATGTATACAAAGCCTTATGGGTGGATGCCAAGTCTGAATTTGCATATGAAGGCCAGAAAGTAGGTCAAAGGTCAGTGAGTGCAAAAATGAGAAAATATGTACAACTGTAAACAACTTTATATCTTTATATGTAAAAATATTTCATTTCAAGCGCATATAGGTGCATAAGAAAGATAAAAGAGACAATGCAAATTCAACGTGCCTGTCATTTGGCATTACTTGCAAAGGATTTGAATTTTGTTTACCTACCACTCCTGCAATTGTTACACTCCCAAAATGCATATCTAAAGGATGCCGTTTCGTGTACCTGAAATCCCCTTCTTGTCATTGCAATTGAAATCAGGTGCGTTCCAGAGACATTTTTAGGGTACACATTCGTGAGGGGGTCAGCGGGTATTCCCACCTGTATGGGGCTTGGGTGAAGCCATGTGGCAGAAAATGGTTTAAGGGCATTCCAAGGGGCTAAAATGAGAAATCAAGACACGCAACTAAACACTATTTCTTCCAAAATCAATTTTAATTTTTAATACAGTAAAACCTGTCTTAAGCGACCACTCAAAATACTTCCGAAACTAGGGTTTCAAGACTAATTTTTGCGCAATGCAGGGCAAAAGTATTTCAGAATGCTGCAATACTTTCGACATACATTAAGCTACCGTTTGTCATTAAGATTGTTTTTTGTCTAAGACAGATTTTACTGTAACTAAAAAAACTATAATACTTGCTTCGTCAAGTTGTACGGACTTGCGTATTTGCGTACTCATAGGTACGCCCCTGGAAATTATTTGATATTCCTAAAAGGTGGGCAAAATATAATGCAAAACATAAGAAATTGCTAATTATATTATGCATTGTGTATATTCATAAAAGTATTTCGCCCTTAGTTTTTTTATTCATGTGATTTTCATTCTTTTAAATTGCGCCAAATTAAGATAACCACAAAACATAAGTGTTCTACAGAAATTATTGAACGAAATGACAATAACAGCAATGCTTCGAAGCATTTATTTCACCATAATTTACAGGGCTATAATGGGTATACCAGATGACGCATGGATTTAATAATCAACTACGTATAGATCTAGATAGATTTATTTCTTATTTCACCATGATTTACAGGGCTATCTTGGGTATAGGAGATGACGCATGTTTTTAATAATCAACTACGTATAGATCTAGATAGATTTATTTCTTATTTCACAATGATTTACAGGGCTATCTTGGGTATAGGAGATGACGCATGGATTTAATAATCAACTACGTATAGATCTAGATAGATTTATTCCTTATGTCACCATGATTTACAGGGCTGTCTTGGGTATACCAGATGACGCATGGATTTAACAATCAACTACGTATAGATATAGATAGATTTATTTCTTATGTCACCATGATTTACAGGGCTGTCTTGGGTATACCAGATGACGCATGGATTTAACAATCAACTACGTATAGATATAGATAGATTTATTTCTTATGTCACCATGATTTACAGGGCTATCTTGGGTATAGGAGATGACGCATGTTTTTAATAATCAACTACGTATAGATCTAGATAGATTTATTTCTTATGTCACCATGATTTACAGGGCTGTCTTGGGTATAGGAGATGACGCATGTTTTTAATAATCAACTACGTATAGATCTAGATAGATTTATTTCTTATTTCACAATGATTTACAGGGCTATCTTGGGTATAGGAGATGACGCATGTTTTTAATAATCAACTACGTATAGATCTAGATAGATTTATTTCTTATGTCACCATGATTTACAGGGCTATCTTGGGTATAGGAGATGACGCATGTTTTAAATAAACAACTACGTATAGATCTAGATAGATTTATGTCGGGTTGCCGGCAGAAACAACAAGCGTAATGTATGTTGAAATGGCCGTTTAATTAACGACGAGTTTGGCTATAATACATTCACAAGATATGATGATTACTTACTACATACATAACAATTTATGTAATAAAGCATAATACAATTTAAAAGAGAGACACAATATTGCAATAATTCAGTGTATGCGCATTGCCTGCGAGAGACTAACTGCTGTGACCAGATAGGTTAAGCTAAATTTAGAGCACAGAAAGTTTATCATAACAGCCAGCCCCCGACATAAATGTACTTAAGCGCCTGGTCTTAAGTTTTGTATTTATGTCGGGTTGCCGGCAGAAACAACAAGCGTAATGTATGTTGAAATGGCCGTTTAATTAACGACGAGTTTGGCTATAATACATTCACAAGATATGATGATTACTTACTACATACATAACAATTTATGTAATAAAGCATAATACATGTTGATTTTAAAGTTAACGAACCAAGTCAAAATTAAAACAGCATGGGTGAGGGAGAAAAGTACAACTTTTATGTCCACAGTGATATTAAGGAGAAAGTTGTTATCATTAATATCACCCCCACCCATGCCACAGACCATCAATAACTGCACACGCCTCATGCTACTTGGATACATACCATGTGAAATAATTATAGCCACTAACCATGAGAAAGGATAAGGAGCAGTTATTCTTTCTCGACTATGATTTATATTTTTAGTTTACCAAACATAAACTTAGTGTTCTTAAGTACAATGTAACTGCATAGCTCTATTTGTATATTTTAGCAGTACTACATCTACGCTGAAAATACCTAAACATTGTTATAAAATTTAAACATTGTTATAAAATTTAAAGACTAACATTTTGTCAGCAGTTAGATGCCCTGCATCATAGCTAACAGCTGCAAGATAATGTTACAGATATTAATTATCCTTATGAAATAGGCGACCATTACCATGGACACAAATAAAAGTGTTATAAATACCTTACACTGTGCAGATGCCCTGCATCATACATAGCGGTTATACATGGTTCATATCCAACAAGCTGTAAGGCGCCCTGCACCATTACAGATAGCTTAACACTACTGATTTACTTAATCTACATTGTCTCGACTGTTCATTCAGTATGATATACAATGTAATTCACAACTAAGAATAATGGGGATCTTTTAAAAGAAACTTATCCGAATGTTATCCTTATATACGGAATTCTATCCCCATCTACCCATGCGCTGTATTACATAGAGGTGTAAATTGCTGCACGTAATGTTTTTTCGTTGAACTTATTCGAATGTATTTATATGGAATTCAATCCCCATCTACCCATGCGCTATATTTCCAATTCGGAGTAACCAAGACCAGGGGCTTGTGTTGCAACCCCTACTCTAAAGAATGTGATTATACAACTTGCTATCATAGCCAAAATCCTCAACAGCCCCTTTAAAACTTACATAACAAGAGAATCTTACCGCCTTGTCTGGTGGTTAACAAATTAAAGACCTAGGCTTGTTGCACCTTACAGACAAAAAGGAAAATATAGAAGATACTGGACAAAACCTGCTTGTGTTTGCATTTGAGCAATTTATATGGATTCTTACCCTATGTGATTACACAAGAGTTCTATTTGTTACGAACATGTAACTGCAAATTTTGTTGGTTAGTTATCCATATGCAGTGATCTCCCCTATTCGCAAAAAAGCAGAAAGAATGGTTTCGGTTATTGGTAGTCTAGTATTTCCCTTTCTGCCACTTTTATGGACGGACCCTCAAAGACGTATATCAATATAAGCTGTTGGATTTCTGATTCTAGGCCCATAACGTAATGCTTATCGACGCCTCCGTAACCGCCCTGTGCGTGAAAAAATAACGAACAAAGAAAACCTCTGAGCGCATGTGCAAAATAAAGCTTCCTAATCATCGTTTGTGCTCTCTATACAGCTGTTTGACATTAAAAAGCATATAATGCTAGATATAAATAGAGTACATAATCTAAACGTCGCAAGCTTTTCGTTAATGTTTTGCGTATTTGTCAGCTCTGACACAGCTTCATTGTCCGCATAAAGCCCATGCATTTATTCACAATCAAATGTCCCAAAGTTTCTAGCGCAAGAACAATTAGAAACAAGTCTTTGACCATAAAACAATATAATGCCCAGCACGGAAGCCATTAGACAAAGTGTTTGTGAAACGTTCCACCATATCAGATATTGCTAGAGTCCGAATTTAACTTCATAGTTATGGAATTATCCCAATTGTCAATAAGAAAGACACCTTTTGCATTTAACTCTTCGATGAACCATAGCCTCATTTGCATAGACATCGCAGATTTGTGACCATCACAGATTTGTGACCGTCACTCAGTGGTGGGTTTTTCTATAACCCCTCGTCAATTCGATAAGACGTAGTAATAAACACCTGCCAGGTACAACTACGGAGCATACAAAATTCAATAGCCCCACCAGCGACTGAATCTCTACAAGAGTTATATTCGATTGCGATTTATAACTGTTTAGTCACAGCCTTATTTTCGAAAGTTTGTCCGCTGGCATTCTTGCTTCCCTTAGAAAAGTATATGAATCTATACGTGCACCTAATACGTCTGACGAAAAACAGGGCTGCACTTTCTTAGCATGCTTTTCATTTATTGGAATACCAGGTTATCGTCAAAGGGACAAAAATTGTTTAGTGTTTTAAAACAAGGTTCCCTTTTTTTGTGAACCAATTGACAAAATAATACAACATATGAACTACCGCTTTCACCCCAAATATTTGTTCCAAATGAAGAATATTGCTTTTTTGACGTTTGGTCAGCTGTGTTTCGGACGATAATGACCCGTTTAATGCAATCATAAAAAGCCACCCACTCAGGAAACGATAAATGATGTTTTACTCAGAATTCAGCTTTACCCCCTCCCACTTTTTTTTGGACGTAACCTAGACTTAGGGGACGTTAGAATTGCTGCATTTTCCATTAATTCCCATGAACAGACACAGCTGTTTACTAATATTGTAGATACTCTCTATTTCTGAAGGCTCTGTTATTGTCAGAATATTTATTACTATAATACCTTGAAATATGTTCATAAAAAGGGGACGCACAACCCTTTTAATGTGGTAATTTCCGGGCAGATATCAGATTTCTGCAACCTCTAAACTGAATGTTGCCTCCAAGTGGGATTTGAAAACCATTAAAACCATAAACAACAATAGCAAAAAAAAAATATATATATATATATATATATATATATATATATATATATATATATATATATTTCTGTTAGCTATAACCTTGCAGGTACTGATATTAAATTCCAGCTATAATTGGATATCAGCCAAGGGCAGCTTATTTGAGGGACAATCAAAAAGCCACTTGCTTTGAGCCGGCACGTTCTGCTGTGGTTTAGGAACCAATGTGATTTTATACTAGTATTGTGGTACCTTCTACAAACTTTATTTATATGAATTGCCTTACACTGCTCGCAATAATGTCCGAACAATACGTATTGTTGCAAAACCCTTTGCTACGATTGAAAAAATAAGGTTTCTGTTGGTGCGCAGGACCTGTTCTACCTGTAGGAGCTTTTGCACGAGCCTGGCCACTACTATCTTTTCATGTAAACTTTAATTAATTACGTTCCATGGTAACCGTATACTCTGTCGCCATTTTCGAAACATCTGCTGATCATATCGCCTAGCTGCATATTCCCCCAGACATCTGAGATATTGCTTGTATATATATGACCAAAATCCTGCAGTATATAAACTGCTTAATCCGGATTTTCCTCTCTTTTTTTTTATTTATTTATTTTTTTTATATTTTTTCCCCCAATTGAATATGGAAAGATTGGGACGTTTGTGAAGATAATAAATGCTTAAATCTACAAACTGATTTGACCAGATTTTGGAATTAGTAGCAGCATCAATATGTATTCCCAGAGGTACTGGGAGTCATGCAGCTGTTGCTGGCATTATAACAGACCCCTCACACTATGTCAGATTTGAGGCTTCTGCTAACCGAGTCTTGTTATTAGAATTATCCTCCTAAGAAGAGAGCTCAGACGACTGTAAAGACCACTGTTGATCCAGTGAATGCGCCAATCGTGTAGTCGCATTTGGTTGTTGTAGCGGCGAAAACACATTCTATTAACTGATCTGGCGAAAGTTCAATCATCGTGTGTAGACCTTGGACGTTTTTGGTCGCCTGGCTGCCACCTCTACTGCTACCGTCTCTCTCGTTATTTATTGAACGCCCCATGCCTGAAACTCGAGCAAAGATATTTGTGAGTTTACGGAAAATAATTGTTGCCCTAGTATTACGATCGCGCTTTCACACGACCTGTTCATTTATGTGTCAGTAAAAGCGTTAAATGTCAGCCTGAATCATAGGCGTATTTATGCTTTATATTAAAAACAAACAGCTATATCACCAAATGGTTTTGTACACAGAAAAAGCACCTTACACAAAAATATTAATAAAGAGTATCACTATCGACATCACTGACCCTTTATTCATAATTAAAACCAAATATCGGTCAACAGAACAACTGATCAGTGATACCTCTCATATATAATACGGTATCATATAGGGCTGAACCTTCCCAAAGGAGGCAACCGATGTATAAGCAGATCATAGAAAAACAGAGAAATTTCTAACAACAATGTTAGAATAACTCAATAAAATGCCAAGCAAAGCAGGCAGCATAAATTTCTAACAACAATGTTAGAATTACTCAATAAAATGCCCAGCAAAGCAGGCAGCTGAAATTTCTAACAACAATGTTAGAATTACTCAATAAATGCCAAGCAAAGCAGGCAGCAGCACCTAGCCAAGGTTAGGCCAATGCACATTTTCAAAATGTGCACAAAAATCCCAATCTTACTATATTGAGTAAACGCTGCACTGCCGAAAGGCTAATTGAGTAAACGCTGCACTGCCGAAAGGCTAATTGAGTAAACGCTGCACTGCCGAAAGGCTAAAACAGATCTGCAAACCGACAAGAGAGGTAATAGATAGAAGAATACTTTTTGCTTATCCTTAAAGCAACAATCACAAGAAAGTCGTCTGCTCTGTCATCTGTTCAAATGTTTCAAGTATCTTTATCAAACAGAGTAGACCCAAAAGTAGTCTGCTCTGGGTCGACACTGTGTGCTATACCGTTACATTAACCACTAATATTATCGAAAATGTAAAACAGACAACTTAAGCAGACCACATTTATTCCTTCTTCTTTTTGTAATGTAAGGTACCTTTTCCTTAGAACCAAATCAGCTATAACAGAAATTAGATTAAATCAACTTGACCGCAAAATATTTTAATAGGCACAACACATGATGACATGATGACTTTTTTTTTTCAGACGAATGGCAATACATCCAATCAGAGTATAGCGTATTAATATACATTAATATAGTTCCCCCTTTAATCAATAAACATTTGCGTAGCTCCTCCTTGTATAACATTATCTCCATAGATACGCTTGGATATGCGGAACTATTTTTCCTTGTAATTGCACTCAACTACCCTTTTATAATCGCATGTGTGTGACCTTTTCTTAATATGCACTATGCCATACCATCAAAAGTAGGATACACAAATTAACCCCAGCAAAAGTGTATCTTGCCGCCTGTTTCATTGCCTTATTCACCGTAGAACTCAACAGATGAATCACGGTGACATGACCCTGATGCAAAATTCTGTATACTTCAAGTTGACATAATTAAGCCGCGACAGCAGACCTCCAACAATGTGGTATGTGCGACCACCTAAGCCTCAGATCAGTCTGTGCATGTGCGCAGTCTGCTCGAAGCCCAAGCTAGTCGCTTAAATATTCTATGAGAGTCAAGCCATCAGCAGAACACCATTTGGAGTTTCTACGGTTATAGCCCGTCTGAGTCTACACTTGCCAAAACACCACAGCGTCGCGGCTCATATGGCTGCTTTTAGTATGAAGTAAAATTATCTGAAGATTCCTCAGGACATACTTTTGATGTGAACTTTCACTCTAGAAGGGTCTAAAAATCCATTCTGAATGCGCATACATTTCTATCTTCTCTATAAAATAATGCAAAAGAACTATACTACCTCTGAACTAATTAAAATGCCTACATGCATGCTTTTTCAAGACAATTTATAATAATTTATAAAGTCACTTACTGTTCCACACTGTTTATACCTCAATTTCTACGCTCTTTTGATACACAAATACAGTCTTCAACACAATTTAGCAAATGCTTCTCCCACCAAACACTTCCAAAGTTTATGTCACTTCAGTTTAAAGACACGCAATTAATTTAAAAGAGAGACACAATATTGCAATAATTCAGTGTATGCGCATTGCCTGCGAGAGACTAACTGCTGTGACCAGATAGGTTAAGCTAAATTTAGAGCACAGAAAGTTTATCATAACAGCCAGCCCCCGACATAAATGTACTTAAGCGCCTGGTCTTAAGTTTTGTATTTATTTCTTATTTCACAATGATTTACAGGGCTATCTTGGGTATAGGAGATGACGCATGTTTTTAATAATCAACTACGTATAGATCTAGATAGATTTATTTCTTATGTCACCATGATTTACAGGGCTATCTTGGGTATAGGAGATGACGCATGTTTTTAATAATCAACTACGTATAGATATAGATAGATTTATTCCTTATGTCACCATGATTTACAGGGCTATCTTGGGTATAGGAGATGACGCATGTTTTTAATAATCAACTACGTATAGATATAGATAGATTTATTTCTTATGTCACCATGATTTACAGGGCTATCTTGGGTATAGGAGATGACGCATGGATTTAATAATCAACTACGTATAGATCTATATAGATTTATTTCTTATTTCACAATGATTTACAGGGCTATCTTGGGTATAGGAGATGACGCATGGATTTAATAATCAACTACGTATAGATCTAGATAGATTTATTCCTTATGTCACCATGATTTACAGGGCTATCTTGGGTATAGGAGATGACGCATGGATTTAATAATCAACTACGTATAGATCTAGATAGATTTATTTCTTATGTCACCATGATTTACAGGGCTATCTTGGGTATAGGAGATGACGAATGGATTTAATAATCAACTACGTATAGATATAGATAGATTTATTTCTTATTTCACCATGATTTACAGGGCTATCTTGGGTATAGGAGATGACGCATGTTTTTAATAAACAACTACGTATAGATCTAGATAGATTTATTTCTTATGTCACCATGATTTACAGGGCTATCTTGGGTATAGGAGATGACGCATGTTTTTAATAAACAACTACGTATAGATATAGATAGATTTATTTCTTATGTCACCATGATTTACAGGGCTATCTTGGGTATAGGAGATGACGCATGTTTTTAATAAACAACTACGTATAGATCTAGATAGATTTATTTCTTATTTCACAATGATTTACAGGGCTATCTTGGGTATAGGAGATGACGCATGTTTTTAATAAACAACTACGTATAGATCTAGATAGATTTATTTCTTATTTCACAATGATTTACAGGGCTATCTTGGGTATAGGAGATGACGCATGTTTTTAATAAACAACTACGTATAGATCTAGATAGATTTATTTCTTATTTCACAATGATTTACAGGGCTATCTTGGGTATAGGAGATGACGCATGTTTTTAATAAACAACTACGTATAGATCTAGATAGATTTATTTCTTATTTCACAATGATTTACAGGGCTATCTTGGGTATAGGAGATGACGCATGGATTTAATAATCAACTACGTATAGATCTAGATAGATTTATTTTTTATGTCACCATGATTTACAGGGCTGTCTTGGGTATACCAGATGACGCATGGATTTAACAATCAACTACGTAAAGATATAGATAGATTTATTTCTTATGTCACCATGATTTACAGGGCTATCTTGGGTATAGGAGATGACGCATGGATTTAATAATCAACTACGTATAGATCTAGATAGATTTATTCCTTATGTCACCATGATTTACAGGGCTGTCTTGGGTATAGGAGATGACGCATGGATTTAACAATCAACTACGTATAGATCTAGATAGATTTATTTCTTATGTCACCATGATTTACAGGGCTATCTTGGGTATAGGAGATGACGCATGTTTTTAATAAACAACTACGTATAGATCTAGATAGATTTATTTCTTATTTCACAATGATTTACAGGGCTGTCTTGGGTATAGGAGATGACGCATGGATTTAACAATCAACTACGTATAGATCTAGATAGATTTATTTCTTATGTCACCATGATTTACAGGGCTATCTTGGGTATAGGAGATGACGCATGTTTTTAATAATCAACTACGTATAGATCTAGATAGATTTATTTCTTATTTCACAATGATTTACAGGGCTGTCTTGGGTATACCAGATGACGCATGGATTTAATAATCAACTACGTATAGATATAGATAGATTTATTTCTTATGTCACCATGATTTACAGGGCTATCTTGGGTATAGGAGATGACGCATGTTTTTAATAATCAACTACGTATAGATATAGATAGATTTATTTCTTATTTCACAATGATTTACAGGGCTATCTTGGGTATAGGAGATGACGCATGGATTTAATAATCAACTACGTATAGATCTAGATAGATTTATTTTTTATGTCACCATGATTTACAGGGCTATCTTGGGTATAGGAGATGACGCATGTTTTTAATAATCAACTACGTATAGATATAGATAGATTTATTTCTTATTTCACAATGATTTACAGGGCTATCTTGGGTATAGGAGATGACGCATGGATTTAATAATCAACTACGTATAGATATAGATAGATTTATTTCTTATGTCACCATGATTTACAGGGCTATCTTGGGTATAGGAGATGACGCATGTTTTTAATAAACAACTACGTATAGATATAGATAGATTTATTTCTTATGTCACCATGATTTACAGGGCTGTCTTGGGTATACCAGATGACGCATGGATTTAACAATCAACTACGTAAAGATATAGATAGATTTATTCCTTATGTCACCATGATTTACAGGGCTATCTTGGGTATAGGAGATGACGCATGTTTTTAATAATCAACTACGTATAGATCTAGATAGATTTATTTCTTATGTCACCATGATTTACAGGGCTATCTTGGGTATAGGAGATGACGCATGTTTTTAATAAACAACTACGTATAGATCTAGATAGATTTATTTCTTATTTCACAATGATTTACAGGGCTATCTTGGGTATAGGAGATGACGCATGTTTTTAATAATCAACTACGTATAGATATAGATAGATTTATTTCTTATTTCACAATGATTTACAGGGCTATCTTGGGTATAGGAGATGACGCATGGATTTAATAATCAACTACGTATAGATATAGATAGATTTATTCCTTATGTCACCATGATTTACAGGGCTGTCTTGGGTATACCAGATGACGCATGGATTTAACAATCAACTACGTAAAGATATAGATAGATTTATTCCTTATGTCACCATGATTTACAGGGCTGTCTTGGGTATACCAGATGACGCATGGATTTATCAATCAACTACGTATAGATATAGATAGATTTATTCCTTATGTCACCATGATTTACAGGGCTATCTTGGGTATAGGAGATGACGCATGGATTTAATAATCAACTACGTATAGATCTAGATAGATTTATTTCTTATGTCACCATGATTTACAGGGCTGTCTTGGGTATACCAGATGACGCATGGATTTAACAATCAACTACGTAAAGATATAGATAGATTTATTCCTTATGTCACCATGATTTACAGGGCTGTCTTGGGTATACCAGATGACGCATGGATTTAACAATCAACTACGTATAGATATAGATAGATTTATTTCTTATGTCACCATGATTTACAGGGCTGTCTTGGGTATACCAGATGACGCATGGATTTAATAATCAACTACGTATAGATCTAGATAGATTTATTTCTTATGTCACCATGATTTACAGGGCTGTCTTGGGTATACCAGATGACGCATGGATTTAATAATCAACTACGTATAGATATAGATAGATTTATTTTTTATGTCACCATGATTTACAGGGCTATCTTGGGTATAGGAGATGACGCATGTTTTTAATAATCAACTACGTATAGATATAGATAGATTTATTTCTTATTTCACAATGATTTACAGGGCTATCTTGGGTATAGGAGATGACGCATGGATTTAATAATCAACTACGTATAGATATAGATAGATTTATTCCTTATGTCACCATGATTTACAGGGCTGTCTTGGGTATACCAGATGACGCATGGATTTAACAATCAACTACGTATAGATATAGATAGATTTATTTCTTATGTCACCATGATTTACAGGGCTATCTTGGGTATACCAGATGACGCATGGATTTAACAATCAACTACGTAAAGATATAGATAGATTTATTCCTTATGTCACCATGATTTACAGGGCTGTCTTGGGTATACCAGATGACGCATGGATTTAACAATCAACTACGTATAGATATAGATAGATTTATTTCTTATGTCACCATGATTTACAGGGCTGTCTTGGGTATACCAGATGACGCATGGATTTAACAATCAACTACGTATAGATATAGAGAGTGCGAGTGGTGACACACGCTATGAAATCTTTGATCAATTCTCCTTATCTCCAAAACCTCGCTATACCCTTCACGTTGGAATAGGACGTGGAACAGCTGGAGGTAAGAAAATCAGGATATAGAATTAATAGAGGATCTTACATGAGTGTTCTACATGTTTTATTGAATTTATTAAACGAGTTGGGGAAAAGAGATAAAATGCGAGGCTTGCCGAGCATTTTATCTCTTTTTCGCGACGAGTGTAATAAATTCAATAAAACACGAGCACGAATGTTAGATTCTATTTATCATATGACAAATACTTTGAAATCTCATTTCTGGCATAAAATTGTTATGATTTTGCCATTATGTACGCAACGTTGTTATGGAAGTCATAACATTTCCCGTAAATCTATAAACCACTAGTGGTTTATCAATTTTATTGCATGGTGTTATTTCACTCTCAGACGCGATGTCAAATGATAATATCAGGATATGGAATAATGTACAGTAAAACCTGTCTAAAAAGGCCACTTTCATAAAGACAACAAATTGGTTTTCAAGACCATTTATAGCTTAGTGGAGTTCAAAGGAATTACAGAATGTTTTCCTTGGAGCTACCATTTGTCATTAAGGCTATTGTGGTTAATACTTCCCACATTAAAATCTTTTTGATTCTTTGCATACATTTTGTTTAATGTATGGACTGTCAGTTTATGAAATAAAAAGGATGTCTTCATGCTCAATTTTTCATTATCTCACATGGAAGTTTTCAGTATTTTACAAATTTTCTGAAAAAAAAAAACAACAAGTCTTCAATATAAAGTTTAAATATTTGTAAATGCCATCAAGTCAAGCTTCTTTATTCTAATTTTAATTATTGCTCATGACCTCATGCTTTCTAGAAAAGGTGAAAATTGATTTGTTTTTTTCAAGCCACTACTTGATATATTTTGGTAATTCCCCAAAAAAGAATTTCGATGTTTAGAGTAAATAATATATTTAAAAAATCTGACATTTAAAATCATAATTTTTTGTTTTTATTTTATTGACTAGAAAAAAGAAAAAAGAGGGTCACCAGACTAATTATCTTTCAGGAGGGCCAAATTAAACCCCACCCCACAAAGTTTGAGGATAATTCAAAGTAAATCGTTAAGGAGTGTAATTTTTGTCATTTGTATAATTCTGTATTTCTTTTATGAAGTAATTTTGCATTAAAAGGCGAAAATACAAAAAAGAAAAAAAAACAATTTGTAATAAGTGCCCACATGAGAATCTGGTTCCAAAATCTGACACGCTAACCACTAGGCCACAATATCGTGCGCAGCTCAAAATAATCCATATTATCGACCATATGCCTATTCGCACAGCCTGGTACCCAGTATAAATGGCCTGGTCACTGACAGAAATACAGTTATATTGCCGTAGCTTTGTTTTAGTGCTATTTCGAAGTAGTAAAGCCACTAAAATTGATTCTGAACATACCCGATACCTAAGATTATACGAAGCTTTTGCCGGTATGCAAAGTTGAAATATTACAAGTTACAGTAAATATAAAATTTAAGTTTTATCATCTTTTAAGGTTGATTTTTGAAGATGCGCTGAAAATAGCGTAAAAGGGTACCATGGTTTCTTGCTGATGTTCATAAAGACGGATAAACTTTCAATAAATATAACAATACAATCTTAAAGATAGTATATTGAACCATTGCTTTTTGAAGAAAAATCACAGATATGCAGAGAAATCTCAAGAGAGAAATAATGGAGATATGATCATTTTATCTTCAACATACGTCAGTTTTGAAAAATCAGCATCGACAACGTATCTGGTATATATACATTAACCTGTATGTCAGTGACCAGTCCGGGTATACTAGGTCCGAGATACAAGGTTAAAACTTCGAAATTTTTTACAGTGTTGATGTCGCCTGTTCTATTTATCTGTATTTGGTACTCGTCATAACATGATGCATTTCAGCCTATTCAGGAACTTCTGTGAGCCTTTTAAACATAAACTGCGGTATTGAATGATTAGCAAGAAAAATAATCCATTTTTCGTGTGAGGGTAGGATTAGAATTTTTTTAATCCATCCCAAGGATTACGGTTTGGCATCACTTAGCAGGCCTCATATTGCCAATCAGTGATCCAAGAGATGGTTTTTCTATCCCAACCTCACACTCCTGATAGATTCTTATAAGCAGTGACCCATCAATACATCATTGGACAATCCTGACGTGATAGTAAGTAGGTGATGGAAATTTCATTAGTGTAAAAAGAGTTAATAAGTGTATTCCTGTATTAAAATCATTCATTTGGGAGGTATATCATCGAATATATGTTCGGAAATATAGTTATATGGCGATGCGCCAGCGGAAATGTAAAACGTGATTTCTTACCGTATATCAGATGAAATGCCCTCGAAATAAAAATTTGAATATAGTCATCCCAATTCTAATGTTTTTCTGCAGTTCTTCCCTCAAATTGATAAGCCACATAAAGCCGCACATCATCCAAAGATATGAGGCGTAATCAATGACGTCAAACTATTTCGACAGTTTATCACAGGATAATACTGGCGCAAGTTTTCGACATTATCAAATCAGACATCACGCAACAAAATCAAGTGCAATAGAATTGTGACTTTATAGTATGTTGATAATGGAAAATTCCATCAGTGTAAAAAGGATTAAATAGAAGATCTTACATGAGTGCTCATATTTTATTGAATGCATTAAACGAGTTGAGGAAAAGAGATAAAATGCGAGGCTTGCCTAGCATTTTGTCTCTTTTTTGCAACGAGTTTAATAAATTCAATAATACAGGAGCATGAGTGTACTATTTATCATTTGACATTAAAACTACTTAAAAATCGCATTGTAGGCCTGAAAACGTCAAGGTTTGCAATCTTTTACGCAACGTTATAATGAACGTCATTACGCAACGTTACTAAATCTATAAACCACTAGTGGTTTATCGATTTTATTGCATGGCGTTATATCACTCCGAGACGCGACGCCATGTAATGATTATAATTTTATTCATTTAGAGTCTTCTCTTCACTATCAGAACAACTCTCGTTTCTATACTTACGACAACACTCAGGGAGGTGGCAGAGGTAAAATTTGTCCTGGAATGTGTCATGGCGGTTGGTGGTTCAACTACTGTGCACAAGCAAATTTGAATGGTATCTATGTCACGCCTGGTACGGTTGCAAGCGCATACGACAGTGGACAAGGCGGAGTGATCTATCAGAACTGGCTGAATTATCAATCTTTGAAAGGAACAGAAATGAAATTTAAAAGACAATAATTATCAAAACGCTTGTATGGTGAAATAATTGCTTTACTTAATAAAAGTATCAATTATATACTGTCGTTCTGGAAGTTATTTACGCCATGACATAAAATCGATAAACAACTAATGGTTTATATGTTTAGTAACATTAAGCAATAATGCCCACAACAAGTTATCGTATATACATGTATATATGACGAAATCATAATGTTTTACTGGCTTATGACACACAACTAAACCAAATAAAAATGAGTTAATTTTTTGTGTCCTTTGCATTTGCTTACTAAGTGTTTACCCAATGACGCATCACTATGACTTGAAGCTAGTATGAAGTACTTATAACACGCCTACCAAACGATTTAATGCCCAACAGCTAGTTAAATATTAAAAAAAAATTCTCTAGGAATAGTATCAAAAATCGGGGATGTCATGTAACAGTCTATACATTCCTACTTGTGTGGTATAAATTCGAGGTCAGAAAGTTCTCGCGTTTTGTCAGATTTGCTTTCCGCATATAATAGGTGTACCGAATTCGAAAGGAAGGTGTTTATCGCGTGAAATGTAAATATGGCCTTCTGAGCTCGTATTTATACCACAAACGTATAGGTGCATGACCTACCCTGATTGTTGATTTTCTTCATATAGCAGTTGTTTTTCATATTCAACAATATATTGAGCATTGGGTCGTTCGATAGGCGTGACGATGAATATAGAAAAAATCGTTTTCTCCTTATTGTAATGTCCTTATTATTGGTTCAGGAGGTTTCTAATTTATCTCTGATGGAAATTGTGTTCAGCCAAGCAGAATGGTTTGTATGAGTTTTGCATACTGTTGAGTCCTTATCTTTGTTTTATCTCCTTGTTATATCTTGATTTATATGTTCTAGGAGATGATGCATTGATAAGTTAGGTAGCTTTCATGCAAACCAAATATCTATGTGACTTGATCCATGTCTGAACGAAACCGCTTTAAGCCCTCCAGTAAAATATTTTACTGACCGTTCCAAGGCGGTACTTCTTTTGTGGATCATTTTTGTTTTTTCTGTCTTTTGTTTGTTATGCTTTTGTGCACGTCTGTTTATTTGTACATTGTGGTCGACTACTGGGAAAGGGCTGGCCACTTGGCTCTTGTTTTTGGTGTCTTATTGTAAGTTTGTCACTTTCCCATTGGTATCCTGGGTCAGGTGTGGTACTTGATTGTATTGGTTTCTGATCTTTGCACTCTTACTTACTTCTTGTAGAAGACATTATAAGAAATATTTCTGTGAAGTTATTTCAAAAGTGGCCTGGTCGTTCAGGAGATTTTAATTAGTCATATTTTCTATTTTAGCTCTGGTTGCCGTTTAATCAGTAAAGCAGAACCATTTGTGTAAAGTGGTATATGCCATTATTTGAAACATTTCTGTGGATTTTCTGAGGCCAAGCAATCCTAATGATATATCATTAGAAGTTATTTAATATTCAGCACATTTAGTCATTTTACTCAGCACAGGCCTCGAATGGACCCACTTATCCATTTGGTAGAGGAAATAGAGGATCTGACATGATTGCTCATGTTTTATTGAATTTATTAAACGAGTTGAAGAAAAGTGATAAAATGCGAGGCTTGTCGAGCATTTTATCACTTTTTCGCAACGAGTTTAATAAATTCAATGATACAGGAGCACGAATGTTAGATTCTATTTATCATATTACATTAACATACTGGCGTAAAAGACATAAGAATTTGTCATTATGTACACAACGCTGTTATGGGCGCCATAACGTTTCCTGAAAATCTGTAAAACCACAAGTGGTTTATCGATTTTAATGCATGACGTTATTTCACTCCCAGACGCAACGTCATGTGATAAACAGCATTTTTTTTTTTTTATTAATGTGTACCAATGAATGCTTCTGCTCACCTTAGCAACTTGGCGTCCAGAGCTAATACAAAGGCAGCGATACTTTTGTGGGCTCTAACTGCGTTATGAGACATTATTTCAAAGGGGTATGTGCATTAAGAGGCTTTTTTGGCCCCCCTATGAGGCCAAAAAATGAAAATTGTTTTTCATATATTGGTTTATTAGAACAATAGCATAAGTATAAAACTATGGTATTGATTATATTTTTACCGTTGCTATGGTAACAAAATGGCTGCCAAAATAGTCTGAAAAAAGAAAAGTGATCATTCTCTGTCAAATTTAAGACGTTTGACAGAGAAATTAGCATAGAGCACAAGCATATACCAAGAAAATATTTAACAGAAGGTGAAAATTATCATGGCACGCAATATATTAGAAGTTTTTTTTGGGTTATTCGCTTGTGCTGATATCTAATTCTTAAAAAATCTGTCTCAAAAAGCCTTAAATTTGGCCAAAATGGTAATTTCTCTATTTAGGCCTATTTTGTCAGCCATTTCCGTTATCATCGCAACGGTAAACGTGAATAAAATGCCAGAATTTTACACTTGGACCATTCTTCTAATAAACCAATTTGATGAAATTGGTGACAAGCAACTTTCAGTTCTTGGCACCAGAGGGTGCCAAATTTGCCCCTGAATGCACGAGTAGTTCAGGAAGATATGTTGATAAACCCTTTCCTTTATGAATATTCATACTAAGCGCCACGCCCTATGAATAATTATATAAATAAACTTTCACGTTTGTACATAGAACAAAGAAATTACTTGCCAGGTCCACCAGTATAGGATCATATCTAATCAACTGTCCATAAGCTAACAAAGCAGAGCCTGATCAGGCAGCTTAAGAGCTGCCTGATCTTGGTCTTCTCAGCCTACAGATATTGAAATGAACGGTTGCACTGATTTGATTCAAAATTGTAAAATGCTCATATTTAGATCAATTATACATGTATTAACATTTATAAACGCATAAATGCCATTCAACCGCGCAGACCTCTTGACATACATGGGTTAAACAAAGATCGTTATTGCTAAGCACTACAACTTTTGAAATATTTGTGACCAAGACATGTATATCACTATTGTATTGGATTGACTGGAAACTGTTTTGTTTACGTCAGATATATAATCTGTTCTGTTCAGTTTACAAAAGTGTTAAATTAAACGAAAAGACCAATTGCAATGTCTCACATTCATCGTTGGCGAAAGGTGTAGACGTTACAAGCCATATAGAAAGGTATTTCTCCTTAACCTTTGAATCAATGATCATATCACTCTGTGGTCTAAAACCATTGTTCACATTTACACTCCTTAGACAATCCGTGTGAACGATATCAATCACCTATAACAAACAATGTTGGAGATACATGTATTTGCGTTGCAAGCAAAACGAACAGAATATAAGTATTTTGACCCAACGACTATAAAGATCATGCCTGGAATCCAAAATGTTATTATCATCTATTCTAATGCACTTGATTTTGTAATGCGGCGTCATATTTGATGATGTCAAAAGTTTGTGACAGTATATCCTGCAATATACAAGTCCATTAAGAAAGTTCATTCACTACGCAATATTTCAAAGTTTTTTCACATTTTTATTTTACAGTAATGGTCGATGTTTTACCATTCATGTAAATTAATTCTCATATCATTTTATTTTCTTTGAATCATATCGACGTTTATAATCAGTCAACAGTTGTGTATAAATATCAAACACATGCAATTGTAAACACAACAACATAATATTACTTCAATACATTTTAATGAAAACACAACAACATATTTGTACGCCTAGATCATGAAGTTGGTGTTTCGTTGCACCTCCTTTTTCTTTTTTCTGCAATTTTTCCTTGCCATTAAATTGTTGAGCATCTTCCAGAACGTACGGTGCTACACTATACCACGCTTCACATACACGCTTCCACAAATCTTCCTTTTATGTGGCTTTTGGTTATATTACCAATCCCTTTTCATTATATTTTAAACGCCATCTATGTGATTCATATCTGGCGAATACCCTGGCCATTTCAGGACAGGCCTTTGTTTATTAATGAAGATTATAGTACTTTTAGAGTTATTGCATGGCAAGAGATCATGCCTAAAAGTTATTCCTTCTGTGGAAACACAGCACATTTACAGTCTGTTTTTCAGAGTCATAACAATCGACAACATTGCCGTGTTTGGCGCAAACAGAATGAATCATGCTATGTGGATTCAGACGTCTGTAAACTAGCCAGTAAGTGCGCAAGTTTTGGGATCTGTACCGCAGCAGAGGCATATCTATTTTAAGAAAACCGAATAGTAACATGGATAGTGCAAACTACCAGAGTGATATTATTCATGATATTGGAATGACATGTGAATGATTTGTGTTTCCACAGAAGGGATACATCTTTGTGCATGTCTCTCGCCATGATATAACTCTAATTGTACTAGGACATTACTAGAATGTAAAGGAATATCCATTCAAGAATAGCCAGGAAACTCGCCAGATATAAATGCCAAAGAGAACATTTGGAATATAATGCAGAAAGAGATTGGTAGGCAAATGCCACGTAAGAAAGAATATATTGAAGAGAGTATGTGAAGCATGTCATAGTGTAGCAGCGAACATCTTGGAAGAACTTTAGAACTCAGTGTCAAGGAGAATTGCAGATCTTACTAAAGCAAAGGGAGGTGCAACGAAATACTAACTTTAAGATGTAGCCGTACAGGTTTGTTAATCTGTTTTCATTGTAATGTATTTAAAGTATATATATTGTTGTGTTTTCATAGGAAAGTATGTAGTATTTATATATAAATGTTGTCTGATGATTTATAGAAATAAAATGCCATGATAATTAAATTACATGTTTGCTAAAACATAGACCATTAATGCATAATAAAAGTGTGATAAAACTTTTGAAATATTGTGTAGTGAAATAACTTTTTAATGGACCTGTACTGTCGGAAATAGTTTGACGTCTTTAATTACTTCACATTTCGTTGGATGACGTGCGGCTCTATGCGGCTTGCAACGCTCAAAGAGACGAAACTGCAGAAATGCGTTTGAATAGGGATAACCATATTCAAAATTATCATTTGGATTTTCGACCGTATATCCTACGATATATCTCCTCAAATAAAACTTTGAATACAGTTATCCCCTAATACTATGCCTGGGATGTTTCTTATAATCTACGTATTTGTAAAATAAAATATTTCCAAGTACCGTACTCTGTGGGAGTTCCGTAGCTATACTGAACGTCAACAGAAACGCCCACACGTGTAACGTCGATTTTCGTCTTTCAGCTTTACAGATTTAATCCATCTATTAGCAGAAAATAATTGACATCTGCCAAAATTACAAATAAAGCTTCTTGCAAAATAAAAACTGTATTAAAGAGTTATCTCAGTGTATCGTAAAACACCCATAGATGTTGCAAGAGTTGATTTTCCTGTCGCTGTATAACAAATTATATCCTAAACGAAGCTTAAGTGTGTGGTTATGAAAAAAAAACCTCGAGTTTTACCCTAGTTCTTTTCATACGAATATGACAGCATTTTGAATTTGGGCGTTTAGCAAATTATTTAACTTGCAGTTAAACAAATAGCATATCCAGAAGGAAGTCCTGTACTATTACAGAATTTCTTATGCAATTTTTTTCATTTGGCGATTGCTAATTCACTAACACTTCTCGTATGAACTGCTTCTTTTTTCAAGAAATACATGAAACTCAACGAATAGCACAAGCAATAACAATTAAAGTGCATAAATAAAAGCATATAACTATCAGGCGTATACCTTCAATGGTGAGCGTTTCTTTTGACGCTCAGTGTATGAGTCTATATCTCAGCCTGTTGTCAGGCCCGCCGGGTTTACCTGTTGGATTTCTTATGCTCAGGTATTCAGTTTTATGTACTGTTGAGTCCTCATCTTTGCTTGATCTCCTTTTTATACCTTGCTTTGTATGTTTTTAGAGATGATGCATTGATAAGCTAGGGTCTTTCATGCAAACCAAACATCTATGTGTCTTGATCCACATCTGAACTAAGGGCGATGTTGGTGCCGTGAAACTGGTTTAAGCCCTCCAGTAAGATATTTTTACTGACCGTTCCAAGGCGATACTTCCTCTGTGGATCATTTGTGTTTTTTTATGTTTTGTGTTTCTGCTGCTTTAGGGTCTGTTCATTGCTGCCTTGTGGTCTCCTGCTGGGAAAAGACTGACCTATTGGCTCTTGTTGGTGATGTTTATTGTATTTTTGTTACTTTCCAGTGTGGTATCCTGAGTCAGGTGTGGTACTTGATTGTATCCTTTCCGGATCGTTGCCGTTTTTCTTACTTTGTTATGAGAGAAAACTATTTTTGATTCAGCGACGGGAAAAGAGCAGACTAGCATGCAAATCCACACAGTCCAATCAACGCAATTTTTGCTATTTGTAAAGTATAAATGCTTAACTTGATACATGCTAAGTTTCAATAATCTTGCTAGTCCGCGCTCAGTGGTTTAAGCCTAACTTGCCGCATATCCCCGAAACGGATTTTCCCTATACAATGTCCATTTGATGGGATTCAAACTATAGCCTCTGTGACTGAGCAGTATGGTTTAGGGCTAATCAACGGCATTGTAAAACTAAGTGAAAGTTTACACCAAATGTGTTGGCAGCTGTGCTGCAACTCCTATTGGTGTAAATTTACACTCACGTTTCATCCTAAAATGAGGCCAACATAACTCCAGTGATAAGTTGTAATATTACAGGGTTTGCACAGGCTTGAAAAGTACTTGCATAAACAGGACTGTCTTGAAAAGTCCTTGAAAATTAAATTTGCCTTGAAAAGTACTTGAAAAACACTCAAAGGCATTGAAAAAACCTTGAATTTTAGAGAAGAATTCAACAGTGTTTTTGGAGACATTAATCAGTATCAAATTGTGGTGCCTTTATTTGATGCAGCATATGCACTTATTTTCTTAAACTAATATCTTTAGTAATGGACTCCAACTTCCGAAGTAGATTTTTAATGTGTAAATCAGTATTTTTCTTAAGTTTTCAATCCTTGAAAACAGTAAGAAAGTATTTTAGAAGTCCTTGAAAAGTCCTTGCATGTATGAACCCTGATATTTCTACCTGTAAGTGTTACAATCATTCTCCAGATCCATACAATCGAACAGAACAGAGATTTAACAGGATTCATACAGGGAAGTTTGAGTAAAATCATGGACTTTTCAAGGACTTCTCAAGACTATTTTACAATTTTCAAAGACTAAAAGTTAAGGAAAAATACTGATCGAAGTGTTTAAAATTCTTCCAAAAATGATAGACTGAGATAATGGAGAAATTAGAACTAGAAAAATAGTATGAAATTGTTGTGCCTTAATTGGTGCAGCATTTGTGTCTTACTGTAGTATATTCAGCTGAGCGGTCTCGTGTATGGCTAACCTGAAAGCCAATCCTCTCTAATGCTTCCTTAACTCAAATCGATAAGTTTACCGATTTTTATGTTTTGATTTGGCTTCTTTATGTATTCCACGTCAACTTGAATTTTTACACGAGTTTATAAATGGTATTAAAAATACTGACTCTACCAAAGGGCACTGGCGCCAGGTAAGGCTTAGTGTTATTTGGATGAAGGACCCACTCCATGGGTTCCAAAATCTCAAACACGAAGTTTTCCTTCCCAGATAGATGATGCTGAATGGTGGTCATTTTTTATGTCAAAAGTAGGTCAGTGAAGTTGTGAATGGATCATTGAAATACTCGGGAAACATATAGCAACTCTGCAAGTACCAAGTTAGCAAAATGGCAGTTCATGGCATCATATTTGATACTATAGCTGTCTCGTAAATAAACAAATTTTGCCATATAGTGATAGGTATTTTAACATTGACTGGCAGCTTGACATGTTATAGAGGGGCAAATACAATGGGCAAGTTACTTGATAAGTGTTAATTTCAAAATACACGACTTAATTTTTCAGTAATATATGCTGTTGGTACACGTTGGAATTGCCTCATAGAGGCAATTCCAACATGTAACAACATCATACATGTGTGAATCCAATGGGTTAAAGTTTATTATTATCAGCGGAAGATTCAATAAAATTCCAAGGTTCAAATGCATAGCAGGAAACTTATTCTGCTTATGATTACTCAATCAGGGCTGTGTGACGTCTAGTCATGTAGTTAAAACTGACGTCCCTCGACTCAATTTGTAGTTTTTAGTTCTTTTCTAATAAAAAAAATCTGTAACTTTGTTACTTTCTGTTTGATTTTGAGTTAAATGGACCTTGGCGTGAGGAAACCTGTCTTCGGGGTTTGCAACCAGGTAATGGTCAGTCTGCTCAGCTACAAATAGACTGGCTCCAGTCCTTAAAACAATTTTCACCAATGTGTCATATCAAATACGTGTAGCTAGTCTTTGATGGCTCAGTTTTAAAACAGAGCCATCAGATTATGACTAGCTACACGTATTTGATATGACACATTGATGAAAAATTGTTTTAAAACAGAGCCATCAGAGTTAGACTAGCTACAAGTATTTGATATGACACATTAATTAAAATTGTTTTAAAGACTGGAGCCATTCTATGCTACAAATACATACTAGAATCTTTAACTGGACTTTCTTATTTAGAATCTTCGCTCCAATACCAAAACAACTGTCATTTCTATACTTACGACAACACACAGGACGGAGGCCAGGGCAAGGTCTGCCCTAGAATGTGTCGTGGTGGTTGGTGGTTCAACTACTGTGCCCAAGCGAACTTAAATGGTGTATATGTTACACCCGGTACAGTGGCAAGCTTTTTTGGACAAGGAGGAGTGATCTATGAAAGCTGGCATCAACAGAAATCGTTGAAAGGAACAGAAATGAAATTTAAGTGACAATAAATATGCTATGCACACCGAAATGTATGTTATTAACTTTTATTGGGCCTCATCGCGACAAAACCCGTCCTCGGGGTTTCCGAAAAAGTGAGATTCAAACCAGCCTGCTTAGCTACAGAGACTAGCTAGAAAACTGAAATTTCGCTTGTAGCAAGCTTAGACATGGTTCTTTCCAAAACGCGAATAACAAAGGCGCTGATCAGACTGCGCAGATGCGCAGGCTGGTCTGCTCCTGTGTTGTTCGCAAACCCCAAAAGACAGGTTTTCTCGCGTCGAGGCCCAAATTAGCTGACAGTAATATGCGCGACCCATGTTGAATGTTTCCTTATAAGAATGAAACTATATGTATTTAAATTGAAAACAATGCTCGGGTAGTCCAAACTGAGTGTTTCAATATAGCTTTTCTGAAATAGGTTCCTTGCGAAGGCGGGTTCTAATACATTTTAATGTTGTCGAGACACAGGTATGCAAAACGGTGACTATAGGCTTTGCCACAAAAATATTTGCAAAAGACTAAGCACAGTTTTTTTTATACCTGAGTCTCAATATAGCTGTGAAGCTAAAACTGAGTACGGTACTAGGAAATCAAAGCTGGGAGTTCTAGCTTATTCACAGTCTGATCTGAGTTTTCCCGGGGTGCTAAGTCAAACTATAAATTTTGTCACTCAAGTGTTCATTTAGTTTTTTGTGAAACAGATGATTTCCTAGTACCGTGCCCTGTGTTAGTTTCACAGCTATATTGAACGTCAAAAGAAAAGTCCACAGGTTTAAGTTCGATTTTCTTCTTTCAGCTAATTTACAGAATTGATTTAATCTATTTATAGCAGAAAATATACTGATACATGCCAACATAACAAAGTAAGCTTCTTTCCAAATAGAAACTTTATTAAAGAGTTATCTCAGTTCATAGGTGTTGCAAGACTGGATTTCGCTGAGATTTTATCATATTGTTTGTAAAATATGTTGCTAAACTACTGTCCTGCCAGTCAAGAGTGACAGTGGCGCTATATTTTGTTTAAAAAGTTATCATGGACTTATCGTCGATAGATCACTTGTGTATTTATCCTATCCGCAGCTCAAGTGGAGTGCACCAGTTAAATTTTACTTAACACTTGTAAACAAAATGTTACGTCACTATCACTTTTGGTTGACACGACAGTACATAAAATTGTTAAAGGTTTCAAGAGTCTAGCTGGTCTATGATGATTTGAACCTAACTTACCGCATGTTCCCAAAATAGGGTTCCTTGCTATAGGGTCTATTTGATAACATAATTTTCAAGGATTCAAACGATAGCCTCGTTAGCTAAGCTGTTTAGTTAATGGCTAATCAGCTGCGTTGAAAATCTTAGTGTAATTTAACACCAATAGAGGTGGCAGCTGAGCTGCCACCCATATTGGTGTAAATTTACACACACTTTTCCTTCTAAAAACGAAGCCAAAAAAAACTCAAGTATTAAGTCGTACACATTTCTACCTATTATTGTTGTAGTAATTCTTCTGATCAAAATTACAATTGTACAGAACATAGGGTTCATAGCATTTAAAAGGTTATTCAAAATAAGTAGCAGTTCAGCTGCCACTAAATACGGTGTAAAGTTACACTTATTTTTACAGTGGGAGGCGGATCCTTTTCTGACGATGCCAAAATATCAAAATTAGCCGATTATTTGTTGATTTGGCTTCTTTATGTATTCCACATCTACTTGGAATTTGAACGTGAGTTTATAAACGGTGTTAAAAATACTGTCTCTACCAAAGTTCACTAACGCCAGGTAAGCCTTACTGTTATTTGGATGAAGGGCCCACTCCATGGGTTCCAAAATCTCAAACACGAATTTGTCTTTCACTGACAGAGGATGCAGAATGCCGTGCATTTTGTTTGAAGTGAAAAGTAGGTCAGTGGAGTTGTAGGCAACATTAATATCCGGGAATATATGGCTGCCGTATGTACCCACAAGTTCGTCGTAGTTCGTGACGTTGATCGGTGTTGGGAGTTTCGTTGGAGGTCTTGGAGGTCGATTAAGCCAAGGCTTTGGGAAGGTACAAGCTGTGGTTTCATTTAACCAAGGGTTTAGGCCCAGTAGGTGATCGGCAATGTTGTAGAAGACAGACACAAGGTGGTTCCCAGCTAGTGTTCCTGGTCCTGGTCCGTTCAAGCTGGCAAACAGTCCAATATCCAATTCCGGAAATGTCCACATCAGAGTCTGGAACGAGGCTAGACTACCATCATGGCCGACTATTCTGTAACCTCGGTACTCCTGAGTCCACATTCCGTAATTATAGCCGAGATACATGTGACCCACAGAAAACAAGGGTCTAATCAAGACGTAGCTCGTCATTGGGGTGGTGACTTGATGGATCTCTCTCATCATGTCCTTGGTTATAAGTTGGTGCCCAGTCTCAGTTTTACCTAAACTTAGATGAAACTTCATCCACTTAGCCATGTCATTAGCTGTCGACAGAATGGAACCAGCCGGTTCTAGCGGATGCAGAATGTAACTCTCCCGGGTACCGTTCTGCAGCGCACCATCTACGTAGAGATATGGCTGAGCGGTGTTATCTTGTAAGAAGTCAGTCGTGTCTTTCAAAAATGAAGTATTGTTCATTCCCAGCGGCTGTAACACTTTAATTTTCAACAGGTTTTCATACGTGTCCTGTCCCAGTTTCTCAGCAACATGCCCCGCCATAGTTACCATGTAATTATTATAAATAAATCCATCCCTGAACGGAATCTGCTCTGGCAGATATTTCAAATTTTTACAAAACTCTGCTCTTGAAACTGATTGCGGAATTCCAGCAATGATTCCAGCATAATCTAACCTCGCTAAACCAGTCCTGTGAGATATCAGATCCCTCAACATCATTTCTTTAGTTCGGTACGCGTCCGTGAACTCATACCCGGGTCCGAGAATATCCGTCACTTTTGCTGTCCAATCCCGCCCAGTTTCCGCTAGCAGAATCCCAAGAAGCGTCACGGTGAATGACTTCGTCACTGATCCGATTCCGATTTTTGTGTCAGAGTTCATGGTCTTGTTCGCAGCAATGTTAGCCATTCCAAAGCCTTTAGACCAGACATCGCCCCCTTTGACCACTGATAGGGTATATCCGGGTACTTCATGGCACTTCATACTATTCTCAACAAATGATTCCAGGTCTCTTTCAAAGCTTTGGTCAAACACAGCGCCATGGGCTGTCAGCAACACGGAGAGCAGAACGAAAACTGATTTCAACGACTCCATTGATAACAGTTATTAAGCACAATGTATCAAAATGATTATTATAGGCCTTTTATATATGATGTTCTTCTTCTGTGTTTCGAAATGATGGCTATAATGAGCCGCGACATGATATTTCCAACAATGTGGTATGTGCGACCAGCAAAGTCTCAGACCAGCCTGCGCATACGCGCAGTCTGATCAAAGCATTTGCTATTCGTTTGAATAGTCTATGACTGTTAAGCTACTGACCCAACATCATTTGGAGTTTCTAAGCTTAATAGGAGGCTGCAAAAGCTGGTCTGAGTCAATTCAAGTCAAACTGCCACATTGTTGGAAATCACATGACGCGGGTCATAATTAATGAGCTGGTATCCAGCATGATGTACAAGTTGGCATGTGCGTGCAGCGAAGATTCAAATCAGTCTGCCATCAACACAGTCTGATCAAAGTCTTAGTTTTTCGCCTGAATAAATGTTGGATCCTTGGCTACCCATAGAGCGCCCATCGAAGACTCTGATCAGACTGCGCGGATGCGCAAGCTGATCTGAGTCTTTGATAGGCGCACACGCCATATTGTACCTTTTGCATTGATACGGGCTCATTTTGGGCAATCGCGAGAAATCCTGTCTTTGTCAACGCTAACATCAACATACTCCGCTGCAACAAATAGCTATATGCTTAATAAATTGGATATTAAATGTATTGTTATGCGAATAACAAATGCGCTGACCAGACTGCGCTTTGGCGCAGGTTGCTCTACGCCTATGTTGCTTGCAAAAATTTGTTTTTGTTTCGCACGGCGTGGCCCAGTTATGGTCGTTCAAAAAGCTTTCGTCAACATCATTTCAACATTGTGACTATGATACGCCGTTAGGAAATTACGACCAGAAAGAGTCTAACTACACATGTGTTTTGGATAGGAAAACTGATTTTTCAAATACACACTCCATTATGGAGACTTGATCATTCTTTGCCAAAACCCTTTTACACCCATAAACTGCTGTGATTTTACTATATATATACAAGAATGCGAAGATTGTGTTTTGAGCATGGTGTGTGTGAGTTTCATACCCACCAGCACAGATACAGGTGTTCATAGGTCTGTACGCGTGTTTGCTATGTATGTGTGTGTTTGTATATATGCTGTTTGAGTATATTAGGGATTCAAGAACTATGTCTAGAGAAAATCTGGCTGTTCATTTTGCCACCAGTGAGTGAGATTCGATGTTGGTTCGTGTGTAATGTACATTTAAATTTGACATCTTTAAGGTTAAATATAAGGCTAACCTCAAGTCTGTGACAGTTTGTCTCATGGCGGGACTCATGCACTTGTTTTAGAAATAGTTTTAGAATTGTAAATATCTAAAGAACTCAAATCTTAATGTCTCTCACAATTCCTTTAGATTGACAGTTGTATTTATACTCCTGTGTGTTATATGTACGATATGTTTTATTGTATATATTGATGAAAAAACGATACTTACTTAAACTACATAAACTGGTCAGAGCCAATTTGGATGCATCAAGTACCGCTGTTATATAATGGTATTAACAAGGAACTGTTACCAAAATCTCCTGTAAGACTATGAGAAATTGTTGAATTTTTATGAAAATAGTTAGTCTACGATTTGTCACAATCTGGATTAAAATCGTATATACAATTTACTAGTATAAAATACAGAACCCCAAAATGGAGTGTACTGCAGTGGCGTCGTGATATACGCTACTTGAGCATACTTTTTTTTTTTTTTTGGGGGGGGGGGGTGATTCCTCGGTTGTGTAATAGTTAAGGACGTCAGACGTTGCAGTGGTAGGCCTGCTGTTTTTAATATATATATATGTTCTGTTCTGTTCTAGTTCTGGCAAAAAAGTCTCCAGCTGTTATATGCACTTACTATTTGTTATTTCTGAATCCTTATTTTTATGTAGTAGCCTATAGGCTAATAACGTTTAAGACAGCCCACATTATCTCACGTGTACGTGCATCAGTTACATACCATATTATGAAAATGCTAACATTTTGAAATGAGCCTTGAGGATTTCCCAAAATATTTTGAAAGATCCCTCACGGCGGACATTTCGAAAACACTAAGTCATGAGACCAGCTCACGCGACTCCTCTACCAAATAAGGAGCCAGTGCATGGGATTTCAGTACTCATCGCATATGCGCAAAATCTTCCAATAAACGTCCATGTTGTCTAATCCAGCGGGGCTAAAAGTCCATGTTTTTGGTTAAAGTATTCATCTACTGCCATACTGTGTGTGTGCAAGCAACAAAGGCTCAGGTGAGTCTGCGCATCTGCGCAGACTCACCTTAGTCTTATTTGCTAGATAATGCAATAGTTACCAACGTCTCATGTGCTGGCTTATTCAAATCTTCGCGTTGACAAGATAGCATAGCAACAAAGTTATTACATATTAATATTTCTTAGTTGAACAAAGAAAGATGAGTTGCGTTTTACTACTTCACAAACCGACACATCTTCGTTGGAACTCGGCAATTTTCGTAAGACCCGTGAGAACAAATATCTATAATATGTATATGTTGCGAATGACGATTTAACTGCTCAAGTGGTTCAAACCCTGTTGGTGTTAGATTGGGTCGTGCACCACCCCTGTTGGTGTCAGATTGGGTCGTGCACATAAACATATTTTAATTCCATGTAGTACGGATATGGAATAACTGAGAAGCTTTTTCTTTAATGAAATCGTGAGGTATATGATCAGGAAATGCCACAGTCACAAATCACAGAAAAACCCTTGGCACCATGATGACGAGACATTTGAACACAGACAAACAAAAATACATATGCATGAAATCGAGAATTCATTTTGTTTTAAAAAAAACATACCAGTTCTCTCTTCGTCAGCGAAATGATTGCAAAACTAGAAAGGACACAACAAATGCATGATCATTAATTACATCACAAAAACCAGTTCAAAACCACAAAACCTCCACATACAACGGGTGCAATAACAAACGATAGACCAACAACAAAGAAAAAACGCCTAGGAACAACAATAGAAAAATCGCATTAAAACAATTGCAGAGTCAAATCGCCTTAGAACAGCAACCGAGAAATTGCCTTCGGACAACACCAGAAAAATCGCCTTTGAACAACAGAAAATCGCGGTAGAACTACAACGGAAAAGGCGCCTTATAGGAACAACTACAGAAACTCTTCTTTAACTAACAATAGAAGAATAGTCTTAGAATAACAACAGAAACAAATCGCCTTATAACAACAACACGTCGTTTCAGTGCTATAGTGTTCTAAGTGACATTTTGGTCAAAAAAGAGTTATGCATACCGTTGGAAAGGGGATCAAATGTTCTATCTTCTGGTGAAGGTTCCATTTGCCTATCTCCCCCCAGTAAGCTTAAAATCGCTGTGCTTGTCTGTTCTATCTACAAAAAGGCAATTTCGTTCAGTGCTATAGTGTTCTAAGTGATTTTCATCCAATGACCAATGATGATTATGTCACGTGACTGGGTGAGTTCTGTGTCACACTGTTCTATCTACATAAATTCACTTCCCTTGGAGAAATTGCTAAAAATTGCAGTTACCTCCCTTACATAAATTTAAATTTCCTGTATTGAAGCCGTATGTCGGTCTTATGACGAACTAATGGCTATATAGGCTACTTTCAGGTCTTAATAATCCGCTCAGTCAAAAATATAGCGCAAATTGATCCATGGACAGAATAATAAGCTGTAGAAACAGATTACCTCCCTTACACATATCTAAGCTGCTTTAATTGAAGTATTGTGTCAATGTAATTACAAATCAATGGTTAAATCTACTACTTTTAGGTCCAAATTAACAGATCAGTCTAAAATATTGTACAAATTGACCCCATTGACAGAAATATTATCTGTAGAAACAGATTACCACCCTTGCATAAATTTTAATGGCATACTCCATGCTTTTTGTTACTGCCATGCCAAATAAATAACCAAATCTGCTATTTTAGGTACAAATAATCATTTCTGTTTAGACTAGTATATGAATTGACTCCATAACCAGAATAAAAAGCTGTAGCAAAATATAGAACACTATAGCACTGAACGCAGAATGCGATTTTTAGGGCATAATGTTCTATCTGCAAACTATAAAAAAGGCATTAAAAATCAGGATGCTAAAATTTTCAAACTCATTTTTCTCAAAACTTGTGCAATGGTAGATAGAACACTATAGCACTGAAGCGACGAACAGCAAAATCACCTTAGAACAAAGTAAAAAAGAAAATGTGCCTTAAACAACAACAGAAAAATCGCCTTCGAACAACAACAGAAACGAATCGCCTTAGAACAACAACAGCAAATCACTTAAGAACAAAGAAAAAAAGAAAATGTGCCTTAAACAACAACAGAAAAATCGCCTTAGAACAACAACAAAACAATCGCCCTAGAACAACAACAGATAAATCGCATTAGAATAGAAACAGAAATATCACCTTAAAACACAAATAGTAAAATCGCCCTTGAAAAAAACCCAGAAAATTGCCTTAGAATAAAAACCGAAATATCACTTAAGAACAACAGAAAAATCGCCTTAGAACAACAACAGTAAAATCGCTTTAGAATAAAAACAGAAATACAAATGTATTGCCTTATAACAACAACAGAAAAATCGCCTTAGAACAACAACAGAAAAGTCGCCTTAGAACAAATACAGAACAATCGCCTTAGAACAAAAAAACAGACAAAATGCCTTAGAACAACAACATAACAATAGCCTTTAAAACAGAAAAATCGCCCTAGAACAAAAACAGAAAAAAATCGCCCCAGAACAACAACAAAAAAATTGCTTGAGAATAAAACAGAAAAATCGCCAGAGAACATCAACAGAAAAATCGCCTTAATACAACGACCGAAAAATCGCCTTAGAACAGACAGCAGCTGTAGCTATCGGGTCTGTGGGGATGAGAACTAAATCATTTTCTGAATATACTTTCTTGATTGCTCGTTTAGACAGAACAGCATACAGACAGACAGACAGACAGGCATATTTTGAGGCATTACAGTCAGGCAGACAGACAGACAAATGGTGAGACAGACAGACAAACAGATAAATAAACCCAAGAGACGTTTGGGGCTGTGGGTATTGGGTATGCGGTAGAAATATCATTTAGACAGACAGGCAGGTAGATAACCTAAGAATCTTATATTGTAGTGGGTTTGACGTTTAAAACCCACACAGAATGACAGATAATAGCTCAGGCAACCTAAAGAAATTTTTGTGAGGTAAATGTGAGGAGGTGGTCGTAAACAATAGATAGATAGATAGATAGATAGATAGATAGATAGATAGATAGATAGATAGATAGATAGATAGATAGATAGATAGATAGATAGATAGATAGATAGATAGATAGATAGATTTGCCTTTAATGACATTTTTTTCATTTGGCTTTTGACTTTTGTCTTATGTGTTTTAACTTTTATATATTTTGTTTTGACTTTGCGTTTCGCATATTTTGTGTCTCTTCCCATTTCAGCAGCAGACAGATCGACGTACAGACAAATAGACATCAGACAGACAAACATTAGAAAGATTAGAAAGATAGAGTTTTGAAACTGTAAAGGAGATAGATAGATAGATAGATAGATAGATAGATAGATAGATAGATAGATAGATAGATAGATAGATAGATAGATAGATAGATAGATAGATTGATAGATAAATTTTGCCTTTAATGACATTTTTTCTATTGTATTGTATCAGACCTACAGAATAAAATCTCAGAATAAATTTCTGAAACAAATAAAATGGGTTTAACAGTAATATCTTGAAAAGTGTCCATTTGACTATTCTCACAGAGAAAACCCACTTTAAAGTATCACAAAAACCATCCAGAAGATTGTTTGACTTTTTGATGGTTACCGACTGCATAAATTACAAATAAAAGATAACATTACAATGAATCCACTAAAATGCTTACACCTTTGTCTGTCTTTTCTCTTTTTATCTCCATCTCGGCTCTATCTCGTGCATTGTCCGTTTAAAATGTGACATTGTACACGGAACACAAATCAGAGAATTCAAAACAAGAAACTCAAAATTTAAAACACAGAATTAAAAAGAGACATAACACAAAACACAATGCCACATAATATTCTAGGCTTCCGTATTATTGAAACATAGATACGGAAGCTACGGAAGCCTATATGTGACATTGTGTTTTGTGTTATGTCCTTTTTAACTTTTTACTTTTGTATGTTGAGTTTTCTGTTTAGTGTACAATGTTGCACATTTTAAACGGCGCAATTCACGAGGTAGAGCCAAGATGGAGAACAATAGAGGAATGAAGGACGAGAGTATAAGTATTTTACTTCACCCGTCGTAATGTTAGTTTTTATATATTTGAAATCGATGCAGCCGGTAACTATCACAGTCAAAAAAGTCTACCGGAGGCTTTCAGTTTGATTATGCTTCATACTGGGTTCTCACTATGAAAGTAGTCACATAGATCCAGTACTATTCAATATAATACAGTTCGACTGACTATAATAGTTCGATCCATTTATATCGACCCATTTATATCGACCCATTTAAATTGTTACAGAAATTAATTCTGAGATTTTATTCTGTAAATCTAGATCTGATAGAGTGCAATAGAAAATAAGATGGCATTAAAGACAAAACGTATCTATCTATCTATCTATCTATCTATCTATCTATCTATCTATCTATCTATCTATCTATCTATCTATCTATCTATCTTGAGGTTATCTGTCTGTCAGTCAGTTTACATGCTGTTTTCAAACGTCACACCCACTGCCATATACATTTCTTGGGTTTATCTACCTTTCTTTTTGCCTACATGCATTTTACTACCCCATATCCACAACCCTCCCCCCCCCCCCCCCCCCTACAAAAAATGCTTGAGTTTATTCACCTGTCGGTCTGTCTGTCTGTCTGTCTTTCCGCCTGTCAGTCTGTCTGTTTTTATGTCTGTATAAGAAAACAAGTAAGTATTACAAGGAAATTCTATAATCACTATGATTACAAGACACAGTACACAGACAGTCACACGACAGCAAGAAAGCATTGAAAGTAAATCAGTCAGTTTTCTGGCTCTTTTCTTAAGCAAAATGACTGCAAAATTACATGTATAAAATCACTACGAACTTCACCACAGAATTAGAAGACAATACAATAACCCCACACACAATGAGAGCAACAAGGAATACTGAATTAACAACAACATAATCAATGCCATAGAACGGACAGTGGTCGAGATCATCAGGGAGAGGCTCTTTACCCTAGATTCTGCTATTATACATTAAGCTGTTTTCCATTGCCTACCCTATACCCACCCACCACCCTATAAGTTTCTATGGGTTATCAACATGTCTGTCTGTCTGTCTGTCTGTCTGTCTGTCTGTGTTTGTCTGTCTGTCTACCTGCCTGCCCGTCTGTCTGTCTGTCTGTCTGTCTGTCTAATGTGGTGGCGTGAACAGACAATCGTTTATATTGCAAGGCTATATGTGTACTTATATACTTTCTTTATTCATTTGACTTTTATCTTTGGCCCTTTTACTTCATCTTTTGTGTTTTGCCTTTGTGTTTTAAATTTTGTCTTCAGAAAGGTTTCTTTCCTTTATTGTCTTTTGCCTTTTGCGTTTTAACTTTCAGCTTTTTACTTTTGTCTTTTGTGTTTAAACTTTTGTATATTGCATTTTGGCTTTGGGTTTTTGCATGCTAGTTCTATGATAAAAGGCATCCCATTACCCCTTCAAATTTTCGCAGCAGACAAATATACATACATACATACAGACAGACATACAGACAGACAGACAGACATACAGACAGACAGACAGACAAATGATAGCGTATCTGATATGGGATGGCGGTGGAAATATATTGATAGATAGATACGTTTTGCATTTAATGCCATCTAATTTTCGAGTGCACTTTATTCGACCTACAGGATAACTAAATTGTGACTATTAAAATGAGTCAAACTGTCGTGTACAGAATTGTCATAGATCTATTTGAATACTTTCACAGATAGCATGGTGAACGGAAAACCTACAGTAGACTTTTTGGACTGAGATATTTACCAGCTGCATCGATTTCAAATGTAAAAAAAAAAACGTTGCACAGGATGCATTAAAATACTTGTACTCTTGTCTTTCTTGCCTTTTTATTTCCATCTTGGCTCTACACCTATGAATTGTGTTGTTTAAGGTGATGTACAACATCATACACAAAACATACATATGTATGCAAATTCATATATGAACCACGTCATAAGAAAACCTGCATTTTGAAATATGAGAACAAAAAGGCACTGATTAGATGTGTCCTTTCATACTGGTCAACAAATTTTTAAAGTTTAATATCTTATTTCAAGATTCTAACACACCTCGCCTATAGAGCCAATGCAAAAAAATGTGATATATCAAACAAAATTCACAGCTTTAAAAGAGCGAGGAAGACGGGCGCTAGCAAACGTCATTTGTTGCTGCAAAATGACGTCAGTCATGGCGTAAGACGGTGTAACGTCGTTTTTTACGCTGGAAAGACGTAACTTATACATGTAAATATATGCGACGCAATCCAACTATTGTCGGGATTTCCTCAGTGCAATGGCGGAAAGTTGGAAGAAGCTGAAGACTTCAAATGTAGTTTGGTCGTTTATTGTGTGTTAAAATCGAAATAAATCAGCTCTATTGCGTGAATTGTTGAGAAATAATTCACTGTTTGTTGGTCAGTTGTACGAAGATAAATCACTCGTGCTGTGCACTCTTGATTTAATCTTCTTAACAACTGACCTCCAAACAGTGAATTATTACTCAACAATTTACTGCCAGAGCTGGTCTATTTCTTAATTATAGCAAGTTTTTGAAGCTTAGAGAACGTCAATTAGAGCCCAACATAGGAAGTTGGAAAATTCGAAATTCGAAAACGAGATGTCCAGCGATAAGGCTAATTGTCACTGTTTCAATGCTTTATCAGTTTCCCAGTGGATGCACAGCTGATCTGCGCATTTATTTTCTGTATGTATAAAAATGCAATTCAGCTCGTATTGGACATCTCTTTGATCATTTCATTTTTCTATATAAACATTTATTTGTCTATAGCTACACAGCCAAGTTTGTGTTGGGCCTTTTAGAAATAGTAAGTGAGTATGATCAGGAAATACCACAATCACAAACTGCAGACAACCCCGTGGCACCGCGAGGAAGAGCCGCTCAACCATCAAGAGACACCAGGAAGACAAATTAAGCAAAGCAACCAGCTCTCTCTTCCCCATCAAGATGATTGCAATACTAGAACGGACATAAAGTAACGTACAACAAAACATAGAGCAATTACTGACTTCCACAATGGGAGTAACAATAAAAAAAAAGTCAACAACAACAGAACCACCGCCTTAGAACCGACAGCAGCCTACGCAACCGGGGGGGGGGGGGGGGGGGGGGGGGGGCTTAAATGCATTTTACTGGTACCAAATCTTCTGCTGTTGTTGTAGAAATCCGCAAACCCAGGTTTTCTCATGATGAGGCTCATTTGTCAAAGATAATACAATGCAACTACTCATATTTGGCGTGAAAACTACTGGTCCTAATTTACACAATTTACTTTTATTTTACAAGAATAACAAAATTAATGCAGGTACACTGAACGACTAACGAAACCTGGCACTAGCAACTGAAGAAACCTAACACTTTTCGTTTGTCTCTAACTTGTAAAGAACAAGTCCTAAGGCAAAACGTAATCAAACTGCGTAAAGTATCTGATCCACATGCTGAACTGACTAGCACATTAGACCAGTGACCTTGACCTATATTTTACACCACCAAAGCGTGCATAAGGCATCTTTTCAAAATCCTGTGTTGGTTCAGAGACATTGACCTAAACTGAAACCAAGTTCTAATTGGGCAACACCTTGACCAATGACCTACATCTTATGCTTTATTAATAAAGGATAAATGACTTTGTCTCTCTTCCCTCTACTAGCAAAGTCAGCAGGATTTTCCAAAGAAGCTATGTAATGGAAGTTTATCTCTCTGTCACTTCTTATTTCTATCAGCCTGTTTTCTACAAACTTTGTTAATGTTCTTTTGCTGCCAATCCAGTTTAGTACACATTGTGAATCTAGCCAAATATGTTTCTGTTCTATTTTCAGTTTTAATTCTCTCTCTACAAACTTTATGCATCTTACACCAATTAATGCTGCTAATAATTCTAGGCGTGGAATACTGATTTCTTGGTTTGGAGCTAATCTTGCCTTTGAAAATATGAGATTGTTAATACACATATCACTTGTTTGCTGGCGTAAATACACAGTGGCTGCATATGCATATTTAGATGCATCACAGAATACTAATAGCTGAGATGTTGGCTTGTGATCACCGCAGAGTCCTATATATCTTGGAATGTAACAGTTTGAAAGTTCTTTCAGATTTGTTTCTATTTTTAACCACTGAATCTCATCTTGAACAGGCAAAGGTTCATCCCACTCAAGTCTCTTATTCCATAATGCCTGTAGGAATATTTTTCCCTGTAGTGTTACTGGACTAAACAGACCTAACGGATCATAAACTGATGATATCTGTTTTAAAACTTCTCTTTTGGTTAGATTTGCTGTTACTTGACTTTGTTTTTTTCTTATTTAAGCCTATCATATCACTTTCAATATCCCATGTAAGACCTAATATTTTCATAGGACCTCGATTTGCCCTGTCATCACTGGGTATTTCTTTCATCACCGAGTTGTTATTAGACAACCAATCACGCAGGTTCATTGAGGCCTTTCTGAATATTTTCTTTGCTTCTATGTAAAAATCAACAGCTTCTTTTACAGTGTCTTTTCCTGTAACAACATTGTCCACATATATGTTTTCTCTGACAGTTTCAGCTGCAGAGTTTTCATAATTCTTTAAGTGGTGATCTAGAGTTGCTGCCAGTAGAAATGGACTGGATATGATTCCAAATGGTACCCTATTAAATCTATAAACCTGAATATTGTTCTCAACTGTCAGGCGACTTTTGTTCTTCAGCCAGAAAAATCTAGTCACGTCTTTAGCATCTTCCAGCAAGCCTATTTGTAAGAAAGCCTTTTCTATATCCGCAACAATGGCAATCTTATTCAGGCGAAATCTGAGTAATATTCCGGTTAAATCTTTTAACATTGTTGGTCCTGGATACAAGCATTCATTCAGACTTCTCTGGCCTTTGTTTATTTTTGCTGATGCATCATAAACTATCCGAACCTTTGTTGATGTCTTATCTGGATTTATAACAGCATGATGAGGGATGTAGTGCTTGGTTGTATCCTTTTCATTGCTGGTCACCCTTTCTATGATTCCAAGCTGTAGTTGGTTTTGAATGATTGCATCGTATTTGTCAACAAGTTGAGGATTGCTTTTCATTTTCTTCACTAGGGACTTAAATCTACCAAAAGCTAACTCACGGTTTTCTGGCAGGCATGATTTGTCTTCTTTCCATGGCCAGGTTACGCTGTATCTTTCATCTTCAAATCTAAGTGTCTTGTTTAAGATTTTTAGTGCTCTATCTTTGTCAGAGTCCACAGGAGAATCCATGATACATATCGATTCTAGTCTCCAGAAGTCTTCTAGATTGGGCTGTGTTGGAAATGACTTGTCTGGCATAGGTAGACTTGTTTCTTTCACTGTATTTGTAGGTGTCATAATTAGCATGTTGTATTCTGGTGTATCTTCAGCAGCCTCAGTGGTACGTCCTGTCAATATCCAACCTAGTTTGGATGCCAGCATGTACAATCCTGGATGTACTTCTACCCTTTGGGGTAAAATAAAATCCAAGTAATAGTCATTACCTATCAGGAGTTCAATAGTTGTTTCTTCCTTTTCAGTAGGAAATGAGTCTGCCAGATTTTCTTCATTCCACAAATGTTCCCAGTTCTGTATGGATTTGCACTGGACCGGGCGTCTTAATATGGATCATGTAATGCTTGGCACGACACTGGCATTGATGTTCATTATGCTTCCACCTTTAAGTAGAATGCCAATTGTTGTCTCAGCCGTTTTCTGTGTTTGGGGTTTTTCAGATCCAAAGGTGACTAAATTTATTTCTGACTCTTCTCCCCTTTTAAGATTTAATCTCTTCGCTAATGATTCAGTAATGTACGTTCTGTGACTGCCAGTATCAAAAAGCATTCTCACATTTTGCATCTGTTTGCTGTGTGGATTTGAGATGTCAGCGGTGGCTGTCTGCATCAGGACCATTTCACCTGAAGAAAGAAGAGCATTTTCGTTTATGCTATAATCTTCATCTGCATGTAGCTCCTGAACCAAATGAGCTCCTTCCCTGTTTTCTGCTCCAAATTTCTGCTGGCATAGACTTCTGTAATGATTATTCCATTGATGACAGTAAGCACATGATTTCTTTAATCCACACTCTCCTAGCCTGTGACCCTGTTTCATGCAAATAAAACAGCTGCCTTTTATTCGTTGTTTCCTTTCTTCTACTGTTGCATAACGCTGGCACTCATCACTCCAATGCTGACCATTGCAAAACCTGCAGCTACCTTGTCTAGTTGATGGCTTTGAGCCTACTACCAATGCTTCTGTTGAACTTCTGAGTGGCCTAGTTATGGCACCTGGATTACTCCCAGCTGTTTCTGTGTTGTTACATTGTTCCTCTGTTTCTTCCCTTACTGAAATATAGTAACTCAGTAGCTCTCTTAACCGGCCAACAGTCCACTTAATCTTGGCACCTCTTTGAAATTGTAGTTGCAGTAAGACCTCTTTGGGAATTTTTGAGGTCATAATGTTGACAAACACATCCTGGTTGGTATCTTGTTTCAGCGCTTCCAGACTTCTAAGATGCCTCTCAAATTGGTCATATAAAGTGCGAAGTCCCTTTGTACTGTTAAAGGCAGGTTTCATGTTTATAAGTTGTGTGTAGTGGGAATTCACAACAGATTGTGAGCTTCCAGATCTCTCTTTAAGAAGTGCCTTTGTAACCTCATAATTTTCATTTGAAAGATAAATGCCCGATACAGCCTGTTTTGCCTCTCCTGTCAGTTTACTATTCAGATAGCTCAGCTTCTCAATATTTGATAAATTATTATTTTGATCAACTGTAGCCTCTGGAAAATTTGGAGAGACGAATATCTCATGAACTTGCGAGAGAGAACGCGGACACAACTGAGAGAAGCCAAGAAAAGATCACAATATCCAGCACAAATAGGAGATGTTGTGCTCATTAAGGATGATTTACCAAGAGGAAACTGGAGAATCGGAAAAATAACTCAATTTATGACCAGTTTTGATGAGCAGGTTCGTTCTGCAAAGGTTATTCTGACTTCCAAACGTATCATCAGTCGTCCTCTTAACCTGCTATATCCAATTGAATGTTCTGATGGAAACCAAGATGGAACAAGTGATAAAAACACACCAATTCAAGCACTGGATAATGATGCAGAGACAGTTAGACAGAGACCAAAACGAGAGGCAGCACAGAGAGCCATTAAACGAATAAGAGAACAAATTGATTAACTTTGTTTGTGGGGAGTGTCGTGGATACTCCTCAATTTTATTATTACCTCTACATATAGATGCAATTTTTATTCATAGAACTAATAAGTTACATATATTATTCATTTAACTTAAGTAAATTGACTTTGTTATTGTCACATGATACTAATGACGTCAACGTTAGTTGACAACAATTGTATAAATAACGTTAGAGATAGTAAATGGAGGATAATAACAGTCAAGAAGTTGTGGACAGTTTTTAGGAGTCAAAGAAACTACTATTTTGAAGTGACTTCATAGAAACTGCAGGATAACTACTCTAGGATTACTGATTGTTAAGTATCATCATTTAATCATATTTGATAAACTTTCCTATGTGGCATATGGAGAAATAGTAAATAATTAATGTGTTATACTGAGACATTGTGTTTATTTATTGTGTTTGCCACATTTTCTTAAGCCAAGGTAAGAAACTAATCATTTGACACTTACATCACATTGACTATAAACTGTTTTCAATGGTCCAACATTCTCTTCAAATGTAATCACTGTATAATATTTCTCCTCTATGATCTCTGATTATACTGTAATCCGGTTCTAACTGTAATTTCCACAATATCTCTTCTTAATTTCATATTTATTACAATTCCCACTGCTTAATAGACATCACTGCTGTCTTCCATTTCTGTCCTTTGTAACTATCCAACCGTTACCAACGTCGTGACGTCAACGTCGCCACGTCAACGTTAATTACGTTAAAATTGTAAACGTTTATATATAGAATTTTACCAACAATAGATTAAGCATAAATATTGAAAATTAGTGAAACTCGTGGGCTTTCCACGACACTCCCAAAGCCAAAGATTGTTTTGTGTAGTGAAATTATTACTACAAATAGACAGAAGAACTCTCACAATGCTTGTTTTCTATGACATTAAATGCTTTCATACTAAATTTCTTAAATTCTGTACCTTTCTGCGATATTTGATCTGTATGTTTGCTGTTAAAATCTATATTATTTTTGTTGAATCTTGACCAACTTTAATATTCCATAGTGATGCTACACATATGGACTGACCTTTGTCGTCAGCTAATTTATGTTTGAATTTCATTAAAACGGAGACATGGCTTTGTCCTGTTTCCAGGTCGTTATTTTGTTTTTTGTAAGTTTAATATATTTTCTTTAATGCTCAACAACTTGTTACTGAGTTCTGTATGTCTTAATTGAAGGTCTGCGATCTCCTTGGCTAGCTCGTCTGTCCAGGATCATTATTTTCTTCTGATATAATGTGCTTGGCCTCTCCGCCTTTTGTAACCTCCTGTTTTGCTCCATGTGTATTTTCACTTTGCATATGTGTAATGCAGATACTTGGATTCTTTGCTGGCTCATCGCTATATTCTTTCTTTGTTTCAGTTATCTGACTCTCCCCCTTGAAAGGTTGTATTTCCTTTTCAGCTGACGAGGGTTTCTCATTTGTTGCAAACTTCAGTGGACAGAGACTTCTGTCGTGGTGATTTCTACGGCCACAGTAAAAACATGATTTATTTTGGATACATTTGTATGCTATGTGCCCTCGCTTAAGACAACGAAAACAACTGTCATTAATGTGTTGTTTTCTGTCCCAAAGTGTTGGATATTCCAAACATTGATCACTCCAGTGATTACCATCACAAAACCTACATATTACAAACAGTTTTCTCTTAATATTTTGTTGTGGTGTGTCAGGAACGTTATATTTTGATTTTCATAAAATCTAGTCCAGGATATTTTCAATGGATGGAATATATAAATGCAATCTATTTCTCTCTACTACACAGTAGACCATTTATTCAACTATGATGACATATCAACCTTTTCTAACATATTACTACAATATGAACAACTCAATACCAGTATTACTTTCAGGTACAACATCGAAACAGATAACCCTTAGCTGTTGAATGGCTTTGAGATAAATCACTTAGAACCACTAAGAACTCCACAAAGTTAATTAAATATCATGTGGCCACACCTTCCACATAGCTATATGATCCACTCAGAAAAACACACAGTCTTCTAATTAAGCAAATTGTTAAATTGATTTCCACAAAGATTGCCTCTAAAGCTTCTTCAACAACTAAGCTCAGTCATAACCAATGGCCATCTGTCTCATTTGTACTTGAATCATGCTTCATTCTATAAGTCACACTGCTTTAACTTAAAACAGTAAAGTTTGTCAAAACTCGAACGCATAACATATTATAGGCTGTCTATATCACTTGAGATGCTAATCTGTACAAACGGCATTAAATGTATTTAAACGTTTGTAGGCTACTTGCATTATGTACACACGAACCTAGTTAAAATAATGTTGTCCCTTATAGATCACCATAGTTTTTAACATCCCCCTGAAGTACATTCTATCCTCATATATAGTAAATAGCACAGACGACCATATGTTCATATCAACTCATAATCATAGCTGCTATTCATCACTAATCTATGCTCATATCTTGCTACCAAGTCTCTTTTATGTCCCATATGGACCACCATAGATATGTAAAATTTCACTCCATAAATCAGTGACAACACAACATCATTTCATAGGCCATATCATCTACATGCTTGGCTGTCTACATCATCTGCTGGTCAAGATAAAACTTCTGACATCTTCCCATAAGAGGCCACCTACAAATTGCAAGCCAGTATTACTATACTGAAATTACAATAGCCTCCGATAAAAGTTCCAAAATTCAATATTTCTAGACCGACAATTCAGAAGAAAATGTATACAACCAGGAAAATTTACTTACAGTATTTGGAATAAAGAAGATCCTATCTATATACACATCTGTAGTATCCTACTAATTCACATCAACACTCTCTAAAATTCACATGCATGCACATTGAAAGTCATACTCTTTATGAAGAAATAAACTGTTTTTTACAACTCACAGTATTAGACTCAAACACAAATCACTCCAAGATTTACCTAATAATTACATAATTCCCCAATTGTTGAAGATCTATAATCACTCATGCTTACCTTTAAGGTGGTGAAAAGATTAGCACAGGTACACAAAAGACAGTTATCATTTACTGTCCAGAACAAGCTATACCTTTTATAAAAAAAAAATCCTGACAAATACCTCCCTCCTCAAGAAAAAAAATGATCAAAGATCATTTTTACCTAGACTGAAGTAATCTATCCTTTTACTGTGACCTCTATATCTTAAGCATTCTGCTCAGAAAATCCGCAGCAAAGTTGTCAGAACCCTTAATACTTTCCAGTCTCATTTTGAATGGCTGCAAGGCTAATGCCCATCTCATTAGTCTTGCGTTGGCTACTTTTGCCTTGTTTAAATATGTCAAGGGTTGATGATCTGTTTCTAAAGAGAATTCCTTACCATAAAGGTAACTCTGAAATTTCTTTACTGACCAAACAATTGCAAGGCATTCTCTTTCAATTACAGAATAATGCTTTTCTCTGTCTAATAGCTTCTTACTAGCATAACACACAGGGAACCTGTACTCACCATACTCTTGTAATAGAACTGCCCCAATTCCAATGTTGGAGGCATCTGTCTGCAAGATGAATTCTTTCTCAAAATTTGGTAGACATAAAATAGGTGATTGGGTAAGTTGATTTATCAAGCTATGAAAAGCATTTTCCTGCTCTGGTCCCCATCTTACCTTACTTGGTTGTCCTTTCTTTGTGAGATCTGAAAGAGGAGCTGATATGGCACTAAAATTTGGTACAAATTTTCTGTAGTACCCAGCAAGCCCTAAAAATGAACGTACCTGTTTCTTGTTGGTTGGTCTTTGACATTTCCTTATATCATTTACCTTTTCTGGACTTGGTTCAATTGTTCCAGCCCCTAATACATGTCCCAAAAATGTAATTGTCTCAACACCAACAACACATTTGGAAGGTCTAGCTGTCTACCTTGCCTCCCGTAAGCGTTTGAAGAGTTGCCTGAGGCATGAAATCTGTATCCGCCATGATTGAGTGTGAACAATTATGTCATCCACAAAATTGTCAGTATTTTCAAGCCCTTTTAACAATACTCTCATCATTCTACAGAATGATGCCCCCGAATTCACCAATCCAAAAGGCATTTTTTTAAATGAAAACAATCCTTCTGAAGTGATAAATGCAGTTAAAGGCTGACTAGTCTTCTTCATCTTAATTTGCCAGTAACCTTTTGACAAGTCTATTTTGGTAAAATACTTATCTTGGGCCATTTTTGAGAATATTTCTTCAGGGTTACCTATAGGTTCAGCATCAAACACTGTAATACTATTCAATTTACGGAAGTCACAAAAAAATCTATAGGTACCATCTGTTTTCCTTACCATCACTACTGGAGAGGCATATGGTGAGTTGCAAGGCTCTATTATGTCTAGCTTTATCATATTCTCTATTTCTTCTTTGATGTCCTTTTTTAATGAATCTGGGACAGGATATTGCTTAGACCTAACTGGTTGACTGGAGGTGAGTTTTATTTCATGCTCTACTATATTAGTTGTTCCCGGTACATCAGAAAATACATCAGAAAATTCATTCAAAAGTTCCTGTATTTCAGCTTTCTTTTCAGGTGATAAATCGTTACAAACCTGAACATCTGAAACTGACTCCTTTGATGTATATGCTGGGAACTCTACACTCACCCATTTATTATCTATTTCTTTACACTCCTCTTGTACTATCTCCATCTCACTTTCTTCAATGACTGAAACACAAGATAACATCTGTGTTTCTGATTCCTGAACATCATCAACATTTTTGGGTCTTCTGTGATATTGTTGTAGCATATTGCCATGGTACGTTTTTATCTTACCTTTGATATTGACCTTATAATCAAATGGATTTACTTTCTCCATGACTGTGAATGGTCCTTTCCACTGCATCAATAGCTTGTTATTATCACTGGGAAGCAATAAAAGAACTTCATCACCTTTTTTTAATGATCTGGCCTTTGCTTTTGTGTCATAGTAAGTCTTATATTTCTTGCTGTTTTTGACCAGCTCTTCTTGAGCTAACTTACAGGTGTCTTCTAGTCTCTGACGCAGATCAACTACATACTGATAGGTGGTCTTGACTTCCTCATCTTCGATATTACTTGTCCATAACTCTTTTAATATGGTCAATGGTCCTCTTACCTGACGTCCATATAAAAGCTGAAAGGGTGAATATCCTGTACTATCTTGCACTGTGTCCCTATAAGCAAACAGCAAGGCAGGAATGAATCTATTCCACTGCTTTGGCTGTTCTTCACAGCATTTTCTAAGCATTGCTTTAAGTGTGCCATTAAATCGCTCTACTAATCCATTACAAGAGGGATGGTAGGGTGTTGTTGTTAGCTGTTTGACAGACAAAAGTCTACTAACCTCTTTCATGAGGTCAGAGGTGAACTGCTTACCTTGATCACTTAATACCTCTCTTGGCACCCCAACACGGCTGTATATTTCAATAAGAGCCTCTGCTACAGTCTCAGTATCTATACGTTTAAGAGCAACAGCCTCCGGATATCGAGTTGCATAGTCAACTACAGTTAAAACAAATCTATGCCCTTCCTCAGTGGGTGGGTGTATTGGACCAATTAAATCAATAGCAATCCTTGTGAAGGGAGTATCGATAAGTGGCATTTTCCCAAGGGGTAGTTTACCAACCCTTCCTTTTGGAATGGTCTTTTGACACATGTCACAAGATTTACAATAGTTCCTGACATCCCTTCGGACATGAGGCCAGTAAAACTGAGACAGTGTTTTATCAGTTGTTTTCCTGATTCCAAAATGGCCAGACATTACTCCATCATGTGCTATTTTTAAAACATCTGATCTTAGTTGTTTTGGGACAACCAATTGCTTAATTATCTCGGCATTTCCACCGGCTTTGCTATATTGTCTGTAATACAAATTCTTTTTGATTACATATTTAACCATTGATCCATCTTTGCAAACTTTTGTTTCTCCTGTACTTTCCATATTCCGTATCTCACTAAGCGTCTCATCTGACTCTTGATAAAGTCTAATTTGCTCAGAACTCACCTCTTTAATTGGCTCTGGTATTTTAAGGGAAGTTTTCACATCTTTCTTTTTCTTTCGTGCCCTTGTTTCTACTGCACTCACCTCAGGTGTCATAACTCTGGTAGGACTACTCTCAAAACTTACTTTCTCCTTCCAATCTAGGTTAGGATTATCCGCTGCTCTTGCACCACCAATATTTCCAATTACTAAGTCATAAACCGGATTATCCATACTAAGTGCTTCTACTTGTCCAACAAAGTAAGGCGTATCCACCTTAATTCGGGCAACCGGAAAAATCCTAGTGGTACCATCTGCTATAATACATGTTACCTTCTTTCCAGTGTATTCTTCTTCCTCTACTAGTTTGTTTTTAACAAGAACAGAGTTGCAACCACTATCACGTAAAACAGATACCCTCATCTTACCCACTAGACCTTCTCTGACTGGCATAGCTGGTTTCTCTCTACAGGCTAGCTCACCTAAACTATGGTATGCAATATTGACTATTTCAAAACCATAAATGTTCTTTACCTTGGTATCAGTTTCCAATTGTGATTGTGCCATTGAGCAAGGGTTACTAGAAGGAGTAATCACAATACAAGTGGCAGCTGATTTTTCCTGCACCTGTTACCTCTACATATAGATGCATTTTTTATTCATAGAACTAATAAGTTACATATATTATTCATTTAACTTAAGTAAATTGACTTTGTTATTGTCACATGACACTAATGACGTCAACGTTAGTTGACGTTGACAACAATTGTATAAATAACGTTAGAGATATTAAATGGAGGATAATAACAGTCAAGAAGTTGTGGACAGTTTTTAGGAGTCAAAGAAACTACTATTTTGAAGTGACTTCATAGAAACTGCAGGATAACTACTCTAGGATTACTGATTGTTAAGTATCATCATTTAATCATATTTGTAACGTTCTTCCCATGATATTGGTTCTTGATGCTAACTTTAGGAGGTTTCAGTTCTAATCATCACTTTCGATTTGGTTCTAAAACATGCATTTGAATGGCCCACGTTTCCAGCTCACCAGGAAATCAACACAGACAATAAATGAATCATAGGTGGTTCAAGGATGAAGAGTTAACAGAAACAACGCTTACTTTGACATCTCACATCGCCACTGGAACCCTGGAGGGAATGAAAGCCAAAAGTTGAATCCTGGTGAGCCAACACACAGAGTACGTGTAACGGTTAATTTGTGTAACAACTGTTGCTAATTTCATATGTTAAGTAAAGTAAGTAAGGGTGCAAAGATCATGAATCGATACAATCAAGTACCACACCTGACCCAGGATACCAATGGGAAAGTGACAAACTCACAGTTAGACGCCACAAACGAGAGCCAAGAGGTTAGCCCTTTCCCAGCAGGTGACCACAAAGCACACATAAACAGACGCACACAAAGACATAGCAAACACAAGACTGAACAAAAACATAAAAGATCCACAAAAGAAGTACCGACTTGGAAGGGTCAGTAAAATATTTTAATGGAGGGCTTAAACAGGTTTAACAGCGCCAACCTCACCCTTAATTCAGATGTGGATCAAGACACATAGATATTTTGTTTGCATGAAAGACCCCTAACTTATCAATGCATCATCTCCTAAAACATATAAATCAAGATACTACAAGGAGATAAGGCAAAGATAAGGACTGAACAGTAAATAAAACTGAATACCGGAGCAAAAGAAATCCAACAGGTAAACCTCGGTAGGCTCAACAAAAAGCCAAAGCACCAGGACCCTACCATCTCATCAATAGATAAGTCGGAACCATCATAGATTCTGAAGTCCGACCCACCAGCATGCAATTAAAGAGGAAAGCAAAGTTGCCAATACAAGTTTTTAAAAATAAAATTAAATAGGATTACTTTTCGTTGCTCTTCTATGGATGACGTAAAAGCTTCAAAGCTTCATGTGTCTGACATGTGTATGCAATGCAAAGTAGGGAAGGAGGCAAAGTTCTGGATTCGAAACAATCAATTACCACACCTGACCCTGGATACCATATAGGAAAGTTACAAATATACTAAAAACATTAAATGCAGGGAGACAAGAAGTCAGCCCTTTCCTAGCAGGTGACCACAAGGCTGCATGACACAGACAAGACAATATAGCAAAGACAAACACATAAAAAGATCAGCAAAAGAAATACCACCTTGGAATGGTCAGTAAGAAAATTACTGGAGGGCTTAAACTAGTTTCACGGTACCAACCTCACCCTTTATTCTGATGTGGATCAAGACATATATATGTTTGGTTCGCATGAAAGATCCCTAACTTGTCCATAACTCGTCTCCAAGAACATATAAATCAAGATACAAAAAGGAGATAAAACAAAGATAAGGACTCAACAGAACACAACTGAATACCGTAGCAAAAGAAATCAAACAATTAAACCCTGGCTGGCCTGACAGCAGACACAGCATCAGGCCCAAACCCTCTCATTTATAGATAAGTGTTTAATTTCGAACCGTCAAAGCACCCCTCTTAATTTCTTACCACCACTGTCATGATACTAAGCAAATCTACTACAGGTGACATTAGTTGATTGAACTTGTGTTCACTGGTTCATGTATATAAAGCAAAATGTTAGTGTTTCAGAGTTTTTTCAGTAGGTCTTTAAGTCCAATGAACAAATTAACTGACGTTTCAAAATCAGAATCGCCAGTAATTCATTTAAACACGTCTTTTTATTATACATTTCTTAACATGGTGTTACATCAACTTGATCAACCAGTGTTCCAAACTCTATGTGACCATTGAGTATAGTATATCAGGCTATCCTTTTTGTATATCAACATTTTCTCTGCGCTCTTAATGAATGGAGATTCCAGCTTTGCACAAGTTAAGAAGCCACCACTATGAGCTTAACACTTTTTGTGTTTTAACAACGGCAGCAACTAGGGCACATATTTGGCCAGTAAAATATAACTAATAGTGACGGAAAAGATCAGAAAAGGATACAATCAAGTACCACACCTGACCCAGGATACCACATGGGAAAGTGACAAAACACAATTAAACATCACAAACAAGAGCCATGCGGTCAGCCCTTTACCAACAGGTGACCACACTGCAGCAATAAACAGATGCGAAAGCATGACAAACACAGGCCATAAATGACACAAATGATCCACAAAAGAAGTACCGCTTTAGAAACGTCAGTAAAATATTTTACTCAATCACTTAAACCAGTTTTACAGCGCCAACCTCACCCTTAGTTCAGATGTGGATCAAGACACATAGATGTTTTCAGCCCCATTTGCCTCAGCTGCTGTCTGTTCTGGGATTTGTGATTCTGTTATTGATGATTCATTATTTGTTGTTGCTCCCATTGTGTTGGGTCTTTGTTTTATAGTTTACTTCTTATTGTCCTTTCTAGTTTGTTGTCATCTTGCTGAGGTATAGAAAGCTTGTTGCTTTACTTTAATTATGTTGTCGTGTGGCTGTCAGTGTTCTTTGTATCTGCCCCTCTGGTGTCATGGGTTAGTCTGTAGTCTATGCTTGTGGCATTTCTTGGCCATACTCATCAGTTTTGGGCGCTTCTATCTAGTTCTGCTTTATGAGATCAATAAAACAGTGTCGGACGCATTCAACATCAAATGGGATTAGTGTCTTGAAATTATCCTATATCTCTCAGGTCTTTAAAATAGCGTATCAAGCAATGTAATCCCTGGCGCCTCAGCGTTTCCCGCCATGGTCCTATTCGCTGATTGGAAACACAGTTTCCGTACATGAAGATGTCAAATTCAACAACTGAGTCTGCAGCTGTGTGTCTAAAAAGGGTTGCAGAAGCACAATTATTTGTGCCTAGGTCATAACGTAGATCATCTGGTGCTATATAGACTAGTTAAAAACATCTAAATATGAGATGGGTTCTGAATGCTGAAATCGCTGTCGTGATTGTTTTTTTTTTGTTTGTTTAGGATACATATTAATTGTCGTCTATATAATGTAAATCAATGATGCATAAACTTAATAATTTGTCACAATATACCAGAATTAATTGTACTCTAGATTGGCCATTCATTGGAGGGAGGTATGATGGAACAAAATTAACAACTCCACACTGTGTAGCAAGATGACCACATTTAATATGATTTAACCTGAAAATAAAAATGATAAATTATGAATATTATTAATTATTATTATTAGTAAAACATCTTCGGGTGCACAAATTTATGCTTTTTCTGTGTTGTGTTTTGTTGACTGGTTTCACATAATATACATGCATTTAAACAACTATTTAAGTTTTGTTTTTAGAAAAGAATAACTGATTTGATATCAGTGAAACTACCAAATTTTAAGGTTCAAGTGTTATATTTTTATGGTAATACCAAATATCTCCAGAAGAACAAACTGCGCTCACAAACAGTGATTGAGTACAATTTAGTTATTTCCAGAAAGACAGATACACTCATAGATAGATTAATATATGGATGGATAGATAGATATATACAGTAAATATACATGCACGTAGATAGATATATAGATACGTTTTGCCTTTAATGTCGTGTAATTTTCGAGTGCACTGCATCAGACCTACAAAATAAAATCTTAGAATAAATTTCCATAACAATTTGAATTGTTCAATCTATTATAAGGGACCAAATCGTGTCGTATTGAATTGTCCTGGGTCTAGTTGAATGCTTTCACAGAGAGAGAGAACCCACTTTGTAGCATGACCTGTATATTTTTGACTTTGTGATAGTTCCCCGCTGCATGGGTTTCAAATGTTAAATATCCCACTAACATTACATGTACAATGAATGCATTAAAATACTTACAACTTCGTTTTCGCCCATCTTTTTGTCTATATCTTGTCTCTACTTCGTGAATTGTGCCGTTTAAAATGAACAACATCGTACACAGAACGCATAAACAAGAAACTCAAAACACGAAAGTAAAAAGTCAAAACACCGAAATAAAAACGACATAACACAAAACACAATGTCACATATAGGCTTCCGTACATAGATTAGGATATTCTACAAGTGTACACTAAACTATTCCTAGTCGATGGTCAAACATTATTTTCCCCTAGCCTATGAGTATAAACATTCTGCTCGTTTCATCGAATAGAGCAGAATATTTGTCTAGTTGGTACTAGCATTAACAAAGGTTGTGCAGTATATTATTACTCAGTCGTCATGCACGGACTGAGAATAATCAGGTATTTGTGAACGAAGTGTCGTGAAAAATCAGTTCTAAGGCGGCTTCACAGATGTGAGCAACACACAAAAAGCGAAGGACGTTTGTCTATATTTCTGGAGTAAGAAGATAGCATGGCATCGACCTAGGGTATTAACAGCAGACAGAACGAGATGAACAAGTTGGTTTCGTTTCTACAGAATTAAAAAGATAAGTGACACTCAAAAACTTATTTTGTGAATTTTAGGTAGCAAAAGTGCGTCTGTCGCATCTGCAGATTATAACTCAAAAGGTAAATGCGTTCAATGTGTAGAAGATGGCATGTTCAAAAAATAGATGATTGTGACAGAAATCTAAACCATTATTAAACGGTATATGAAGATGAAGAATTTAGCGAAAGGTACATTTTTATCTGAAACGCCTTTAAGCGGAGAATGTTGTATACTATAGAGCAAATAAAAATAATGCAACACACTACATATATATTATGAAAGAATATACCAGGGATAACACGATCATATTTCAAACACGTTCATGTATACAGATGTCAATTGCAGTATGGTGTATAATATAGAGCAAATAAAAAATAACGCAACTCACTAGAAAGAATATACCAAGGATATCACAGTCATAGTTTCAAACATGTTCACGTATATAGACGTCAAGAGCAGGCTACACATGTTTATCTGAAACGCTCAAATGCGGAGAATGTTGTAAAATATAGAGCAAATAAAAAATAACGCAACACACTACATACAGATTATGAAAGACTATACCAGGGATACCACGATCATAGTTTCGAACACAGTTACGAATATAGGCGTACAGAGCAGGCTATACATCCTCATGAATTGGGCGGCATTTCCTGGTTTTGCAAAGAAGATAAATTAATAGTAATAATAATAGTTATAATAGTAATAAAACAAAATTGTTAAGTCAACGATGGAATCAATCACAGTTTTACATCTAACGTTCTTACATTTCAGTTTCCAATATTTGAAACAACGACATGTTATTAGAACCCACATTGGCTAGAAAGTAGTTGATGGTTATTTACATCTGGAGGTCGCCAGTGATGAGGAAGATGAGAAACACATTTGAAGAGCTCAATCCAAGTCAGCATTGGAAATTTGAAAGTCCATATCTAAAGCACAATGTAAAGATAAGTACAGAAAGCAGTTTTCTTGTTTTCATCAGATAGACATTTCAGATATAAAGAATTCTTTTAAGATGTGAATCTTGGCGCTATACTAAGGTTGGTAGTACATATCAGTTAGATCATGATAGACGATAACGAAGGTGGGTGGATTTGCAGAGAGTAAAGTACAGATGAATCCCCATGAAATAGGTTAAATATTAAATATAAATAGATGCATGGTCATATTAGTATTTTACGTTGGTTATAGAAGAGGATTACACTTTATCTATCTATTTGCTGCACTGATCGCGACAAATACTGTTGTTGTTTTTTGCCAGAGAGTGTTTATCTTAAAAAGAAAAAAGATGGAAATTTCTGCCATGTAAAGGGGTCTTACAGTAATAAGACAACAAAGAGATCCACTTATTACTATCTTTGAAATCTTTTGTTTTGATTTGATTCTGTACGTCCCATCAACAATCTTTCAGTTATTAAGGGACGGGTCTTCCTGGGTTGAACCAGTACTAAGCTAGGATTATCTTAGAAATGTATTCTTAAAATTGAAAAGTAGCCTCATGCTATTAATACTATACTGTAAAAAACAAGGCACAAAGCATAGATTAGTACAGTACTGGATTGTAATAGCATAAGCAATAATTTGCATAAATCAAAGTTTAAAATAAAAAAAAAAAATAAAAAGTTAAAAGATAACATGACAACAACCTCAAAATGATATTTCATGAGCTTATTTGAAAATGGTGAGTCTTATATTAATTACATGGATAAAGCTCAGTCAAATGGAACGGTTTCAGCTTTCTCATTGTCAGACGCAGGTAAGGAAGCATTTTACATACAGAATTCTTTACTGGAATTGGCGAGCATTGGTCAAATATTGTGGAAAGTTTTAACAGTGATGTTCTTACAGTGGTAAACGGTCAAAGAATAACTGCATTTGTAAATGACTGTTAATGTGGAATCAAAGCTATAACGCAGTATGTATTTAAATTTTGCTCATATGCAGCCCTTATTCCTGATATCGATTTTTTTCTTTATTTAATGAAATTTGGATTTCTTCTGTTTGAAGAAAATTATCAATTGAACCGTTTGTGCATGTTAAATGATTCATACATTTCTTCTGCTTGAAAACGGGTAGGTTTATGTATGCTGAAAGATGGAGAAAATGTAAAAGATAATCAAAGAAAGGAGATTTCAATTAGAAACATAAAGTTATCAGAGCGTACGAGCAGAAATCGCTGCATCTACAGTAGAATAGATGTTAGAGACATGTCAGTTAAAGGTATGCTTGTTAAAATAAAAATGAGTCATTCACCTTTGAAAAGGGGTCAGTTGTTTTAAAGGCGTAGTCGTTAAAAGCTAATGTCAGAGTATTGAAAGAGAATACTGCATTCGATTCTGAATTATTTGCAAACGAAAAACGGTGACGCATACGTTGGCTATGCAGATATGGAGAATGTTATGAGTAGTGAGACAAAATTAAAAAATCCAAATACACTTGCAGTGTAATGGATTTTCCCAGAAGTCGAATTTCAAAGGTTATTTCCAAAGGTAAGAATATATATCATAGGAGCAGTAGATTTATGTGGGAAGAGCAAATTTTCCTTCATAAGAGAGCTCTAAAAATCGGTTGGTGACTAGGTCACATGTCATTTCCCCAGAAGAGGAAACAAGAAATTCCCCAGAAGTGGAAAAAGATATTTATCTGGTATAAGGTAATTTTGAGATTGCCCAGGAGGTGGAAACGATATTCCCAGAAGTGGGAAAAGTATTTACCTGATTGAAGGTTATTTTCAAAGGTAAGAATATATATCATAGGAGCTGTAGATTTATGTTGGAAAAGCAAACTTTCCTCATAAGAGAGCTCAAAATCGTTTGATGACTAGGTCACATGTAATTTCCCAAAAAGAGGAAGCATGAAGTTCCTTTGAAGTGGAAAAAGGTATTCATCTGGTATAAGGTAATAATTGAGATTGCCCAGGAAGTAGAAACGAGTTCTCCCAGAAGTGGGAAAAAGGTATTTACCTGGTAGTAGGTTAATTCCAAAGGTAAGAAAACATAACATAGTAGCAGTAGATTTATCTGGGAAAAGCAAACTTTCCTCATAAGAGAGTTTAAAATCATTGGTAACTAGGTCATATGTCCGTTCCCCAGAAGTGGAGATATGAAGTTCCCCAGAAGTGGAAAAAGGTATTTATCTGGTAAAAGGTACTAATTGAGATTTCCCAGGAAGTGGAAAAAGGGTATTTACCTGGTAAAAGGTAAAAATTGAGATTTCCCAGGAAGTGGAAATGAGTTCCGCGGAAGTGGGAAAAAGGTAATGACCTGGTAGAAGGGTAATTCCAAAGGTAAGAAAACATAACATAGCAGCAATAGATTTATGTGGGAAAAGCAAACTTTCCTCATAAGAGGGCTTTAAAATCGGTTGGTGACTAGGTCACATGTCCATTCCCCAGAAGTGGAAATATGAAGTTCCCCAGAAGTGGAAAAAGGTATTTATCTGGTATAAGGTACTAATTGAGATTTCCCATGAAGTGGAAGCGAGTTTCCCAGAAGTGGAAAAAGGGTATTTACCTGGTAAAAGGTTACAATTGAGATTTCCCAGGAAGTGGAAACGAGTTCCCCGGAAGTGGAACATGGTATTTACCTGGTAGAAGGTAATAATTGAGATTTCCCAGGAAGTGGAAACGAGTTCCCCGGAAGTGGAACGTGCTATTTTGCTGGTAGAAGGTAATAATTGAGATTTCCCAGGAAGTGGAAACAAGTTCCCCGGAAGTGGAACGTGGTATTTACCTGGTAGAAGGTAATAATTGAGATTTCCCAGGAAGTGGAAACGAGTTCCCCGGAAGTGGAAAATGGTATTTACCTGGTAACAATTGAGATTTCCCAGGAGTGGAAACAAATTTCTCGGAAGTGGAAAAGGGTATTTACCTGGTAGGTGGTAATAGTTGAGATTTCCCAGGAAGTGGAAAAAGTTATTTACCTGTTAACAGATAACAACTGAGATTTCCCCGGAAGCGGAAGTCAGGTTGAAAATGCAGATTAAAGGTCTTAATTTTCTAAAGGTGCAAAAGTCCCTTAGAGCAAAATCAATAATAATAATAATAAAAAATCTCAGATGAAAATAAGGGTAGACTTTCAAACAACGAAGTATTTGGTTTTAGTATGGTTTTGGGAGAGAAAATGTCCTCCATATGAACAAAGATGGAGGAGTAAATATGGTTGTATAGAGCAGTATTTAGAAGATAAAAAATGAGGTCAATGTTTATTAAAATAACAAGAAAATGAATTCACTCATAAGAGAAATCGGGAGTATAGTGCGAATCATGTTTACTGTCGTCGCCCTGGGCCCGGTCACCTGTTAAACTAACGGTACTGAGAACCAACTCACGACAGTAAACAAGAAACGGATTATAGAAAAGGTGATTTTCAAAATATCGCCATGGTGGTAAGTTACATGAAATATCAAAATTAAAATGGCAATAAAATGGATATGGTATATTTCTAATAAGCTATGCGTTTATTTAAGTCAGAGAAAGAAGAAAATTATATTGACTGATATATGGGATCACAAACAAATGACAAGTTCAGTGTATATTATAACGTAGTTACAAATAAGTTAATTCCAGATGGGTTCCCAGTATAGAAGTTGCCTGGTTATTAGCTCAGTATCAGAGTTAGTAGAGGGGAAATGTTGAGTATAATAGATATGGCAGTTTGTTGTACTTTAAGAGGTTCAGACCAGCCGTTTGCACCTGATTATCTAATTTTGATAGGTGGTACATTTAGCAAAACAAAAGTAAATAAATAAGTAAATAAAATGAGTACCAGATGCAGTCATTTTAATCAAAGTATTATATGCAAATGGGCATGAAAACAATGATATTTTTGGAAAATAAATTTTAGATTTCAGCATGATTGCAATGAAAATAAGAATAATATGTATTGACAATAAGGCTATTTGTATATGGCTATTTGTTTTAATTTGTTACAGGTATGTACGTTGAAGAGTTTGGAGTCGAAATGTTAAACATTACAGAGGTCAAGTCTATGTGAGACATTGTGATGTGACTTAACATGAAAACGTAATTAGAATCTATACAAAAATTTGTCGCTCTCTAACATTTGTAATTTCTAAGCGCGCCAACATGCAAACTGTGTTTGTTTTCTTTGTTAGAAGTTAAGAATAGACTTAACATTCTGCTCGTTTCATCGAATAGAGCAGAATATTTGTCTAGTTGGTACTAGCATTAACAAAGGTTGTGCAGTATATTATTACTCAGTCGTCATGCACGGACTGAGAATAATCAGGTATTTGTGAACGAAGTGTCGTGAAAAATCAGTTCTAAGGCGGCTTCACAGATGTGAGCAACACACAAAATTTTGTATAGATTCGAGCAATAGATCTTGCCGTGTTGATTTGCACGTCGTCATTGCTATGTGGTATACTGCACTGTTTAAAATCACAGCAAGTTTTCGCCAAGCAAAAAATAGAAAGTTTGGTGTCATGTGGGCTGGACGGCAGGTACTTCGGCAATGAGAAGATCTTAGGGTTAAGTAAGCTGTGTTACTGGCAGGGCTTTTCAAGCACTTCTTAAATAGATCTCATCAAGGTCTACAACGTACTTCCATGTCACGCTGCTCATTTGCTCACATTAAAGCGCGCCAACATGCAAACTGTGTTTGTTTTCTTTGTTAGAAGTTAAGAATAGACTCTTTTTTATGTAATTATAACCAGAAAAAAAACCCTGAAATAATTGAAAACAAAACACCTAAAATGATAACAATGTATTTTTAACGTTTGATGTTAATTCAACAAACACACCAGACAATTACAGGTGTATAAGAAAGGTTTAAAGTGGCTTCGGCTGCTGTCCGTTCTAAGGCGGTGGTTCTGCTGTTGTTGACTGGTTGTTGATTGTTACTTCCATTGTGGGATTCAGTAATTGTTATATGTTTTGTTGTTCGTTACTTTGTGTCCATTCTAGTGTTTCAAACATCTTGATGGGGAGGAGATAGTTGGTTGCTTTGCTTAGTTTGTCTTCCTGGTGTCTCGTTATTGTTGTGTGGCTCTTCCTCGAGTGCCACGGAATTGTCTGCAGTGTATGGTTGTGGAATTTCCTGATCATGCTAGCTTACTATTTTTACGCTTTGAAAAAATATTGAACTTTCTAAAATTATGGTAAACATCTGTTCTAACATAAGTATGGATTAAATGTATTGCTATCAGCGCACTTTGACAAGTGCATGCATCTTAAATTAAGCAAAGTTCTGTTAATTTTATCAAACTATATATGTACTTTAACGCAAAATAGCGTTTTTTATGGTAGGCGCGCTTATTATGTAGCTGTTAACAAATGTGTACCACTTTCAGAGCTGGCATCCGCCCTGAATATAAGTCTGGTACTATCGTGCCAACCAAGAGTGACAGTTACGGAATGCTTTGTTTACAATTGCTAAGTAAAACACCTACACGTACACTTTACTTGAGCTAATGGAATCGATATATCACCTGTGTATAAATCCTGGATTAATACACAAGTGATTTATCGATTATACAAGTCCCTGATAACTTTGTAAACATAACATGAAGTCGCTATCACTCATGGCTGGCAGGACAGTAGGCTACCACATATGAATATTCCTACCAGATAGATTGAAAGAAAATATGTTTATGGCACTTTTGAGAGCTGGTAATTCCAATATTTATAACATCACACCATGCGAGGCGATAAAAGTCCAACGGATGATAAAAATACATACCGCAGATATTCACGCGACGTAAACAAGCCAAAATATAGATAATTTGATCTACTTTTGCTGTACTGTAGATCTTATTGAAAGAGACATCGATGGAAAGCTGTTCAGCATTATTGAAAGAACCACTGTGTATGTTTGGTTCAATTAAATGAATCAGTTGTGGCTGGATCATGGCAGTCGACCATATCTGCTAAAATCGCATTATTTTGATGTCCGCCGTCAATATGTCTCTCATAAACATATTTCCTCATAAGATTTTACCCTTTCTTTGTGGCAGGCTTTGATTAGATACGCAACAAACCCTGGAATAATACTGGGGTAGGCTTTTAAAAATAAAATGCCTTTTAATAACCGCATCCATCTTTCGATGATAAATAGCACAGCGAACAAATTTCGTCAATGATAACGTCATCATTGCTTTGCTTTGTCATTACCTAACAAGCTAGACTTATGCAAGTCTTCTTCTTATTTATATAATTTTTTTTTTATTTTAAAGATATACTCAACAAAAAAGTTAATGAAATCTCAGAAACCATAGAACAAAAGAACACCAACGCAAATGATTATTCATTTTTATTTATTTGTTTAGATACGTTTCATCGGTTGAAAAAGATGCTTCCTCTAGTTTGCTAGCTCTAATACCCTTGTTGTGGCACTGTGTCAAGTAGCCTGGGGTTCAAAGTTATTTTTGGCAAAAAGTGTCTACAGAGTATTCCCTCTTTTGACACAAAACACATGAATAAGCTGTAAGTTTTCAAAACTTGAAATGCAATTCCTTTGAATGTCACATAAAATGAACGTGATAGACTTAAATGTCACGTTTGGAAGATGAGAATGCCTTCAGTAACGAATGTGTCTCTCGTCAGCCTCAAATTAAGACTTGAATTGGTTTCGCATAATTCGTGTGATTTGGTACCTAGGGATCGGCCTCGATTCCTCCTGTAACGCCGCATAGAGAGCCTGAATGTTTCTGAGTGCCAGTATTATGCGTCGGATCCTCTGTCCAAACATCTCCTTCACATGTTCGATTGTAGACATGTCTGATGAGCCCACTGGCCAGTCAAGGCGAACAACATTGTTCTGACGAAAGAAATTTTGCTGATTCTTGCATGATGTGTTCTGGCGTTGTCATCCTAGGCCTGGTACTTGCACTGGTTCTGGTATAGGGAATGCAGGACAACAGGCTTCAACACCTCATCCATGTACGATTAGCTTATCAAATGTCCCACTATAACCACCAGATCTGTCGCCCTCGGGTTTTAACATCTCCCGAGAGACATGGCGAACGTTACTGCACGCAAACCCATGTTTGATCGGAATATTGAAAGGGGCTCTTTTATGGTATGGGAAATTAATTTGATAATATTATGTTTATTAATTGTCTGGGGTATGATTTTAATATTTATGGTGCATTTAAGTTTTTATGCAATTCCATTGCTAATTTATGACGTCATGTATGATATCACTACAATACCTTAGGGTATCTAGTTATAATCATTTCTAAAGTAATTGACATATCATGTAACAGGCGCAGTAATATTTTATTAAATAACTATATCGTTGATAAGTTCGTTGATACTATAAATGGCTTTGTACGTATTAGGATAGCGGGTAGGCATTCATTTTTATGAGATGGTACCCAAATTTTCAACTGTATATTTTATATTCAGTCAAATTTGGAATTAAAATTTTTACACGTTGCTGTCTTTGTCAAGATACCATTTCAACATATAAACTTTCCATATATGTTAAGAATATGTAGACAAAATTTCACAAAATTCAAGGACCGGTAACATATTTTTTCAACTTGATGTAAACACATGGCCCTAATTCATCGAAATGTAAAAAATACAATAATTATGTTTCAGTGTAAAACATACTTGAATACTTGGTAAGTTTAAATCACCATGCTGGTACGTTTATTGGTAGAAGTTGATATGTTCAGTGTTTTTCCCTATTACTGATTGGAAAAAGAAAAAAAAACAATATTCTTTGATATTAAGTGCCATCATTCTTATTTAATGAAGTGCTTACACAATAATATTAGCCAAAATGATATAATATGGTGACACAGGGCTTACCACATCAAGTTTCTATGTTAAAACTGCATCTAACCAATGTAACACTTAATATGTAACATTATTAAGAATTTTAATTCATACAGAAGAGAAACCTTATGACAAGTCAGTTCATACAGGAGAAGAACCTTATATCTATGGTTTTATAATTGAAAGCCTCATTAATAATCCTGGTTCACAAGAATAACGCCATGTCGATCCTATTGGTTAAAATTAACCATTTTGGTCACAGAGAACTCTTGGCTTCAAAGGTATTGCTAAATTTATGCTTAAATCTTCTCTGTTTATTCTGTTTTGTAAAACTAATGCTGATTTCCATCAAATGGCAACATTTATTCTTTGGCTGGCTGTATATTCCAGGCATACAGTTTCTTTTTGGACCTCACTTACTCATGTAGAACACTGATCTATGATGCCTTTGATATGACTCTGTTACACTTAATCCTGGTCACGGCACCAAAATGCCGTAACTCTAGTTCAGTTGGGATGTAAAGGAAATATTTGGTCTTCTTGTTTTCGCACGTTTATTGATAGGGTATTATGTTTCTTAAACAATATCATGCAGGACTTGAGGAAGTGATACACATTGTCTTGGCCCCATAGTGCCATGACATGGGGCCATGACCTTTGGCATTTCAGGCCATTGAATCATTTGAAATTGTGTAAACATGTCTTTCTTTAAGAAAAGTGGAAGTAGATTTAAAAACAACCTCCTTCTGTCAAGTTATTGATTCATTTCAACTAAATAATTAATTTTGCTAAAACTGACCTATACCCATAAGAGGTAGGAAATGACAAAGTTACCGGTTTTGGCTCAGATCAGTAGGATATATATGGCATGTTTTTGTGATAATATGATATCTTGACAAAGACTAGAACATATCTATCTTTGGAATTCAATGTTGAATGTTTTGTAAATTTTTGAAAAAAAATATTGAAATTTTATAATCACTTCTTCAGAAAACGTAAAAATAATTTATCTTAATAGTTTCCTGGTATTTATATAAGGCCTATGGTATTTTGGATTCAATCTAGATGACCAGTCATAGAAATAAACAAAACTAAAGATTTAGGACATGGGAATTTAGAGACAGGTGCCTCCTCAAAGGTGGAGTACGTCAGGGTTGCTTCCTAAGTCTTATTCTTAACTATCTAATTCAATACATACATTTTCATAGTTTGTATATAATGAGTCATTATTGTGCAAAATTTAAAGAAAATCCATGCGTGGGCACAGATGCAAGTACCCCTTTTGCGAAAAGTGGCATGAAGACCAGTCATCTTTGACATTGATTTCTTAAGCCGCTTAAGGTGCTACAAACTCGATCAAAGCATCAATCGAAAGAAAAATGGACACATTATAATACTATGAAATTCAAATGTCTTTAAATGTTTTAGATGCTTTGTCGAAGCCTCTCAAACACAATTTCCTTAACTTTTTTGTCGAGTATATATAGAGGATCTTTACATGAGTGCTCATGTTTTATTGATTTTATTAAACGAGTTGGGAAAAAGAGATAAAATGCGAGGCTTGCCGAGCATTTTATCTCTTTTTCGCAACGAGTTTAATAGATTCAATAATACAAGAACGCGAATGTTAGATTCTATTTATCATATGACAAATACTTTGAAATCTGATTTCAGGCGTAAAAAACGTTATAATTTTGTCATTATGTACGCAACGTTGTAATGGACGTCATAACGTTTCCCGAAAATCGATAAGCCACTAGTGGTTTACAGATTTTATTGCATGGCGTTATTTCACTCCCAGACGCGACGTCATATGATAAATAATATATTTCACTTCATGAATTTCTTTAGTTCTCTAAGGCCAGTCCTATTAGAGAGCATTTAAGAGGATAAAAGACAATATATAAAAGTAAGAAAGATGGCAAAGATCAGGAATCGATACAATCAAGTACCACACCCGACCCAGGATACCAATGGGAAAGTAACCACGCTCACAATTAGACATCACAAACGAGAGTAAAATGAAATTGGCATTGGAGACTAAATATCAGTCTACTACCAAGCCTCCAGATAAGAGTGCGTATTTTAATGTAGTCTTTGCTCCGCTCTTAATCGAAACCCCTTAACAATATTAATATAAAGCAACAAATCATATATTTTTGCCGATAGCAGAGCACTGCAGCTATGGAACTTTATTTGTGAAGAGCATGTAAGAGGACATAGAAACTTTTTTCATGTATTCAGGGCGTAACGCTTTTTCCCCTTGTGTTAGATAATAAATGTCAAGTTTTCTAAACTTCATGAAAGAAACTTGAATTTCTACACGTCGTAACAGTTTGAGTGCTTTGCTAGAACTGACCCGCCACGCCTTCGGTCCACGAGGCTCGCCACTGCGACTCATTTGATTGGCCATATTCATAGCAACAGTAAACAACCTGTACCGTTTAAACACTACTCAAAGACATTACTTTTCCGCTATACTGTTGTACCGCGGAAAAGTGATAATTCCTATTTATCAACCAACACATATATTATGGGTACTCAGAAGAAAGGGGCGTCCCAATGAGAACCAAACACACAGTTTAAATGGATAGGTAAGAAGTTATTACAATTTTACCCCAAACGAATGTTAAAATAGATACAGTAAAACCTGTGTAAAACGGCCGCTCAAAAACAGACAAATCAAAGATCTTAATGACAAATGATAGCTTAATGGAGCATTCTGCAATACTTTGATCTGCATTAATTGGCATTGAATATATTTGCCCTCTTTCTTACATTAAAAACCAATTTGTGGTCGTTTTGAGAGTGGCCGTTTTATACAGGTTTTACTACACATAAAAAAATATGTATTCTTAATTTTACGTCCAAAAGCGTTGTCGTCCGCGGATCCAGAAAGTTTTGTCAGAGAGGGTTAGCACTGACAACGATGTTTTTTTGGTTTTTTAGCTGATTGGATGGAGAGAGGATCGAAATGCAACTAAAAGTGGGCAATCATCGGCCCGTCAGCGAAACGCCATTGAAATGGCGTTTCGCTGGTGTGCTGATAATGGCCCACCATTTAATGCTGGCTTGGTAGCTTTGTGATTTTTAGGGGATCCGGATCAATATTGCTAGGAAACCCTATATTTTTGTGATTTTTCAGGAAGGGGGGGGGGTCCCGATCTCCTGTCCTCCCTCTGGACCTGCACATGTTTGTTCTTCTGGACCTATGTATGTTCTCCTAGTTTTACTATATTTGATTTGCAAACCGGTGTCACTTGTGTAAGGCGATGTCACCTTGATTCCGTGGACATATACATTTTGATTGACTCGACAGTGCCAGCCTAAGCTTCAAAGGAAACATTCAAAAGAGAGAACACATGTTTTACGAGTATGACTGCAAACAGCAGTAAGTCTACAACAATTGTAAGCTTTCGAAAAAGCGTGGTCTACGCTAGACAGTCGTTGTAAGCAAAGTGATACGTAGGCAGTCTGAAGATAGTTCTTAACCTAAAGTTATAATCATATAAAATAATTTGTTGACCATTGTAATTTTGACTACAATTAAGTCTATTGATATGGCGCGTGTAAATTATTGTATGTTTTGTGCGTTTTTTGTTTGTTTGTTTGATTTGATTCTTTACATCCCATCAACAATCATTCAGTTATAAAGGGACGGGTCTTCCTGGGTTGAACCAGTACTAAGCTAGGATTAATGTGTATCCAGAGTTCAAGTGACCCCCGTTTTTCTTTTTTTTTAAACTGCTTTAAATTGAACCTAGAAGAACGGCACTTAGCATGTGGATTTAAATGCACACCGCGTAACTAAAACTTATTTTTGGGAGACGCCCTTATTTGTAAATGAAGCCCAAATCCCCTGTACAAAAGAATAACTTAGTTGTTTTTCCATATGAATATACCCATGTGTACCCCTATAGATACACGTGGTATATTTGCATTGCTATGATAATATATACTAGCCTACAGGAATATCTATATCCGCTGATTCAACGAAAATCTATTGCGCAAACCTCACTCGTCATCACTTTGACACATACGCGCACGCACACGAGCAATTGTAAAAGTCTATATGGGTCCTAGACCGTGCCATATTGAAAGCAGGCAAATATAAGGCTTAAGCATGAAACCTGCTTGTACATGTAGCACCTTCCATTTCAATTCATCCACTCTTTTTGCCTACGGGGTAATTTGCCATGGTTTTGTCGTCTGCTGATTTTTTTTTTCGAAATCGTTCTTTTTTTGTTGTTGTTGTATTTTTTCTAAAAAAAATTCGGTAATACCAGTAGAGTGTCAAGCAGTTTGGATCCAGATCATGCCCATCGGTCTAAGTTGTTTGCAAAGGTTAATAGCAGGCGACACTAGTAAGTAAAGAGTTTATGACGACAATTCAAGCAAATTAGAGAGTTGGTGAGAAATAGCAAATCGTGGATATATATGTATAGGCTAGTACATTAAACTTAAAGAGCCTCAAATATTTGCCTGCATAAGATATTTCGCTGATAAACTTTGTCAACAGCTGAAGCCAAGTTCAGGCTAAAATGTTGGGCATTATATGGATCCATACTATTTGAAAACTTACTTGTATTTCTGAAAGACATATTTTTAGAAAATAAATATCTAGAAAGAAAATTTAGGAGAGGACAACAGCAACCCAGCATTTAAGGTTTAGACAATACTATTACTTGAATCGCTTTTTAACACAGGCCATTTCAATGCATCGGTTTTAGATGTACATTGAAGTTTATAAGTCAGTATAAGCAGTGAATCATAGGATAATGCGCGAAGATTGGTCCAGTTAAGCAATTTTAGCGTGAGCTGCGACTGTCTTCATCAGTTTAAACACGTGTTTTGGGTGCTCAAAAGAACCGTATCATCGAGACGGTTGTTTTGAGTACACACCAAATATTTTTTGCAAATATTCTTTGGTTGAGAAATAGGAAAAATAATTTTCTGTTACGCACTCTTATCTGTAGGACTGACAAATTACCTCCACTGACCCGTTTAAGCCATGTTTTATTTATACGAGGGTCATTTTTTATGTTCGTAGAATCGGGCTGTATCTCTACAAATATAGAATTCACGGTACCATAAGTGTATATATTTTGAAAGGTCTAGCCTCTATCTATTAACTGATATAAATTTTACATCATTAGCGCTTAGTTCGGTCAAGATATATAGCTTTGAATAAAGCATAGTAAAGCACACTGGTCGAAATCCATGCCATTTTAACAACGCAGCAAGCACGAAGTTAGACGCTGTTAAGTTCCATTTGCTATGGTGATATAAGCATTTGTCAAGCCGATTTTTCTTTTGCACCATCAAAATAAATTATTCAAACGCTAATCATAGACAAGTACAGCAAAGCTATACGCATGTTGCTTGCTCTTCTATAACAATTTTAAAACTCCCATCAATATACAAAAAAAAAATCACAGTCAAGTGCTAGCTATTATATCTGTTAAAGTTACGATTATGAATACATTTTAAAAATTCCTCTGGTTTTGCATAGCACATAATATACTCAATCATTCGTCAGCAATTATATTGATGTATCGATTTAAGCGTGTAACTGGCAACATCCGATACTTGCATACCCCCATGTTATAAAAAGTGGGTGGGGTAAATCAACCCCCGGTAGAAAACACAATAACAATCCGATCTGCATAATTTTCTTATTGCAGTGATTTCAACACCTGTTTAGAGGCACAAAAACAGTTTTAATGTTTTTTCTAAATATAGTAATGCTCCATGACGTCATTTATGTACAAAATAAGGGATTTTACCACCCCTAGGCTATTTATTTGGCAGCTCATTTCTAATAAAACAAAAGTATTAACTTTGTTTTGGAATGAAAGTTACCATAACACTTCCATCTACCATATAAACAAGAAAAAATATAATACTACTTTACAGCTAACATATTAAGCCACATCCAAAAGCCCATACCCAACTTACACTTGTGTTAAATTTTGACAGTAAAAGTTTATATGCCTACTGTTTAATTTGCTGAGGTTCCAAACAAATCTTCCATATCCAATAATTGCCGCGTATATGCTATAATGTTTATACAATATTGTAGCACGGGGTGTCCTTGATCTGCAGCCAAATTTTTGGAAGCCGTGTATGGCTATTGACTCATTTTCATGCAATTGTTACAAACGTTCTGTCAGAGACTAAGTCCATAAATGTCATATTTCTACCATATTTCTAGTGTGCGATTTATAGGTATGTCTTTGCCTCTTTGAAGTCATTAAAGTAATGCATTTTGAAATTCTTTTAGTTTGCATGTATAGATAAAAGCTCAATCTTTCCAAATATATGCATGATGTATGCATTTACTTTCGCCGTTTTCATTAAATCTACCTCTCTACGAACATAAAAAATGACCCTCGTATCGTTAGGTTCACTTGGGGACTAATTCAAAGAGGAGCGGCAAAAACACACCAAAATTCCATCTAATCCCAGCCTATACAAAAAGTCACATTTATGTGGAAAAAATTTATTCAATTACGCGGTCTATATCTAAATTCATTTCTCTAATTTATTTTTCAATTAAAATCACCATTAAAGAATAATTAGCGAAAAACGGGGGTCACTTAAGTTCTGGAAACACTATAATGTTCTTGCTCAAGGACACAACGCAGTGACGCCGATGAGGCCCGAACCCTCGGCCCTTCGGTCTCTAGTCAAGCACTCTACCACTGAGCCACTGCGCCCAGAAGATAGTTCTTACTCTAAAGCTATGATTAAAAAAAAACTTGTTGACCATTGTAATTTTTCGCTACAATTAGGTCTATTGAAATGACACGTGTAAGTTATTGTATGGTTTGTGCGTGTAAAGCTCGTGGATTATCTTCCCGTACGCACGCAAAAACCATACACGAACTTTTTTATTACACCAGCATGCATGTGGTAATTGATGTAAAACATTGGAATATCACTCAAAGATGCATTAAACTGTGTTATAGCATATTTTGTTTTGTTTTTATTGGAAAGGATGGTACTTTTGTGATTAAAATATCGCGGGATTATTACTTAACCCTTAATGCGCAAATCACACTTTTCTCGTCTGCTGAAATGTTTTGGAATTCTAGGGTTCGGTGCACAATTAATCGGTCCCATTCAACTACATGTAAAAAGGCAGAATTCGAGCATCTGCAAATTTTCCAGGACATTGCCTGGCCTTTTTCTGCCTGTGAGTGGCAAGATCTGTCATTCACCTATTAAAAAGTGAAAAGACAACCTACCTTGATAATCTCGTTTTCTCGGCATTCTCCGTGTTTTGAGGAACAGTCAATAAATTCAGGCTGAAATTCGACCGGCGTCATACGTTACCTGGGGAGTGCGCCGGGGAGTCTGTGACAAAATAGTCCACACAAAGATGCATTTTTCTGCATCAGCCTGACAAACATAGACCAATGTTGAATCGCATGCACATTTAAAGCCGAATAAAGCACCCATTTACGCCATAAAGGGCCCAGAAATGGCAAGTGCTAAATTTCTAAAGGTACTATTTTCGTGGGCTACCAAACCGGAAGACTGTATTTGTGTACTAACACCAGAAGCCTCTATGGCAAACAGTGTGGACCGAGATCAGACTGCTCCTTTTGGAGCAGTCTGTTCTTGGTCCACACTGTTTGCTTCTATGCTTAATTCGTCTGTAATGTTAGGCAATTATTTGCAGCAGACGACTTCAGCAGACGGCATTTTCAGATGCATTTTTTCTTGGCGCTTTAAGGGTTAAGGTTTCATTACGCTAACACCCTTCACAGATAACATTATCATTTTGAAGAATTTTATCTTTAGATAGTTTATCAGAGATATTAAAGGGACCAGGTGATGTTACAATCATCGTACCGTATCCTTCCCTTAAACGCATATGCTCTGATAAACGCATGGTGAGTAATTTGTGGGTTCTTAAGCTTCATTATTGCGCATGGGAACATGATTGTAGCAAGCATTTGCAAATTGGCCAGTGATGGCAAAACTATGTTCCCACGCGAATGCAAACTCTTCTCGAAACATTTACATAACTGCATGAGCAATATCCCAAACAAGCTTAAGGTATATTATTTGGTCAAACCGAAAAATCGGATATCTTCAAAATGGTCAAACTGACATATCGATTGGATCTGCAATTTCAGGACACTCTTCCTCAAAATGTCAGACAAACATGAGGTCTTGATCAGCCATACGATCTCCAAATTGCAATCGAAAATGTTACTTTTTTGGTTTATTGCTATTGTTAAGGTTTCAGAGTTTAGTCCAACTGACAGTCAAAATGCTGTTTTTAAGGTTTTGGGGTTATAATCAATGTTATTTCTGTGGTTTTGGATTTTATAAGGCTTCAGAGTTAAGTCGCACGTTCTAATGGTAAGTCTAGTTTACATTCGAATAGTTGATTCATAGAAGATCTTACATGTTTTATTGAATTTATTAAAAGAGTTATTGAAAAGTGATAAAATACAAGGTTTGTCGTGTATTGTGTCGCTTGTTTGCAACGAGTTTGATAAATTCAATAATACAGGAGCACAAATGATATATTCTATTTATCATATGACGTTTAAGTTATTTTGTAATCGCGATTTTTCGTGTGAAAATGTCAAGATTTTGCCAAATGTACGCAACGTTGTTATGGGCGTCATTTCATAGTAAGCCAAATTATGATTGGTCCCTATAACGTTATCACTATAAGACGAGACGTCATATAATAATTATAAGGTGACGTCATATGTTAATAAGGAGACGTCATATCATATGCTAATAAGGCGTATTGCGTGATGCATGCTACCCTATGTCAATCTTGATTGGCTCCATTCTAGGTTGAATTTGTTTCCCTTAATAGTGATTTGGAACATAGTTTGCTTCAAGCCCACGACACCAGTCCTGAACGTCGTCTTGTTCAATGCTTTAACGAACTGTACACTTTTTATTTCGCTTACTGTAAAGGCGGCAACTTAATATTCAAATCTGGGCGTGGTTCGGCTATTTCATCTGCTAAGGAATGGAAATCAGGTCCTATTTATAATTTATTAAAGAGTTAATAAGCTTTTGGGCCACGCAAACGTGTGTCCATTTCATGAAAAACCTAACCGTATAAACACTGAACTCACATTTATTAACCCTTAAAGCGCATAATCACAAAATGTATGTTTTTGTCATCAACTAAAATAATTGAAACCTCATAGACAAACAGTGTTTGCCTCTATGCTTAATGCATTTATTTTGCTGGCGTTTTAAGGACTAAATAATGTGTTTGCGTCTATACTGAGGTTATGGCGCAAGATGATATGGTTACTTTTGAATAAAACCACGTCTCATTATCAGCTTTTACCTACATGTATGTCTAAGGTTGACCAGTCCTTATTACGCATTCATGAGGTGTCGCCTTTACAGTAACCAAAAAGTCATATAATACTTTGTAGTAGTATTTTCTCGAGAAATGCAAATTAGGCCACTATAACAAAGATCACTAATTGAGCTATTGACATCATGGTTTAATTTTCTCACGTGCCAACATGCACACGAATGTATTTACTAACCTAATGAAACGCGCTGTTCTTCCTTTACGACAGTAATACAATTTAACATAGATCCAGATAAGGATTTTTAGCGTAAATTTGTAATTATTTTCTTACCCATCAATTTAAACATTAGTTTTGTTTTAGTACCCACAACATATGTTTTGGATGAGAAATAAGGACAATAATTTTCCAATACGCACTCTTATCTGGAGGCCTGGGCCCGGAATTACAATGCCTTCTTAAAGCTAAGGAAGACTTAAGTTAAGTATTGATTTTTCAGGATGCGAAAAATAAAGTTTCAAACTGATTAAAATCAAAATAGTTTCATGTTTTCTGTAGATCACGATATCTCTGACCACAAGTACTGCATTGATCCAGGCAATTTATTTAGCATTTGATAAATTTTAAGCAAGTTGAAATATCAATACTTATCTTAAGTCTATCCGAACTTTAAGGAGGCATTGTTATTCCGGGCTTTGATAATTATTATCAAAGTGTTTCTGCACATCTGAAATGTTTGTTTGTGTTCTAGAATCAACTCCCTTTGGTGCCATGGATTGGTCAGTGTTCACCTAATAGTTTGTTTTTCTGCATTTAAAAGGTACTAATCATTTATTTAGCATACCAATGGCTAAGAAATCATGATAAAAGTCATGTTTAATCTAACGTCGCAAGTTTTGTGTCAGGACAGGACGATATAATCCAAAATGATAACGCGCTGTTTGAAATGTCATTCATATCAAAATTATTGTAACCTCGTTGTCTTATCCACTTAATTTAGTAGCCCCAGATAACCACATTTTTTCAAACAAAAATGACAATAATTCTCTTAATATTTCATGTAAACATTTGTTGTGGTGCTCATTGAAAGCGTCTCATCGAGACGCTTTCAATGAGTACAAACAACACATGTATTGCGAAAAATAAAAATCGTACAACTCACCTTATCTCTCCCTCATCCGGGACTTTGATGACTCACGTGACACAATTAATATGTTGTTACGCTAATCACATGTTTCTATTGTCTTGGTGTTACTGATTTGTGTTTTTCTTTAATTTTCTTAAATCGATACATGTAGCTTTGTGAAACTTATATTCAATATTCTATGAAATAAGATGGTGTGATTGTGATAAGATAACGAACTCTCCCTTTTCTCAAGAAATGCTAACTTTGGTATCTTACTTTGTTTCCAGGAAGTCGAAAGAAAAGTAGAATTAGAGCATTATATCTGTTGCCGATGTGCACAAAGAAACACGATTCTGAATGGGATGGAGTTAATAATCATGGCGCGTTATAGGAACTCAGTATTTGGAAAGTTAATAATTATTGTGTTTTATTGTATTGTGTTTCACTGTAATATGTTTTCATATGCAGAACCTGAACAGCATCACAACATTACAGGTAGGTGCATGGTTGGTATTACTTGACTTTTCGCTTTCTGTAAAGGCGGCACCTCATGAATGCGTAATTAGGACTGGTCAACCCTAGACATAGGTGAAAGCTGAAAGTAGGCGTGGTTTTATTCAAAAGTAACAGTATCATCTTGCGTCATAACCTCAATATAGACACAAAATACATTATTTAGTCCTTTAAACGCCAACAAAATAACTGCATCTGAACATGTGTATGTAACATAGGCAAAGAGGCAAACATTGTGGACCCAGATCAGACTGCTCCAATAGGAGCAGTCTGATCTGGGTCCACACTGTTTGTCTATGAGGCTTCAAATATTTTTGTGGACGACAGAAACATACATTTTGTGATTATGCGCTTTAAGGGTTAATAGTGGGTTCAGTGTGTAAACGGTTAGGATTTACATGAAATGCACTCACGTTTGCGCGGCTCAAAAAGCTTATTAACTCTTTACCAAATTATAAATAAAACCTGATTTCCCTTCCGCAGCAGATGAAATAGCCGAACCACACCCAGATATGAATATTAAAGTTGCCGCCTTTACAGTAAGCGAAAAGTCAAGTAATAAGGTTTCATGCTTTTACTTTGGTTTTAAATTAAAGGATCATTGACGGTTTGGGCCTTATACGCCTATTTTTTTTTTATTCCCAGCACGCTGCTTTTGAGCTTCTGGTGTGGTGCATGTAGTATCAGTGCGTTAGGTGATTTTAATGGCAAGAGCCAGCTAGCAAAATATTTTCAAAATTCCTACACACTCAAGAGTTATGGCGGGTAGAAAGGGGAGGGGGTTTGAAATTTTATGACAATAAAAAGTGTTTCAAAAAGTGATTTCTGAACGTTTTCTTGATTTATTTGGTAGGCATGGTGATCTCTATTGATCATGTCATATGCAGAGTATGAATGAATCACGATAATTGATGACATTGTTTTAAAAACAAAATATGTTTGTAGTAAAATGATTTTGGGGATATAATTTAAGAGTTACCTGTATATTTTGACTCCATGTACCGTAAATAATTCAAAACATGAAAGCTCAACAAAAGAAATAAATACTTTTGAAGGAATGAAATGTCCCATTTAGCTTTGGAAAGTAAAACTAATTTAACTAGATCCCTTGAATATTACTTTTGCTTTGTTTAAAGGGCATAGCATGTCAAATGTATTTAAAGTGCATGAATATTTGTTGTATAAATATACATGTATATCCAAGTTGAAAGCTACCTATACTTCTACCACGGCCTCTTAGTAATGACCCTCGATTAATTCAATGCATTTACCGTTACTGTCACGCCTCAAAGCGTTTTGTGGAAGTATATATGAGATGATATATTGAACACTAAAGTATTTACCTGTTATAAGTCTTTGCATGCCAGCGGATATTTTTGTCGTCTGCTAATAGCCTTTTGCAAACAGGTTGACCAACAAAATCTCGGTCTTGATCTGGATTCAAACTGTTTGACACTCCGATGGTGGTCCTGGGTGGTTTATTTGTAAAAACTTAATTTTGAAGAAAGTCAGCAGACGAAAATAAAAAAAAAACATGAACGATTCCCTAGCATGCAAATAGATAAGGTCAGGACATTTGCAAAAGAATGTGTCATCTAGAAACAGTGAGATTTTTTCATAAACCTTGCTAATTCTACTTTTAATCTTTATGTACTCTATATTAAACTAGCACAGAATACAAATCAATTTAGGGGGTTGGTTCTAGAGAACTTCATTACTGTCATTAATTTCTTATTCGGTAGAAAAGGCATTTTATGGGCTTAGGTCCTGGGTTTTGGGTCTGCTGAGTATCACCCCCCTTGTGCCAGCAAGCCACTTCCATACAATGTGTAAAATATGGTAACACATACACAGGCAAAAGCTTTTGCTGGCACACGGGGGGGGGGGAGGGGGAATAATGTTTTAAAATGTTTTCTGATTTCTATATATTTTGATTTAAAACTGATTGTACCAGCCATATTTTTACATCTTTGAAACATTTAATATCGAAAATGGATTTCACTGCCATAAAGTACTCAGGTCAGGGTAGCTTTACGCTGAAGAAAGGGACGATTGACAAACTTTTATTTTTACTGGAAACCATAGGCATTTACCCATAGCAAGTGTCAATGGGCCTTTGTCAAAACATTATATGAAGACACTTAAACGAAATTTACACCTTCAAATCTAGAAAGTAGCAGTCCGTTTAGATAGAGAAATAATTCAGCTGCATGTTAGCAGTTTGATAAATAAGGAGCTTTCCGTTTTAGACCTCCTTTCTCGATTCAGAAAAGGTATTCTATTGCACCTTCGATTGATATTCCAATGTTAAAATGTCAAATATCCCGCAATGCATAAAGTGCTAATGGTGCAATTAGCCACTTTTTGTATAAACATATGCAATGTATCCAAGCGTTTATTTGGAAGCAGCTGAATATGTTCGTGTACATGTACCCAGCTAAGCGTTGTTCTGATCAGGCCCCTTGATAAGAAAGAAAATGTAATTAGAAATATTGCTCTAAATTCTCATTTAAAATAGACACAGCGAAAGAAGTTAGGGAGCACTTTTTGTTCAAACGAAATGTTTTGAAATTTCCAATTTTCCGTAGCCTGGCGAATTTTTGAATGATTGAAGTCCACACGTCAAAAATATGCATTGAATTAACATTACCATTACTGGATTTTGAAAAAGCAATGCATTGAATTAGCATTATTTAAGAAAGTAATGCATTGAATTAAGCATTACTTTCATTCATGTGGAACAGAATCGCAACCAATGGTTACAATGTACACATTCTGCACTGAATTTCGTATTCTTATCAGTAACTTTGTTTTTAATTTCATAATTAATGAAAATTGGAGGAAATAACAATCAGAAATGATTTGTAACTGTAGTAATCCCATCTCTTTTTTCAAGTGATCATATTTCATTGAATAGTATACCACTGGAAAAATCTCAATGCTTATTAGAAAGTATATTATATGTGGGGGGGGGGGGGTGGTAATTATAAACATTGAGGTTTCCTGCGCTATATCTCTTGACTGGATTATCCAATAAAAATCCCATGCTGTATCTTAATCCCTAATTTCTTATACATTTCCATTGATTTATGACCCCAATTAATTTACCGTGTAGCAAAACTGGTCAAAGAGACACACTGTCAGTGGCCAAGTGTCAAAATGTGTGAAAAGTACAAAAAAGTGTTAATTACCCTATTATATTAGGTTCAAACATTGTTTCTTTGACAATGGATTGTAGCAAAATTTACACCATCTTAAAGTTCATTTAATTGGCTTAAAAATAATGTATAAATACTGCATTTGACTTCCTAAAGTGGGTAAAATATCTTTTATCATATGACGTCGCGTCTCGGAGTGAAATAACGCCATGCAATAAAATCTGTAAACCACTAGTTGTTTATCGATTTTCGGGAAACGTTATGACGTCCATAACAACGTTGCGTACATAATGACAAAATTGTAACGTTTTTTACGCCAGAAATGAGATTTCAAAGTATTTGTCGCATGATAAATAGAATCTAACATTCGTGCTCTTGTATTATTGAATTTATTAAACTCGTTGCGAAAAAGAGATAAAATGCTCGGCAAGCCTCGCATTTTATCTCTTTTCCCCAACTCGTTTAATAAATTCAATAAAACATGAGCACTCATGTAAGATCCACTATATATTCAACACTTCCCAGGTACATTGTCACTATTCCAGTACTAAAATTAATTTGTTACTAGCTGTAAGCTGTTCACTTTATTGATATATTATCAAAACCTTTACTCACAAGTTTCACAACTCATTTTAAATTTGCATAACCTTAAGTAGTCAAAGAACTGTCTTTCCAAGCAAACTGAACAAAAGGAAAGTGTGGATGGAAATAAATACAAATCTTCATACAGAATTATCCCTTAGGTTGTGGATCTAGCTCTCTACTGTACAGTCTGTATCATTATAGTAAAACTTCTGTTAGACAGTAATTCAAAGTAATGCAAGTAATGCAGTAAATTTTGACAAAGGTAATGCATTGACTTAGCATTAAAGTAATGCAATAACTGGTGAATTAATCGTTACCTTGAATCACTGGAAAAAAATCAATGCATTATTAATGCATTAGCATTAACGATTAATTCGCCCCATGTCTGCACTATTACGGATGAAACAAATTGCCACACGTAAAAGACACATCAATTTTCCTGATAAACAGTTTGCATTATCTGCATTTTGCACTGATTTCTATGGAAAGAGAAATTCTTTGATAATTTTCAAATTAAGCCTTAACAGGATAATTCTGCTGCGACTCCTTGGCCAGACTGTGTGTTATTAAAGCCGTGAAAAAAATCTGTTCTATTTCTTACCCAAATTTAACTATCTGAAAAAATGCAAACGCAAAGAAGGAAATGTGGCTTGCTAACCTGGCAATGGGAAAGTATGCATTTACCGTCAACAGAAGGCTAAATGACTAAATAGAGAAAACTAGGTGAGTGTCTTTTGATATCAAGTTTACCATGCAAGGCTTTGAGAATGCTTGTTGACATCGCGAGGCTTGCCGAGAGATTCAACATGCGTTCTCAAAGCCGAGCCTGGTAAACTTGATATCAAAAGACGCGAACCTGGTATTCTATTAATCAGTAACACTCTTCAAACTAGCGATTATGACGTAATTTTATTTATTTCTGTGTTGATTCAGCGTCATTGGCGACGTCATTCAAAAAGTGCAACGTCATCATGACCTGATAAAGGTAACATGCAGTGAGATAGGAAACGTTTATTAGGTTATATTGAAACAATTCAGCTAATATTAGGGGTGACTGATAAATGATGGTTTTCTAATGTTGTCAACCAGACTGGCAGCTGTACGCTTGTGCAAAAATAAAACAATCATACCTCGTGGAATGAAAGATATCGCAAGAGATACCGATGAGGTCTTAAAACCAGAAAATATTTTTCTGTATCCAAGATGGTCGCTGTCCACCGCATGTATTGCTGAATCCTCGTCATTTTCACATAGAAGCAGCCTTGGGTAATACTTGTTCTTTTCGTTTATTTGATAGCACATTTTTAAAATTGAGGAATATTTAGTCTAAAGTTTATGCTTGCATTAACCAAGGTGCTCCTTAACTTTATCCATGTGTATATATAATGTTCGGGTGCTCAGAATAACCGTCGCACAAAAGCATATGTTAAAACTGATAGGTAAGAAAATATTCACAATTTTTCGCTCTTTTTTTCTTTTATCTTGACCTATGGTCATTATACAGAATCATGCAATAACACATCACAGATTCCCTGTATATTTAGGTTCATTTATAATAAAGAAAACACCTGCTAATTACTAATTAATTCGGGCGATGTGGTACCATACAAAAATGATTGTTAACAATCTATTACAACCCATCATCTATACATTAGTACAATTGGTACGAATTGATACATGTTACATTAACTACTATGCATTATCATATGACGTCGCGTCTGGGAGTGAAATAACGCCATGCAATAAAATCTGTAACCCACTGGTGGTTTATCGATTTTGGGAAACGTAATGACGTCCATAACAACGTTGTGTACATATTGACAACATTGTAACGTTTTTACACCAGAAATGAGATTTTACAGTATTCTTAATGTCATATGATGAATAGAATCTAACATTCGTGCTCTTGTTTTATTGAATTTATTAAACTCGTTGCGTAAAAGAGATAAAATGCTCGGCAAGCCTCGCATTTTATCTCTTTTTCCCAACTCGTTTAATAAAATCAATAAAACATGAGCACTCATGCAAGATCCTCTATTTATAAGTGTCTATAATCAGCTACTGTTTAAAGTGAATTCATTTAGTCATGTCTACAATGCAATACTAACAATGCAAGGGAGCTTTTCTTGTTTGTTATAAACCATATTTGTTTTATCTCCTTTTTATATCTCGATTTGTATTTACTAGGAGATGGTACACCAATACGTTAGGGATCTTTCATGCGAACCAAATATCGTTTTGTCTTGAAGGGTGAGGTTGGCTTTGTCAAAAGTGTATAAGCCCTCCAGTAAATACGTTTTGCTCTCCGATCCAAGGCGTTACTTCTTTTGTGGATCACTTTTGTTATCTCTGTTTCATGTCTGTCGTGCTGTCTTTTCTGTTCCTTGCAGCCGTGTAGTCACCTTCTAGGAAATGACTGACCTCTTGTCTCCTTTGCCATTAATGCTTTCTTGTGTTCTTTGAAACTTTCCCATATGGTGTCCTGGGTAAAGTGTGGTATTTGATTGTATCGATTCCTGATCATTGTCTTCTTCCTTACCTTAACTATCTATTCTAAGTATATCTTTTAGAACAATTGCTGCCCTGTTGAAATGCTTCGAAAATATACAACATGTCAGAACAGATGATAAGTGTAAAATTCTCCTTAAATATCCTTATTATGAATGTTACCACATCAATTGTATTATTTTCGCATCAAACTGAATATGGTTTAGATGGACCTCAAAGCGAGGAACAATGCCTATCTGGCATGTGATCAACAAAGGTGCTGGCCAGCCTGTGCATCGACGCAGTCTGATCAGCGCCTTTGTTATTCCTTATCTGGAAAGTAGTACAACTTGATTTACGCGAAATTTCAATGTTATAGCTAGTATTTGTAGCTGAGAAGGCTGGTTTGGGCCTTACTTGGCCAGGTACCCTAAATACAGGTCTATTTTTTCGCGTAGAGGCACAGATATAAAGTGATTACTGTCGTGCCAACCAAGAATGACAGTTACGTAATACTTTGTTTACAATTGTTAAGTAAAACATAAACCTTTACACCCCACTTGAGCTGACGCGAATCGATAGATTACTTGTGTATTAATCCTATCCTGTTGATTATAAGTCCCCGATAACTTTGCAAACAAAACATTGCGTCACTGTCACTCTTGGCTGGCAGGACAGTACTTACAATTTTAGAAAATTATGAATTAGTTTATACCCTTAATACAGGTCTGTTTTCTGGCGTCGAGGCCGAGATAAAGAGAGATTACTTACAATTTTAGAAAATTATGAATTAGTTTACGTCCTTGATTGTTATCAATAAACAGCTGATAAGCTGTCTGTATTCTTTGACTTTTCGCTTACTGTAAAGGCGGCGCCTCATGAATGCGTAATTAGGACTGGTCAACCTTAGACAAAGTTAAAAGCTGAAAATGAGGCGTGGTTTAATTCAAAAGTAACTGTATCATCTTGTGTCACAATCACAGTCATTATTTAGTATTTAAAACGCCAGCAAAATAACTGCATCTGAAAATGTCTTTCTAGCATAAACAGGGAGGCAAACATTGTGGACCAAGATCAGACTGCTCCTACAGGAGCAGTCTGATCTGGATTCACACTGTTTTTCTATGAGGCTTCAAATAGTTTAGTGGACGACAAAAAACACATTTTGTGATTATGCGCCTTAAGGATTAATAAATGTGAGTTCAGTGTGTATACGGTTAGGATTTTCATGAAATGCACGCACGTTTGCGCGGCCACAAAGGCTGATTAACTCTTTACCAAATTGTAGATAAAACCTGATTTCCCTTTCTTAGCATATGAAATAGCCGAACCACGCCCAGATATGAATATTAAAGTTGCCGCCTTTACAGTAAGCGAAAAGTCAAATAATATTTTGTTGGCGTACGCACTGGGCAGTATATCTTACTAGGCTACTAAATGTTTAAGGGTATGTTTCATCTATAGATTGAGCTGAAGACAGTGAGAAAACAATGCATTGCATATATTAGTTCATGTATGAAAATAAGCAAACGCATATAAGTGTCAGAGTGCTTTTAAGAAGCATAGCTTGATCGTTAAAGCTGCATAGTCTGTAACTTTTGATCTTTTAATTTTTGAAATAATGTTTCTAATTTTCAAGAACACAGTTTAAAAACTAAAATTCAGGTATACATTTTACCAATTTCGTAAATCTTTACAAATTATCAGTATCAAAACAACAGCATTTGACTGTCTATAATTATTGGAGGGACGCAGATAATTACCAACAAGAGAAAACACCTGTTTTTATAAGATAATTCACTTTTACCTGCAGTTTTCAGCTATAGTGAACAGATTTATTTTGAAAACTTAACTTAATTCTGCTTTTACAAATGATTTAAAAAGAAAATAATTTTTTTCGAAAAACTGTTCAAAGTTACAGACTATGCAGCTTTAAATAAGCAGTTTCTATAATAAATGTGGTTTGAATATTTGATAAGACAATATTAATTGAAATGGAAATTCATGTGTTTGAAGTTCAAGTTCCTTCTTTTTTTATCACCCACGGCTATGTCAGAGCTTATGCTCAATTATATGTTATGTTAAAAAAGACAATATTCATTAACTCTCTCATTTACTATTGCGTCATTTGCACTCAAAGCTAATATGCATTATTTTGTGGCTTATATTATATGATCTATCATGAGTGTTAGGGTAGGATAGAAATATCCGTCCCGATGATCGCCATTTGGCATCACGAGGCTTGCCCAATGATGACAAACGGTGATCCCGAGAGACATATTTTTCTATCCTACCCTCACACGAATAATGGATTTTTTCTTGCTCACCACTGTTTTATTTATTCATTAAAAAAGCTTCAAGAAGTCCTTTAATACGCTAAGATATAATTTCACATGATGACGTTACTTGGCGTCCTGGGTAAGATAGCATTGATAATATCAGATTTTCTACCCCAGAGTAAAATCTCAGACATCCTTATCCGGTGTGCAAGAAAATGTTGTTTGCTGGTTGCCTTACTTTCATTGAGTTTTGTATGTTGTGTGGTTGCTAGTGTTTTGTGTCTCTTTTTCTCGGTGCCATGAGTTGGTCTATGGTTTGTGATTGTTGCACTTCCTGGTCATACTCACTTGAATTTAGAAGTTCATAATGTAATATTTACATTTCCACTGCGAGTCTTAAAATGAACCTTTACATCAGAGATGTGGTTCATACCTTCATGAACAAATCGATTTAAGCCACACCCACATACGCGCCATTTGAGCGGGCTAACGTAAGTCCATCCAATAACGTTACTTGTTTACTGACGTTTGCGTGACGTTGAACACGTATCGACATGACGTTAAGGCGCGGAAATTTGGCGTTTTAGCTATTCCAAACCCGACGTTGTGTCTGATTTAATTCAAAAAATCTGGAAAACCAACCAAGTTAGATGAAAATTGAAAATGGATACTTGACTGATAATATAAAATGTAAATATAAGCAATAAATTGAATTTTTGGAATGTTCATGGAAATATGAATACTTCGGGTCTCGTGCAAAGTAAGTGAAGCCCGAAGGCTTCACTTACTTTGCACGAGACCCGAAGTATTCATGATTCCATGAACATTCCAAAAATTGAATTCATTTCTTAACAAACTCCCTCTCCGAGTTCTTTTGGTATTCCTTGGTGTAGCGATAGCTTTGTTTTGTTTGTTTTGTTGCTTTACGTCCCAAGACAACAGCTATAGTTATGGCGGGACTGTCAGTTCACCTAACCACACTTATTACAGGCAAGCTTGAACAAGCGGTTAACCAGTCCTTCGTGCACATAGTGTCGCTTGTAACTGACAACAAACCTTCTTGAATGATGCAGCGGAAGGGAGGAGAATGACTGTAGAAATTATTTCGTGATCAATCTCCACGAAAGTATGGGACCGGGCCGGGATCGAACTCGCGACCCCTGATCTGCAGTCAGACACACACACACAGCTGTAGCAAGACAGGTTACCGACTTTGCTACGCGACCCGGTGTATAACGATATATAGCATTGCAATAAATAATAATATAGTAAACGTTAAGTAACGTATATAACTGTAATATAGCTGGCGCAGATTGTTTTAAAGCAAACTGACTAATTGTCTAGACAAAGCATTGGACACAATTATTTGATACGAATTGAAAAGGTTGTCCAAACATCCAGCAAACGATTCGTCGGAACTTCATCACTCCTTTTCCTTTGATGTCCGAGTTATCTTCCTCTTTTTAAATGCTTTGTAATTGTAATCTTCAATTTATCACGAATTTCGATATTTTTTTTATTTTATTTATTTTTTTTTTTTTGCAAAAAAATATTCAGGCATATCAGTGCATTATTCTTATCACCTCGACTAGGAATACCAAAAACTAAGATGCAACATAACATTGGTTTTCATTTGGAGAATTCATCGATACAATTTCTAGAGTTGCATTTTGATGAATACCTGGCTTTTCAACATTGATTTTCTAAACAATCAAAGCACATTTTTGATAAGTCCTTGACATTTTAAGGTCGTCGTATGTCCAGACTTTCATTTCATGCATTCGGACATGCATTCGGACTTGAATGCTATAACAGTGTGAGGTTTCTTTTTCAGGTTGGACCCCCAGGGTGGGGGGTACTCTGAATATTTTCATACATACGTAGGCTCGGGTCATTTTTGGGGGGTTCAAACTTTTTAATTTCAATATATATATAATCTTGTTTTATTTATATATATATATATATATTTTTTTTTTTTGGGGGGGGGGTTTCAGAAAAATGAATATTTTTTGGGGTATGAAGATTTTGTGGATATTTTTGGGGGGTCATCACAAATTTGGACTATATTTAGGGGTTATTTCTATGCATTTTAGGGCCTTTTCTTAAGGTCAAGGTAAAGAGAGGGGGATATTTTTTTGGGTTGATAAACTTTCAAATATTTTTTGGGGTGCTTGAAATTCTTGATACTTTTAGGGGTGAACGGTAGATGATGGGCCCGATCCTACGTATGAAGAAAAAATGAGAGTACCCCCTCCCCCCTGGGGTTGGACCACTGTCATATTCAAGCGGCGTATTTGTCTTCACTGGTGACAACGGCCGTAAAATGTTATATTTTATGCAAAATCCAGTTGGTACCAGTAAAATGCATTTAAACCCCAGTGGCTTTGGCTGCTGTCTGTTCTAAGGCGGTAGTTCTGTTGTTGTTGGTTCGTTGTTGAATGTGACTCCAATTAAGGGATTCTGTAATTGTTCTATGTTTTGTTGTACGTTACTTTGTGTCCGATCTAGTTTTGCAATCATCTCGGTGGGGAAGAGAGAGCTGATTGTCTTCCCGGTATCTCGTGATTGTTGTGTGGCTCTTATTCGCGATGCCACGAGTTTGTCTGCAGTTTGTCAGTGTGGTATTTCTGATCATACTCACTTGCTATTTCTGAACATTCAGATACATTTTCATCGTGTTTTTTTTTTTTTTTTTTTTTTTTTTTTTTGTGAATAAATGGCAAACAATTCAGTGTAGCCTTTTCATTTTTGTTCAGTATATAAAATCAGCTACTTGTGACCAGGCCTTTAGTTAAGAGCCCGTAACAGAAAAATAATTTTCTTATTTCTAAATCAAAACATATGTTGTTGGTACTCAAAAGAACCGTCTCAATGAGACGGTTCTTTTAAGCACCCAAAACATATGCTTAAATTATGGTTAAGAAAAATTATTAGCAATTTTACACAGAAATTTTTTGTTTTATCTAAACCTGTGCTTTTGGTATAAGACTAAGTTCTGAACTCACACAGTATAAAATGTACAAAATTTAAAAACTGTTCAAAGTTTCACGCTTTTCATATTTTGTAAAAGTCCTGCAATGCATACATGTCTCGAAGGGGGATTTTTCAAAAATAAGATTTATTTTCTCAGTTTAGACTGCCATGTCATAATTTTTCATACTTCCTTAGAGTTAAAAGAATTTTAAGTATTTTCCAATAATAAAGCGTTTTTCTTTAACATTTTATCAGTTTGAACACAGTTTTCATTGATCTTTATGCGATAACGCAAAAAGTTAAAAGCATGTTGCTCTTGACACAGACCACCCCTGAGAAAAATGCATTAATAACTGTGCAATTATTTTGCCCTCGTCTCTGCCTTATCGGGCTGGTAAGACTATAACCAGACTGTTCATAACTTAAAATCATGCAACCCTAATAGGAAGATACTGATCAAACTGCGCGGCTAGTCTATGCGCCCTTCTGCTATTGCTCCACTTCACAATGGTGATACATATTTGATTCCTATTGCTGCAGCTGTGTCAACTCACGGCCCCGAGGTTATAAAGCATTTTTCATACTCAACTCAGCTGAGCAAGAAATTTATCTTGCTCATAAATGTTAAAATGCCAACAATTGTTGGCATTTTCACATTTATTAGCATGATATATGTGAATACAACATCTGAGAGAATTCAAGCAAGGAACTTCTGAATTTGTCGGTATTTTAGTTTTTATGAACAGTTTAAAATTCTTGCTAGGTTGAGTTGATCATGAAAAAGGTTTATAATCTTAGTGCTGCAGCAAAGCAGTAAAAAGTGAGCTAGTTTTCAAGATGGTGGTCCCCACAGGGTAACAAGCAGTAACATATATCAAATTAAAGCTAAGAGTCTCCCGAATTAAAAAATGCATGATGCCACCTCGGTATGTCGGGGCGTAAACTTTTACGAGTCATTAAAAAAGGGCATCCATACATATAAATAACTTTACTAATAAAACTTAATTTAAACCTGAGATCAAAAGCATTGCTAAAGTTGGTATAATATGAACACAAAATGATACAGAAGGATGCTAGAAATACTTTGCATCATACATGGGATGCAAACAAGTCCAAATACACTGACGGTGAAAGGTCATTAGGTACATTAGTCACGAAAACCCAAGATTTTCTATAATTCTTTTTGTTAAAAGGTGCTCCTTATGTATAAATGTATTGAAAACAAGTTTAAATATTATCAATGACATCTGGGAAGCAAACAGTGAATAATTTCACTACCATTTATTGTGGCGAAAAAATGTATGGCCCACCAAAGGGTATCCATACAAGAAATAAATTTACTGATAAAAATTAAATTAAACCAATGATCAAAAGCAGTGCTGAAGTTGGCATAATAGGAACACTAAATGATATATGAGGATGCTGGAAATATTATTAATCATGTGTAAGGTTCATATAGGTCCAAATACACCGATGGTGAAAGGTCATTAAGTACATTAGTCGTGAAAACCCATGATTTTGTAGAATATTTTCTGGCAAATGATCTCTTTTGGTATACATATATCGAATACAAGTTAAAATGTTGACAACTGACATCTGGTAAGCAAAATGTGCACGATGCCTCTTCCATATGTAGGGTCAAAAATGTTTACGGCCTTTCAAGGAAGGGTACCTATAAAATTAAATAACTTAACTGATAAAAAAACCATTTAAACCAATGATCAAAACTATGGTTCAAGTTTGTATAATATGAACGCTAAATGACAAAATAGGGTGCTAAAATATTTTCTGTATTATATGAGGTGTAAATAAATCCAAATACACTGATGGCGAAAGGTTATTAAGTACATTTTGTCACGAAAACTCATGATTTTGTAGACTTCTTTTAAATTAAATGATTTCTTAAAGTACATATGTATTAAAAACAAGATAAAATGTTATCAAATGCCATTTGGGAAGCTCCTACTCAAAATAAAATCATCCCAAATGAATAGATGATACATTTACAGTTCATTCATTTAGTAAAATCCGTATCAGATCTTATTAATGTAATATGGTGGAATAATTTTTGCCAAGGACATTGGCGAAAAAGTTCCAACTTTTGCATAAAGTATATCAACGTGTGTCAGGCAAATATTAAACTATTTCTATTTCTTCTATTTGTTAAGAAATATCATATTTCATTGACCATGAAAGTTCATCAAGTCCATCATCCACAAAACCACATGGCATACATGTATATTATACTTTATGAATGCCAGGCATTTGTCAACAATTCACAGTGACATACTCAGTTATTATATATGACATTTGAATGACTAGTTCCAATAAAACGAGCCGAAGTTTATGCGTCATGGCATAACAGACTCACTGATTTATCAGTTTCAGCATCTGATTTGGCAACATCTTCACAAGACAAAATAGAGGAAATATTCAGACAAGTTTCCTTCTCGTGGCACTGCTACATGGCACACACACACAAGGTTGTACAAAGCTGTTTATTACAGAAAGAAGAGCATACTCACAATTGAATATTTACATTATAAATCATTCAGCAACTTGTGTGGTGTAGCAGACTGGCTCATCATTAGCGGCCTCAATGTCATTCTGCCATGTGCTTCCTCATTCATAAAGTATAATATATAGAGGATCTTACATGAGTGCTCATGTTTTATTGATTTTATTAAACAAGTTGTGGAAAAGAGATCAAATGCAAGGCTTGCCGACCGTTTTATCTTTTTCGCAACGAGTTTAATAAATTCAATAATACAAGAGCATGAATGTTAGATTCTATTTATCGTTTGACATTAAGATTACTTTAAGACTCATTTCTCGCGTAAAAACTTTATAATTTTGTCATTTACGCAACATTCTTAAGGAGGTCATAACGTTTCTCGTAAATCTATAAACCACTAGTGGTTTACAGATTTTATTGCATGGCGTTATTTCACTCCCAGACGCGACGTCATATTATCATGTGGTTTTGTGGATGATGGACTAGATGAACTTTCATGGTCAATGAGATATGATATCTCTTAACAAAAAAGAAATAGTTTAATTATACTTTCCTGACACACGTTGATATACTTTATGCAAAAGTTGGAACAATTTCGCCAATGTCCTTGACAAAAATTCTTCCCACATTTTACATTCATAAGATCTGAGGCCCCCAGGGGGGGGGGGGAGGTCTGTGCTCCCTTGATCCCTGAAAATAATGCATTTATCTCCCCAAATCCCTGAAAGAAAGTACCGCAGCTCCCTGAAACTATTTTTCCTTTGCTCCCCAAATCCTTATAATTAATTCAGCTTCTCCCCAAATCCCCCAAAATGTAAGCCAGTTCTCCCTAGAATGTAAAGTTCTTTCCATAGGATTAAATTCACATACTTAAAAACTATGAAGCTATACATGAGCAGATGACTTATTATTCACTTAATATTTTACGATATATATGTAAAAATAGGGCTTAGCCACGGACGGAAACTCTATATAAATAGAGAGTCCTTGGCCAAGGAATAAACGATATATAATTATTTCAATGGAATGCATGATAAAGCTCAAAGTATGGGCCATCCTTAAAATTCTGCTGCTGTACCTAGTAGAGTAGGTATGGATACTATGGAGGAATGCTCTCTAGACTTGATTTTTTTTATTAGTGACAGCTAGACCATTTGGTTTTCTTGGTGGGGGAGGGGCAGCTGTTTTTCCCAATAGATGAAACTAGATTTTCTAAAATAAAGTGAAAGCATTAATTTTGTAACCATTGTTGTTTTTTAGTAATTGCTATTAGGCCCTATACGAAAGTTTACCTTCAGTTTTAACAAGCAAGAATATACCTGATCAACATTCATCAAAGTTTTAATTAAAAAAAACATCTAATTACCTAGATAGAGAATTGCATACCAGATGTGTAGGTAGCCATGGTTTGATGTTGGTTATCACTTGTGCTAGGGGGGCCCAGGGAAAATTTGATAAAAATGGTGGGGTCTGGTGCATTCTGAGTGTTCCAAAGTAAGTTACTATCAACCTAAAAATCAACATTTTTTTTATAATAAATCAAAAACCCAAATTTTGTGCCATATTTTTCTCTCAGATTAGTCCAGATGCACACTTCTGGCACAAAATAAATACATTCACATTTTACAAGGGGGATCAGGGAGGGGGGGGGTTAATAGCCCTAAGAAGCCAAAGAAATGCAAAAAATGGAGGTTTTACGTTTTTTACAGCAACTATTACATACCGGACGCAAAGATTCCTGTAATGATGTGGATTCAGATTCATGCTAGGGGGTGCAGATTTTTTTTTATTGAATCAGTTCAATACGGCGCATTCTGAGTGTTCCCAAATACGATATTATCAACCTAAAAATCAACAATTTTAAGTCGAATTTTCCACAATAGTGAAAATAATTTGCCTTATCAGTCATCAATACAATCCAGATTAGCATGTTAGCAGGAAAGTAAATACATTTAGATATCCAAGGGGGGTCTGAGGGGGTCTGCCAAAGAAATTTTTTGAAATAATCAAACAAAATAAGGCTTTTCCTTTAAGGTGAGATTTTTTTTTTACTTTTTTGCAGGGCTCCTTAAATCCCCAAAACTATGAACTAGCTCCCCAAAACCCTGAAAATAATTACCAGTGCTCCCCAGATCCCTGAAAATAAATAGCCATTCTCCCCAGATCCCCAAAACCCCTGGGGGCCCCAGATCTGATACGGATTTTACTAAATGAATGAACCGTAAATGTATCATCTATTCATTTGGGATGATTCTATTTTGAGTAGGAGCTTCCCAACTGGCATTTGATAACATGTACTAAGACTCCCACATGTATAGATACTTCCATATCACTGTTTTTGTTTGTTTGTATTGGCCTTAACCATTGTTTGTAAATGTGTTTGTGCTAAATAAATCATTTGTCATTTGTAACTTGTTTTTAATACATATGTACTTACAGAAATCATTTGACTTGAAAGAAGTCTACAAAATCATGAGTTTTCGTGACAAAATGTATCTAATAACCTTTCGCCATCAATGTATTTGGATTTATTTGTACCTCATATAATACAGAAAATATTTTAGCACCCTATTTTGTCATTTAGCGTTCATATTAAACAAACTTGAACCATAGTTTTGATCATTGGTTTAAATGGTTTTTTATCAGTTTGCTTACCAGATGTCAGTTGTCAACATTTTAACTTGTATTCAATATATTTATACCAAAAGAGATCATTTGCCAGAAAATGTTCTACAAAATCATGGGTTTTCGAGACTAATGTACTTAATGACCTTTCACCATCGGTGTATTTGGACCTATATGAACCTTACACATGAATAATAATGTTTTCAGCATCCTCATGTATTATTTAGTGTTCACATTATGCCAACTTCAGCACTGCTTTTGATCATTGGTTTAATTGATTTTTATCAGTAAATTTATTACTTGTATGGATACCCTTTTTGGTGGGCCATACATTTTTTCGCTCCAATAAATGGTAGTGAAATTATGCACTGTTTGCTTTCCAGATGTCATTGATAATATTTAAACTTGTTTTCAATACATTTATACATAAGGAGGACCTTTTGTCAAAAAGAATACTAGAAAATCATGGGTTTTCGTGACTAATGTACCTAATGACCTTTCACCGTCAGTGTATTTGGACTTGTTTGCATCCCATGTATGATGCAAAGTATTTCTAGCATCCTTCTGTATCATTTTGTGTTCATAATATACCAACTTTAGCGATGTTTTTGATCTCAGGTTTAAATTAAGTTTTATGAGTAAAGTTATTTATTTGTATGGGTGCCCTTTTTTAATGACTCGTAAAAGTTAACGCTCCGACATACCGAGGTGGCATCATGCATTTTTTGATTTGAGAGACTCTTAGCTTTAATTTGATGTATGTTGCTGCTTGTTACCTTGTGGGGACTGGTATGTGTCACAATATGGTGGGTCTGCTGCAGCACTATCTCGGTGCCAAGTTTGATTCTTGATGCTGCCACGCTCTACCTCCTAATGCTGCTTGAGCCGGTATTCAGCAAAAGGTACAAGTTGGTACAGTTGACATCCCGTCCCTTCATAACGGAAAGATTATTAATGGGACGTAAAGTTGACATGTGCGTACAGCGAAGATTCAAATCAGCCTGCACATCCGCACAGTCTGATCAGAGCTTTTAATTGTTCTTCCTGAACCCTTAGCTTCCCATAGAGCTCCCATCGAAGAGTCTTAGATAGATGCACCATGAGCGGATCCAGAGGGAGGGGGCAGGGGGTCCCGACCACACCCCTGAAAAATCACAAAAATGTCGGGTTTCTTAGCAATGCTGGTCCGGATCCTCTGACAAATCATAAATTTACCAAGCCAGCATTCAATGTCGGCCATTATCGACCCGTCAGCGAAACGCCATCTTAAAGGCGTTTCGCTGGTGGGCCGGTGATGGCCCGCTTATAGTGGTATCTAGATCATTCCTCCCCTCATCAACCAAATAAACAAATAAAAAACAACAACAAAAAAACCTTGTCAAAGTTGAATTCCCTCCGACAAAACAGTCTGGATCCGCATCCGCGCATGAGGTGCACATGACAACTTGTACCTTTTTGAAATTTATGGCAGATGCACGATTGCGGCATTTGTACAGTTTATATAACAGTATGTGTGTGTTTTCAGAGCTTCACGAACAAGAGCGTTGTAAGCATTGGTTATCGGATGAGCACGTTCGACACGCGTTACAGTCCAGAAGACAAAATGCGCCACCATGTCCCTGTACAAGACAGCAAACTGATTTAGATTATAGTTTTTTCAAAGAGATGGGCGGCAACTGCTACGTACACCATTTGTTCACAGATGGGGTAAAGCAATTGTGTTGCTATGAGTAAGTGTTTCTTACAAAAGAATAAGGAAATAGCTTTGGTTGTCTGGGTTAATTTTTCGTAAATAAATATGCATATTGTACTTTATGAACTATTTATCAGTCACCTCTAATATTAACTGAATTGTTTCAACATAACCTAATAAACGTTTCCTATCTCACGGCATGTTACCTTTATCAGGTCATGATGACGTTGCACTTTTTGTATGACGTCGCTAATGACGCTGAATCAACACAAAAATCAAAAATTACGTCATAATCGCTAGTTTGAAGAGTTTTCAACAATGGGTTAACTGATAAATAGAATACCAGGTTCGCGTCTTTTGATATCAAGTTTATCAGGCTCGGCTTTGAGAGCGCATGTTGAATCGCTCGACAAGCCTCGCGATGTCAACAAGCGTTTTCAAAGCCTTGCCTGGTAAACTTGATATCAAAAGACACTCACCTAGTATTCTCTATATCTCGGCAAGCAAGCGTTCTCAGAGCCTTGCCTGGTAAACTTGATATCAAAAGACACTCACCTAGTATTCTCTATATCTCGGCAAGCAAGCGTTCTCAGAGCCTTGCCTGGTAAACTTGATATCAAAAGACACTCACCTAGTATTCTCTATATCTCGGCAAGCAAGCGTTCTCAAAGCCTTGCCTGGTAAACTTGATATCAAAAGACACTCACCTAGTATTCTCTATATTTGTGGTGCTTCAAATGTTCTTATCAATCAGGAAATACAGAAACCACAAACTTTATTTTTTTTCCTTTTATCGTTTGCACGCAGGGTCAAGTATTACACATTCAAGGGAGCGCAGTGGCTCAGTGGTAGAGTGCTTGACTCGAGACCGAAGGGCCGCGGGTTCGAGCCTCACCGGCGTCATTGCGTTGTGGTCCTTGAGCAAGACACATTTATCCTAGCTTAGTACTGGTTCAACCCAGGAGGACCCGTCCCGTATAACTGAAAGATTGTTGAGTGGACGTAAAGAATCAAATCAAACAAACAAAATTACACATTCAAACACGGATTAAATTGGACCTCTGTATCAGCTATTTTACGTCCATGCCACGTTTTCTGTGTCAACTAGAAACAAAACCATGAAAAGACCAGCTATACTATAAGAATCTATCACGAGTGTGAGGATGGGATAGAAAGATCCGAACCGAGGATCACCAATTGCCATCACGAGGCTTGCGGTGTGATGACAAACGGTGATCACAAGGATCGGTGTTCACACGATATTGCTATCTTTTTCTTGCTGACTACTAATTACCTCATTTTATAATGGAAAAACTTGAAGAAAAGCTTCCAGAAAAAATACAAGTACGATGAGATGCGACATGGTGACGTCATTTTAACACTTCAATGAAGTAGAGGATCGACGTGCGACCAGCGTGCGGCTGTTCGTTTTTATCTTTCCCACGTACTGGTACGGGTACCTGTATGTGAGAATTTTCTCACAGGGGTAAAAACAACAGAAATCCCGATCTGGTGTGCGAGAAATAATGGCCCCAATGATAGGCAATGCACATGATAGCGTAAATAAAAAACATTAAGGTTCAAATCTAGAACCAACTAGATGGCTTTTTTGTTATACTAATAAATCGAAAGTATAGCTTAATGATATTTTGGACTACTATCGATTCCAAAGCTATTTTTAAAAAGTGTGATTCTTCTTCTTCTTCTTCTTCTTCTTCTTCTTATTATTATTATTATTATTATTATTATTATTATTATTATTATTATTCCAGTAAACATGAACAGCTATTAATTGGCCACCCTGGTGGTGGCTTCCTGGTGCTAGAAGATCTGACTAACGAGATAACCGAAGCTTATCAAAGCTGTTGTCATGGCAACAAATCCTTATGCAAACTATTTTATAACGTTAATCCATCAGATGATTGTTCCGGATATACCGTTCCACAATACGGTAAGTAAAATCACAACGTTGCTGCTGATATCTTGTATGGTTGTTACATTTCCACAAAGAGCTAATAAATTTACTTTTAAATTAGCAAATGGCAACTGTGGACGTTATAATACAAGTAAATAATGTATCAGCAGAATTTATAAAGCAAATGAGCTTTTAAATTGCACGTGTTTCTGCACTTTGCTAAACCTTAAGGTTTGGTATCCGGATGAAGGGAAGAATTGTTGTCAATCAAAGCTTTAGATTGCAAACTCTATTTCGGTATATTATGTTTCCCATAGCACATACCTCTACATTGGTCAGTTATTAATTACCAGTGCAGTATACTTCCAGTCTTGCATATTTTGATCTACCATCAACAGAGTTCTATTGTGGTAGATATACGTGTATATTGAATCTTAACACATTGAATACAACGGACTCCAATTGTGTTGTATAATGTTTTACAAGTGAAGTTATATAACTAGCTCGTTTTGTATATTTATTATATCCATGCTGTGACCTGACCATCATGCCATCTGACCACCATACTACCTGATCGCCATCATGCTAGATGTTGGTTTATTGTAATTTACCAAAGACATCCACTTGTATAGTCTGTCAAAATTGACCTTAGACTGATTAATTTTCGCCAAAATCTTCGTTATGTTCTTGCGATTGCGTCGAGTACTCCGACCTTGGTCACGCTTTTACATAGAATATGACGATAATGTCAATTTGTTAATGCAAATAGTCTTGTAGCCTAGTGGTTAGTTGACTACTTACAAATCAAGCATACCTGGATCGAAACTTGGAAGGAAACCCTTTTTTTATGTAATTGTCAAATTGCTTTCTTTTTTTTAAGTTAACAATTTTTCGTATATTTTACATCATCTTGTGATGAACTTTACATCTTTCATTTGTATTTAGCCGCTTTTGTATTCATTATTCCCTTAGTTTCCCACTCTTTCCTTGTCAGCTGATAACATTTGCAAATAGTTTAGACCCAGTTCAGGACCAACAGAACGTCGGTTCCGATCTGGATACAGACCATTTGACACTCTGATAGTATTCCTGTTAGAATTTTTGAAAAAGTTAATTTTGATTAAAAGTCAGCATATGAAAGAATAATCAGCGTGCAAAGAGTTAATCACATGTAAGCTTATTGAAATTTCGCAAGGTGTTGTATTTGTTACATAAACGCATGCCAAATTCAAATACATGTATCCAGTTGTGCACAAAATCGAGAATAAAGACGAAGAAACTAGCAAATCGAAAAACAAAACGAAAAAAAAATATATTCAAATGCTACTGGACTCGAACCCACATCTTTTGAATGCTAAAACACTCGACTATCCACTTGGCTATCCACTAGGCTATCGGGAAATTGTGATTAACCTCATTCAGATTAGTAATTATACAACAATCTAAAGCACACTTTTTACGAAGATTCACGAAGACTGAGTAAAAGGTCATTGAATATTCATATGTCTCGGGTCAATTTTGACAAACAATATATTTGTGTATTAATAATATTTACATTTTCAAAGCAAGCGTATAATGAATCTTTATATTTTTGCAACCGTTCATAGCCTCATGATCAACACAAGCTCACTTGCCCATGCAATTCGCTTCGAACATCGAATTCATTCGCCAGATGTGACACTGGTGTTGTGATTGACAGCGAGTCACACCTGAGACGCACGTGCGAAACAAGCTTCTTGTTTGCTCCATTGGCTGTCGGTGTTCACACTGGCTGTTCCGCTTTTCGGTTTTACACTTCAACGAAACCGTTAATATGATTAAATATTAAATACAAAACAGTTTTGTCTCCTGAATTATAAATAATTTCTAATTATTAGTTATTTATAATGAAATGTAAATCTAAGAAATAAATTCAATTTTTGGAATGTTCATGGAATCATGAATACTTCGGGTCTCTTGCAAAGTTAACGTGAAACCCGAAACACTTACCTTGCAAGAGACCAAAGTATTCAATCATGAATACTTCGGGTCTCTTGCAAAATTAATATGAAGCCCTTTGGTCTTCACTTACTTTGCAAAAGACCCGAAGTATACATGATTCAATGAACATTCTAAAAATCGAATTCATTTCTTAAATGACAGCTTTGTAAATATATTTGCTTTTTATTTACCTCAAGCAATGTCATATGTCCTTTATTAAGATATATTATGTTTGATCTAAGCAATAAATACCAGGTTAGAAAATGTTATTCTTAAGAAATTAGTATAACTGCATATATCATATATTTTCTACCTCGCTTTCTGTTGCTGAACAATAAACGTTAACTATAGACATAGGATAATACGACTCATTTCTTGCTTTTTTTCTAACTTAGCATTCTCTGGGGGTGATGTTCATATTACAACTGTCGATGGCATAGAGTATGATTTTAATGGTCATGGAGAATATGTGTTCTTAGATATTTCTTCAGAGTAAGTATGATGTTCATATTACAACTGTCGATGGCGTAGAGTATGATTTAATGGTCATGGAGAATATGTGTATTCTTAGTTGTTCCTACAGAGTAATTATTATGTCCATATTAAAACTGCTAATAGAACAGAGAATGGTTTTAATGGTAATGGAGAATATGTATTCTTAGTTGTTCCTACAGAGTAATTATTATGTCCATATTAAAACTGTTGATGGCATTAGGTATTATTTTAATGGTCACGGAGAATATGTGTTCTACAATGTTCCTACAGAGTAAGTTTGGTGTTCATATTACAACTGTTAATGGTGTAGAGTATGATTTTAATGGTCATTGAGAATGTGTTCTTAGTTGTTCCTACAGAGTAATTATTATGTCCATATTACAACTACTGATAAAACAGAGTATGATTTTAATGGTCATGGAGAATATGTGTTCTTAGTTGTTCCTACAGAGTAATTATTATGTCCATATTAAAACTGTTGATGGCGTAAAGTATGATTTTAATGGTCATGGAGAATATATGTTCTTCGATTTTCCTACAGAGTAAGTATTGTGTTCATATTACAACTGCCAATGGCGTAGAGTATGATTATAATAGCCATGGAGAATATGTGTTCTTAGATGTTCCTACAGAGTAAGTATGATGTTCATATTACAACTGTAGATGGCAAAGAGTTTGATTTTAATGGTCATGGAACATATGTGTTCTTAGATGTTCCTACAGAGTAAATAGTATGTCCATATTAAAACTGCGGATAGAACAGAGTATGATTTTAATGGTCATGGTGAATATGTGTTTTTAGATGATTCTACATAGTAAATATGGTGTTCATATTACAACTGTTGATGGCCTAGAGTATGTTTTAATGATCATGGAGAATATGTGTTCTCAGATGTTCTTACAGAGTAAATAATGTGTCTAAATCAAAACTGCTGATAGAACAGAGTATGATTTTAATGGTCATACAGAATATGTGTTCTTAGATGTTCCTACAGAGTAAGTATGGTGTTCATGTTACAACTGTTTATGGCATAGAGTATGATTTTAATGGTCACGGAGAATATGTGTTCTTAGACGTTCCTACAGAGTAAGTATGGTGTTCATATTACATCTGTTTATGGCATAGAGTATGATTTTAATGGTCATGGAAAATATGTGTTCTTAGTTGTTCCTACAGAGTAATTATTATGTCCATATTACAATTGCTGATTGAACAGAGTTTGATTTTAATGGTCATGGTGAATTGAGACCTAAGATGTTCCTACAGAGTAAGTATGGTGTTCACATTTCAACTGTTGATGGCGTAGAGTATGATTTTAATGGTCACGGAGAATATGTGTTCTTAGATGTTCCTACAGAATAAGTATGGTGTTCATATTACAACTGTTGATGGCGTAGAGTATTATTTAAATGGTCATGGAGAATATGTATTCTTTGATATCTTTACAGAGTGAGTATCCTGTTCACATTAGATTTGTGGATTAAGTAGAGTCAAAATCCATTAGCATTGCAAAATCCATTTAAAGGTTTTGGATAGAGGTTCTAGTGGTGCTAGATAAGTACTTGACGCATTGTTTTGATTAGTTCATGAACTGTTCGCATGATTTTTATCATCTCCTGTAGAATGCTTTGTTTAACCGAACAATGTACAATGTATTTGTAAAGTCATGCGTTTAGCCTTGTGTTAGTTAAACCTTTTTAGACCCAAAACCCGTGAATTGGTACATTTGCAAATAGTGAAGACCCAGATGTCGCTTAGACAAAATCGCTTATCAAAGAAAGAAAAACCTTATTTTTGTAAAATTGTAACCTGTGAAAGTTTTACTGTCTTTAAGAGGTTATCTGATGATAAAATTAAATATCTTTTCCAGATTTCTTCAAATTCAAATAAGAACGGATTATTTGGATTCTGACAAACACGATGCAACTGTTATAACAGGCATTGCTATAAAGGTAAACTTACCATTCTATTATATTGGAATATAATAATTTTTATTTTAAACATGTTTATTTTAAGTAATACGATATTGCTGATACATTTATTTCTCATGACATTTTGCAATAGTTAAGTTACATAGAGCAGTCTGCCAGCAGTACGCAATCACATAAAATGATCTTAATGCCTGGTCCTTAATTAATTATTTTTGCTGGTTCGAAACAGTCTCTGAATTTGGGCAGTCAATTGTCATACATTTAAAAATGCTGTCTGAAAGTATTTTAAATGGTTCTCAATTATTTTCACTTGAGGAGATGAAGTTATTTTTTTCTTGCAACGTCTTTTACATTGTACACTTAAGATCAGAGTGTGTTCTATAAGAAAGCGATGCCTTTCAGATAAATTTTTGTCTTTCTGAATGCAACTCAATTTTCAGATTTTAGGGTTTACAGATGGCAAATTGACACTTTATTACAAGCAAAATGCACAATTTCACTATTGAATTGAAATACTGCATCATGGATATGCGTTATACTGTTGAGTCCTTATCCTTGCTTTATCTCCTTGTTATATCTTGATTTATATGTTTTAGGAGATGATGCATTGATGAGTTAGGGGTTTTTCATGCAAACCAAATATCTATGTGTCTTGATCCACATCTGAATTAAGGGTGAGGTTGGCGGCGTTTAACCGGTTTAAGCCCTCACGTAAAATATACTGACCGTTCCAAGGCGGTACTTCTTTTGTGGATCTTTTATGTTTTTGTTCTGTCTTGTGTTTGCTATGTTTTGTGCGCGTCTGTTTATATGTGCTTTGTGGTCACCTGCTGGGAAAGGGCTGACCTCTTGGCTCTCGTTTGTGGTGTCTACTGTGAGTTTGTCACTTTCCCATTGGTATCCTGGGTCAGGTGTGGTACTTGATTGTATCGATTCCTGATCTTTGCACCCTTACTTACTTAAATGTCGATGTTTTAATTAGGCAATTCCAGAGACCCATCTGTTATCTATGAGAAAGCAAAACCTGTGTGTTTTAGTTATATTCAAAAGCAAAATTTGAAAATGTTCAAATAACATGAAACATGTATTGTACCCAATGGAATACACAATTAAGTGGGAATCCATTATTTTAGGATAGTATATTTCTGAATGTGAAAACGGGTACATGTTACTTCTTTGCATTATATTTTGGAAAAAATGTTATCAAAATCAGCAATCGTTGTATCGCCTCAAGAAATGTCACAATGTTGGTGTATATTATCATGGCTTGAACTATTCACTTGATTTAATTAGACATACATGTGCATATATATAGTTTTGGTCTGTATTGTGTATTGTCGCAATAAGGATCCATACTTAGTGTGACAAAGAAGCGAAACTATATTAAGAAGTACAGACCATATTACCATATCACCAAACAGTAATCACCTATTTTACATCAGGTGTAAGTTGCAAACAGATGGTTTAAAACATTTTTAAAGATATCAAATTGGAGAATTATTAATTGTTTTTCATTCTCTCCACGTGGTCTCAACTAAAGAATGCATAAACATGCTTATTAGATTTGATTTATCATATAACTATAACTATACAAGTACTTTCAAACCGTGTTTTGCCATGCAAAGCCAAAAGCTCAAAATTCTGCCATATATACTCAAAAACAATTGAAGGATATTAAGATTCAGTTCCATCTATATCATTAAATGCACTTAACATTAAACTAATTATGCATGTATTTCAAAATTCCAGATAATCTGCAATAAAAACAAATGCTTTATTTTAGTCACACTTCAATGGTTAAAGTGCATAACTTGTCCAAACTGCGCAACCCTCTATACTGAAAAGTCACAAACATATGAAAATAGTGAAAAACATTTTATCGTTTTATATTCCATAATGACTGCCTCCAAGATCATTGCTGGCTCTCAGTCAAAATTATGACACCTAATTTGGTAGTTGTTATCAGTGTTTTGCTGCTTTTTATTGTCATATTGGCTCACTTATGCCATATCTGTGCATTTTTATTGATGAAGTTGTCGCGTTATTAGGGGGAATGACCGATAGATGGGTGTGAAAACTTGTCTTTGGTCAGAATTATCTTCACATAAGCAATGTCAATAGAAAGATTGCAGCAACTGAAAAATATAAATGCTAAATTTATTGCTTGCGAACTTTATGTAAGGAGGGTTAGTACATTTGGTTTCATACTGTATCATAACTAATGACCTGTGCATTTTATTTTGTATTTTGCTTAATTGAATATTGGTAGTTCTATTAGATGCAAAATTACTTTGTTTGGAAATTATTTTGTCAAATGTCATAAAGGCGAAATCATTTTTAATATCCATTAATTGTCTGCGTGTTTGTTCAAACTTATTGTATAAAATCTAACGTTCGCTCAACTGGATAAGTGAAATTATCATTCCAAAAACAATGATCAAATATTTTGCAAGCTTTGCATTTTATCTCTCTTCTCCAACTCGTTTAATAAAATAAAGTATACATAAGCATACTTGTTTAATATTCTACATACATTTAGTAAATGTTATAAATTAATTGGAACCCTTTTGATATGTTTCATTTCGCAGGCACAGAAACAAGATGATAACGAAATAATGATATTGTTGAACAGAACCACCAAGGGAGCCACACTATACTGGAACAATACTATGTATAGCTTGGATAAAATTTCCTTTTTGTCCAGTCCAGATGGTCAAGTAAATTTATTGCCGCCAAGGAATAATTTTGTGCATATGTATTTCAATGACCAACTGTTAGATGTAAGTATTTATATGAGCCTGCACATAAAAATTTGGTAATCATTATCTACTATGAAATGAAATACAGGAAAATATTGATTAAATTTAATGCATATATTTCACAGCCGTGAAAATATAAAAACTGGTATTTTCACAGCAGTGAAATCCAAGAGTTGATATTTTCACGGGAGAGAAACCGTGAGATTGGAACTACTTTTTTTTCTATTTTCTCAATATGGTCTAAGGGAAGGAACTCTTTACAGCATTCCTGTTTAACTTTCTAAGGGAAACAACTATGGACTTTCCTTGTAAGAAAAAAGTCAGAGTCGCTTAGAAGCTTAATAAAGAAGGGGCTTTTATAAATTCGTCTGCTACAGCTAGAAAATCAAAACATTTTGATTTGTAGATAATAAAAAGAGGATTAAAATGTTTTTTGTTAAATATGTCTTTTATTACACTCGTGAAGCACAGGGGGTTAACTCAGTCACAGTGCGGGGTGATTCTTTATGAAAGTTGTCAATGATGCTTTATGAAAAGGGTTACAGATTCTTTACTTTGGGTTAATGAATCTTGACAAGATGCGATGCTCATGCCAGAAACGGGGTGAAAATGGTTATATTTGACAGTTTTATAGTCAAATTTTGTTAAACGACATATAAGCAGCATGTTTTATGATAGTCTATGCATTTATCATACAGTTTAGCTGTCCAACAATATACCAATTACAATAGAGATGCTAAGTTGCAACAAATGCCATATGTGTATATTTCATAGTTTTATCGAGCAAAACATGCTTGGAAACGAACCATTATATTAAATATTTGGTATATGAAGCTTAAATTCTTCCTTGAATATACGTTTTAGCCAATTTCAAAATTTTTCGAAGTTAATGGTTCTTTATGAAAGGTTACAAATGCTTTATGAGCCTAAAATTCGGGTTACAGGTTCTTTTAGAAAGTTGTTACATATTCTTTATGAAAGAAGTTACAGGTTCTTTATGAGACAAATGCAATTTCGTCCTGATATACAGCCGTAATACATTTTTTATACCCCCCGCAAACTTTGTTTGTAGGGGGTATACTGTTTTCACGTTGTCCGTCCGTCCGTCCGTTCGAGCGTCCGTGTGTCCGTCCGTCCGTAACGCTTTGTTTCCTTAATAACTCGAAGAGTCATTGCTGGATTTTCATCAAACCTTGCAAACATGTTTATATATGCAAGACAAATACTTTTTTATACCCCCGCAAACTTTGTTTGTAGGGGGTATACTGTTTTCACATTGTCCGTCCGTCCGTGCGTGCGTCCGTGTGTCCGTCCGTCCATAACGCTTTGTTTCCTTAATAACTCAAAGAGTCATTGCTGGATTTTCATCAAACCTTGCAAACATGTTCATATATGCAAGACAAATACTTTAGACAAAAACGTAAGGGCTAGGGGCCAATTCTATTAGAGTTATTTCCCTTTGTAGTTCTAAATGGCTTTTAATATAGTGCTTTGTGCTTATGCTATTATAGGCCATATACGGGCCAATCAACTCCTACCACAGCTTTTGATGGAACAATTTGATACTTTTCCTATACAATGTAGATACATTGAACATATGCATGAAGGGGTTTAGTTCAGAAAAAATAATTTTTGACAAAATGACAGCTGTGAGAACTTAGACAATTTTTCCCTAATAAGGTGTTTGTATATGCATAGACAGTGCCTTTATGGGCCGATCAACTCCTACCACAGCTTTTTATGGAGTAATTTGATACTTTGCCTATACAATGTAGACACATTTTAACTAGGCATGAAGGAGTTTGGTTTAGAAAAAATATTTTTTGACAAAATGACAGCTGTGAGAACTTAGACAATTCTCCCTAATAAGGCTTTTGTATATGCATAGATGGTGCCTTCATAATTTTTCAGCGCAGTTCATTAAAATAATTTCCCATTATAAAAAGATTGGCTATAACATTAATGTATTGCAACAGACTGCATGCTTGGTAGTCAACCCAATCACGGTTGGCAACTTTGCTTTCCTCTTTAATTGCACGCCGGTGGGTTGGACTTCAGACTCTATGATGGTTCTGACTTAAAGACTTATCTATTGATGAGATGGTAAGGGTCTGATGCTTTGGCTGTTTGTCGGGCCCTCCGGGGTTTACCTGTTGGATTTCTTTTGCTCCGGTATTCAGTTTAATTTACTGTTGAGTCCTTATCCTTGCTTTATCGCCTTGTTATATCTTGATTTATATGTTTTAGGAGATGATGCATTGATAAGTTAGGGGTCTTTCATGCAAACCAAATATCTATGTGTCTTGATCCACATCTGAATTAAGGGTGAGGTTGGCGCCGTTAAACCGGTTTAAGCCCTCCAGTAAAATATTTTACTGACCGTTCCAAGGCGGTACTTCTTTTGTGGATCTTTTATGTTTTTGTTCTGTCTTGTGTTTGCTATGTTTTGTGCGCGTCTGTTTATATGTGCTTTGTGGTCACCTGCTGGGAAAGGGCTGACCTCTTGGCTCTCGTTTGTGGTGTCTTCTGTGAGTTTGTCACTTTCCCATTGGTATCCTGGGTCAGGTGTGGTACTTGATTGTATCGATTCCTGATCTTTGCACCATTACTTACTTTCATGGGCCGGTCAACTCCTACCACAGCTTTTGATGGAACAATTTGAGACTTTGCCTATACAATTTAAACACATTGAACATATGCATGAAGGAGTTTTGTTCAGAAAAAATAATTTTTGACGAAATGACAGCTGTGACAATTTTTCCCTTATTAGGCTTTTGTATATGCATAGATAGTGCCTTTATGGGCCGATCAACTCCTACCACACCTTTTGATGAAGCAATTTGATACTTTGTCAATACAATGTAGACAAAATGAACATATGCATGAAGGAGTTTATAAGTTTTGTTAAACTTAGACAATTATTCCCTTATATGGCTTTTGTATATGCATGGATACAATGCAGACACATTGAACATATGCATGAAGGAGTTTGGTTCACAAAAAATAATTTTGACAAAATGACAGCTGTGAGAACTTAGACAATTATTCCCTTATATGGCGTTTGTATATGCATTAATAGTGCCTTTATGGGCCGATCAACTCCTACCACACCTTTTGATGAAGCAATTTGATACTTTGTCAATACAATGTAGACACAATGAACATATGCATGAAGGAGTTTATAAGTTTTGTTAAACTTAGACAATCATTCCCTTATATGGCTTTTGTATATGCATGGATAGTGCCTTTATGGACCGATCAACTCCTACTACAGCTTTTGATGGAGCAATTTGATACTTTGTGGATACAATGTAGACACATTGAACATATGCATGAATTGTTTGCACAGATTCTACTGAAATCTTCTTATCAAAACTAAGGTCTTCTTGTTCGAACTATAACTTGCCAAGTTTTTTCACTGACTCTTACTGTGCGGGGGGTATCTTATAAGCATTGCGTATTGACTTTTTTCATTGCACCAATAAATGGGCCGCAATATGAGATTTCCAACAATGTGGTATGTGTGAGCAGGTAGGTAGGAGAGGGGGGGGGGGGGTAGGAGAGGGGGAGTCTACAATTTTTCCGTCATGTTAGGGCATCTCACACTTTACTGGGCAAGCTTGTCCTATTGCCCCACAGACCATAAATCCCCGAATCATCAAGAATCGATGTCAGGATTCGTGGAGAATTGCATTTTTTTCAACTCATTCGTGATGTTCTACGATTCAGTTACGAAATAGGTAAGAAACAGTTACGAATATTTGCGGGATTTGTCTGGATTCGGACTGAGTACCGAATTCACTACGATATACAATAACCTATTAATAAGTTAAAGAATAGATCACGAATTAGTTGAGAATACGCCGAATGCAGCACGAATTGGGTACGAATTAACAGAAATCCGCGACGATTCGTGATGATTCGCGAGATTTTCTTTCACCTCTCACGACAGTTATAAAAAAAGCCCATCCATGCTTGGGGGGGGGATCAGTTCCAAAATGAATGTTCCTCGTTTGTCAGCTGTAGAATTGATCCTGCAATTTGAGTGTCTAAAACAGCTACATTTTTTACTTATATAGCGAGAAGAAAACAACTACGTTAATGTCGAGAGGCCCTGGCCCTGGCTCTTTGACTTGGAAAAATATGGTAGTTCACCATCAGCAAAACCACCAGCCAGGAGCCTCACCGGCGTTATTGCATTGTGTCATTGAGCAAGACACATTTATCCTTGCTTAATACTGGTTCAACCCAGGAAGACCCGTCCCGACATAGCTGAAAGATTGTTGACAGCGACATAAAGAATCAAATCAAACAAACAAGCAAGAGCTACCATTCTACATCTTATCTTATGCTGTCCAGGAAATTAATTTATGTCTGTTCAAACATCTTTGAGATAGTAGAAGAAGAAAAGGCAAACGAAGAAGTATTTTAGAGGAATGATGATTTAGTTAAAATGCATCAATATCAATAATAATAAAATAAAAAAAAAACATATGAATAAAAAATCATATCTCATCAGACTTTATAATTGGGCCGCGACGCGAGAAACCCTGTCTTCGGTGTTTCCGACAAAGTGAGATTCAAACCATCCTGCTTAGCTACAGAGACTTGCTAAAAATTAAAATTTTGCTTGTAGCTATTCTAGATATGATACTTTCCAATAAGCGATTTACAAAGGCGGTGATCAGACTGCGCGGATGCGCTAGCTGGTCTGTGCCTTTCTTGTTCGCAACCACCAAAGACAGGGTTACTCTCGGAAGCGCATATGTATCGTTATCAATAATTGAGCCGTGACATGAGATTACCAACAATGTGGTAATGTGCGACCAGCAAAGCCTCAGATCAGCCTGCAAATACGCGCAGTCTGATCAGAGCCTTTGCTAGTCGCTTGAATATTATATGAGCGTTAAGCTACTGATTGAACATCATTTGGAGTTTCTAAGGAGGCTGCACAGGCTCGTTTGAGTCTACACGTGTCAAAACGCCACCTTGTTGGAAATCACATGTCAAGGCTCAATTTAGTTACAGCGTTGACCCAAAATCTGTGAGCCACGCTGTAAATATGGGTTTCGTGCCGGGAAGGCCAATCTCATTATATTTTGATTATAATTTCATATGGTTATAATTGATCCCACGAAGGCGTGTCGCATACAACACTTTACCACCAACTCCCAAGGTCAAGGACACAACTTTGGCTCAAACCTGGTACGGAATCTAATGTATTGGCACAACTCTCAGCCACCATTTGCCAAGTTCAAGGTAGCAACTTCAACTCAGATGTCTGTCCATCGATCATACGTGCTTCGAGTCCTCTATGTATCTCAATAACAGTTTAAGATGTCTTCATGAAACAGATATCAATCAACATAAGACGACGTGTAATACACAAGGACTACCTTTTTTTAAAAATGTATGACCCGTTAAAACGGAAAATTGTAGATTTTGCAATTTAGTCGTGTCCGCTCTGTAATAGAAGTACCTCGCCCAAAAAACATTTTGTTATATGATAAGACTAGAAATATTTTCTTCTAACGTGCACGTACATCGATAATGTGATCCTCTTGCCAATTACAACAAAAGCTGTCTGCTTTTGTCGTATGCTGAATGTTTTTGAAGCCTCTTAGGCAAACAATGTAGACCCAGAACAGACTGTTGCAGTTTGCTTCTGTGCTAATATAATTATCAATAATCTAAACAAATATATGCAGCAGCCGACTTGGGTGTAATGATCAAATGCAGTTTTGTCTAGCTTTTTGAGGTTGCATCAGACGTAAGCCAAGTCATCCTTTGACTTTTATGCTTGATTGTCACTCACCGAATGAAGACATGTTTTTGCATTTTCGCAGACAGATGGTGCAGATTTGTCCCCATCTATGTTGTTTTCTGTCAATTTTAAAAACTACACCCAATATTTCAAGTCTAGCTAGCTTTTATAGCTCAAGAAGAAAATGCACGGAGCTCCTTGGAGCCAGCTTGTATGCTTTAATCACTTTTCGTGCTTCATCAAACGCTATTCAAGGGCGGATCCTGAAATTTTTGTCGGGATGCGGGGAAGGGGGACCAAGCCTTTGTAGAAAGAGTACTTGAGGGTAGGCCTACCCCTTCCCCAAAATCACACGCACCCTTTCCCCGAGGTATGTGACGTGGATAATGCATAAAAGGATAATGTTCGCATGGACATGAAGGAACCAATGAAGCTTGGCTTTTTAATGGCCAAAACTTTAGATGTGCCGTAAGCGTAAGTGAGGATTATCGCCCGTACAGACACAAAAGCCGTACACTTTTCTTTATCACACTATGAAGGTGGCAATCGAAAACGTTAATACTATCGACGAACGCAGATCAAAAATCGATAGAAACAGGGTTTTCTATTATCATTTGTCGCCCGATTGGCAGTCGTAAACTCTGTTTCTTGCGATTTTTATCCGCGTTCGTCGATTGTTAAGAGCGTTTTCAATTGCTGCCTACGCGGTATATTTAATCTCAACACTGCACCAGCTTTGTTGTTTCGTTTTCAAATTATATGTAAACAACTTCAGGGAAGAGACTGCAGGTATCCAGAACGAGAAATCTGGCGTCTGTAACAGGGTTCACAAATAGTCTGCTTTTTATAGGTTATTTGTTAGATTCTAATGATTGGATATATCATTAGGCGAGGCAAGTTTGCGAATTTTGAAAAAAAAATCATTTGTATTTCTTCTGGGTACTCAAAAGAACCGTCTAAATGAGACGTTTCTTTTTAGAATCAAAACATGTAAATGTAAATAGTTGTTGTCTACATGTCTCTTTTTGTTTATCAAGAGTAGACTATCAAGTAAGATTAAAGTTATTATGGACAATGTTTGCCTTAATCGTTCATGCCTGTCTGGGGCGCAGTGGATCAATTGAAGGTTTGCTAGTTCGAGACTCACAGACGTCAGAGTCACTGTGTTGTGTCCTAGAGCAAGACACCGAAACTGGTATAAAACGGAAGGATAAGAAATCGTCCCGATCCGACTGGGATGAAAAATATTAAAGCAAACAGATATTTTACCGGCTGCTTATTACTGGATCCACCCAGGTAGACCCACCCCGACAAGACCGAAAGATTGTTGACTCGGACGTAAAGAACCAAGTCATGCAAGTCAAAACAAGCAAACGAACAAACCAAATGCTCCTACTCTGCCCTGTCAGGCTCAACTGTCACTAATTTATGTGAAGTCCCTCCAAATATGCTTAGCCACCCCAACCTAATCAATCCACCGCATGCTCCTTTTGGGAGTTTCGAAAAAGACATATTGATGTCCCGGATACAATGCTACAGTACTGGATGCTGATAGCAGGGTATGGATATTTATGATGCATGGAAGGATCGGGAAAATTCTGTCTGTGGGGTTGGGTGTCCTGAAAACTCTATTTTAGTTTTTTCACAGAGGGCAGTGCGGACCTGGCCTCCTTTTCAAAGCATTTGGACCCAAGGGGTCCTACTTCTTCTCGAGGTTGTCAATAACAGTATTTCTAAGGAAACATATAACAACTTATGATATTCCAGGTGGGATGCAAACCAGCTGTCCCCCACCCTCGTGACACGCACATGCGATGCTTAGCTAACAATCTGAACTCTGTAGCTCAGTCAGTTGCCTATCTGCTTAATACAGGACAGGAGCTGACTCCCAGAATATTTTTCATGGAGAGTTGTTTCCTCTCATGATGATTCAAGAAGACCAAGTTGCCAGTTACTTGTATAGGAATGAGCAAAAGTAATGGTAAACTGCCCTACAGTAGGCTTGCATAGGGACACTGTAGTTAAGTTGACGAAAGCTGTTTACCATAGACAACAAATCAAATCAAACAACAGTTAAGTTAAACGAAATCAGAGACTATGTCTCGGCATCACCGATATAATATTGAAATAAATCTTAATATTTAATATCAATGATAGGGCGTGATTTGCTTGACTTGCGGCAAATTTGGATGGGATTGGGCCCTTTTAGTCTCTCCCTGTCTCTTGGAGGAGTCTCAACATGACAGAAATATTGTTGACTGGGCTGTTAAGTCTTAATTCAATCAATAAATAAGTCAGGGCTTCAGTACAAGGTCTACTTGCCTTGATATTTGATTCTAAAACCATTAACATCTTTGCAAATTCATTCATAAAGCATCCGAACCCTTTCATAAAGAACCAGTTATCCATCATTCGTACAGGTAAAGAACCTGTTACCAAAATATGTTACTGATTCTTTACCACTTTTTTTGGCTTGTCAATATTAGTCATTTAGAATAAGCCCTTTATAGTTTTACAGGAGGAGAAAATTGATTCTTTTCAAACACAATTAGATTTAACTTGAAGTTGTATGCACACTATCTTTGATGGAATATGTACTTTGATAAATATACTGATTTTTGTTACGGATTATGACAATATCTGAGTTAAACCGCTCATTAATCCCGGACACATAAACCATCATCGCAAAGACTGACAGAGTAAAACCATTAGCTTTTCAATAATATGAATTAATAAAAGTAAAATACTTTTGGGCTTAGAGAATCTTACGTTTAATGCAGTTTCCCATCACCTACCTTATACTGATTAAGGAAATCATAAAGCACCTGTAACCCTTTCATAAAGCATCATTGACAACTTTCATAAAGAATCAACCCGCACTGTGACTGAGTTAACCCCCTGTGTGAAGTGGACAATAATTATATTTCATATAAATATAAATATTGTCCACTTCACTCGTGAAATAATAGACATATTTAACAGAAAACATTTGAATATCCTCTATTTATTGCATATTTCGAGCAATGATGGTTTTTGATGTCTGGACTCGTCATAGCCTTCACTGTTTGCTTACACAAGGCTTGAAGATGAAGACTCAAACAAAAATATAGAAACTAAGTTACGGTTTATATGCCACCAAGCCTTTTTTCATTATGCTATAAGTACCAAATAACTATGCACTGGTCCATATGTTTATGTCGCAAATGCCTATTATGCTTTTACTGTTTTAGAATGAGTCAAAAGGTAAGTTATTGAGAGTGACTAACACCTTAATTTATTATTGCTATAAAGTTGCTGTCACATATACAGCATTATTGTCGTTCAATAATGTGATCTTAACCATGCAGCAGAAGTAGCTAATAATAGTCTTTGTTTATCTTAAAATATAGTGGCAATAATATAAACATGACAAGTATATAGGTTTGCGCCGGGCAAAACCAATCCTTCACTTTTAATTATAATAAAAAATATCATCATGAAAATAAATCTGTCATTCTGTAAATTAGAATTGAAATAAATTCACACTCTACTCTTGCACTTGTGGTGAAACCCATTAGGGCGCCTATTCTTGTTTTGTAGGATGGGAAACCCTTTTTATTCCATGAATATTGGTTCTAGTTCTTCATAGCTATTAAAAACCAGATATGTATGGGTATAATTAAAGACTTAAATTCTGAAAAGTTTTTATCATATGATGTCACGTCAGGCAATATCGTAAAGGCATGTATCAAAATCGATTAAATCATTTGTGAATAACAATGAAATGCCGCCTATAACAATCTTACAAATATTATGGAAATAATGTTGACGTTTTTGCGCTTTAATTGAAATTTCAAGGTAGCTTTAATACAATATGATATATTCAATTTAACATTTGTTCTCCTGTATTGTTTAATTTCATTTGAATTGTGTCATTTCCCTCCACTTGTTTTTTGAATTTAATAATAAAGAATGAGCACTCATGTATGATCCTTTATTCAACTGAAGGATTGAAGGAGGATAGGGCGGGCCCGGCACGCACCCCACCCTAAAATTGCTAAAGCAATTTTTTAAAATACGATTTTTAATTGCAGATATTGTAGGTTTTTTGTCAATTTTAAAATTGAAAGGTGCAACATTAGCGGCACCTCTCTAAAATACCATCATTTAATTTCTTTCTGTGTTTACTTCTACCATTCCGCTATTTAATTGTCTCTGTAAACAAACCATGGATGAACCACTCACAGAACGAGCAAAAGTTTAAAAGGGTCTCTTGCATGGTATGGGATATTAACATGGGAGTCTGCCCACGCTTGGATTTTGAAAATATTTTGTTATTTAATTGTCTGGGGTATAACTTTAATAATTTATTGTGCGTTTGAGTTTTTATGCAATTCCATTGCTAACTTATGACGTCATGAATGATATCACTATAATACCTTAGGGAACCCAGTTATAATCATTCCTAAAGTGATTGTCATATCATGTAACGGGCAGAGAAATGTTTTAGTAAATAGCTATGTCATTGATAAGTTTGCTGTTACTTAAAATGGCTTTGTACGTATTAGGATATTGAGTGGGCATTCATTTTATAGCATGGTACCCCAATTTTCGACTGCATATTTTGTATTCAGTCAAATATGGAATTAACATTTTTACAGGATGCAGTCTTTGTCAAGATACCATTTCAACATATAAACTATCCACATATGTTAAGAATATGTAGACCAAATTTCATGAAATTCAAGGACTGGTAACATATTTTTTTAACTTGATGTAAACAAATGGCCTTAATTCATCGAAATGTAAAAAATACAATAATTATGTCTCAGTGTAAAACATACTTGAATACTTGCTTAGTTTGAATCATCATGTTAGTATGTTTATTGGTAGAAGTTGATATGTTCAGTGTTTTCCCCTGTTATGGATTGGAAAAAGAAAAAACAATATTCTTTGATATTAAGTGTCACGATTCTTATTTAGTGAAGTCCTTACACAATAATATTAGCCAAAATGATACAATATGTTGACACCTGTACTTAACACATCTAATTTCTAGCATTAAAACTACATCTAGCCAATGTTACACTTAATATGTAACATTGTTAAGAATTTTAATTCATACAGAAGAGAAACCTTATGACAAGTCAGTTCGTACAGGTGAAGAACCTTATATTTATGATTTTATAATTGCCAGACTCATAAATAAACATGCTTTACAAAAATAGCCCCCTGTCAAACCTATTGGTTAAAATTAACCATTTTGGTCACAGATAACTCTTGGCTTCAAAGGTATTGCTAATTTAATCCTTAAATCTTCTCTGTTCATTCTGTTTTGTGAAACTGATGCTGAATTTCATCAAATTGCAACATTTATACTTTAGCTGGCTGTATATTCTAGGCTTACAGTTTTGTTTCTGGACCTCACTTATTCATGTAGAACACTGTTTTATGATACCTTTGATAAGACTCTGTTACACATTATCCTGTCACGGCACCAAAATGTGGTTCCTCTAGTTCAGTTGGGATATAAAGGAAATATTTAGTTTTCTTGTTTTCACATGTTTATTGTGAGGATATCATGTTTCTTAAACAATATCATGCATGACTTGAGGAAGTGATGCATTTTGTCTTTGCCCCATAGTGCCATGACACAGGGTCATGACCTTTGGCATTTCTGATCATTGAATCATTTGAAATTTGTTTAAACATGTCTTTCTTTAAGAAAAGTGGAAGTAAATTAAAAAAACAACCTCCTTATGTCGAGTTATTGATTCATTTGAACTAAATAATTAAGTTTTGCTAAAACTGACCTATACCCATAAGAGGTAGGAAATGACAAAGTTATTTACCGGTTTTGGATTTTCATGATATTTGGCTCAGATCAGCAGTATATATATAATATATATATATATATATATATGTATTTGGCATGTTTTGTGATAATTTGATATCTTGACAAAGACTTGAACATATCCATCTTTTGAATTGAATGTTGAATGTTTTGTAAATTTTTGAAAAAAAAACATTAAAATTTTACAATCACTTCTTCTGAAAACGTAACCATAATTTATCCAAATGGTTTCGTGGTATTAAAATAATGTCTATGGTATTTTTGATTCAATCTAGATGACAAATCATAGAAATAAACAAAACTATAGATTTAGGACATGGAAATTTAGAGACAGCTACCACCTCAAAGGTGGAGTACGTCAGGGTTGCTTCCTAAGCTTTTTCTTAACTATCTAATTCGATAAAAACATTTTCATAGTTCGTATATAATGAGTTATTAAAATACAAAGTTTGAAGAAAATCCATGCAGGGCACAGATGAAAGTACCCTTTTTGGAAGGCTTCTTTCCAAGAGCAGATCAAGGGGAAAGGCAGTATACATCTCTTTTTTTTATTTTCTCTAGGTTACACTCGATTAAGCCCCTGTCACAACAAGCCGCGTTTTCACTGCATTGGCACGGAGTTGTTTAAATTTCCAAAGTATGGTGAGACGGAAAGCAAATCCTGATATTTCGCGGAAAAGGGTCTATCATGGCGTCCTTACAGCGTCATTACAGCGATCATGGCGTTGCTACAGAGTTTCCATGGCGTTTTATCGCATTCCTATGGAGTTCTCGTCGGTGAACAATTTACTGCACTTCATGGCACTCGCAAATTCGTGCACAGCCCCTTCACGACGTCTACACTGCGCTGACACAGTACAGAGATTTTCCCATCTTTCAAAAGTTTTGACCAGGGGCCTGTTGGATTTGGGAAAATAGCATTAATTTGAGCCAGCAAAATTCTGGAATATTTATTCTGTCTAAATGAACAAGATCTCCATATCAAATAACAAATTATCAGTGTAAAGCTTTACATGTTGCATTACTCTGAATATTTGCACCAAAGTGTGAATTAAAACATCTGTAACTTTCCTATTTTGGCCCAATTTTCATGGAATTTTCACCAAATAATATCCGTGCAAACACAACGGATGATCACGGCATTTGCACAACGACCCTTGTGCGCACCTGTGGTGGACCTACTGCATTGTTTGAGACCTAACTGCGTGGCTATGGCGACCATAGGGCGACGCAACTGCGCTTTTTAGAACGCCGTGGCGACGCAGGGCCATGGCCACGGCGTTCGTTTTAAGCATACTCAAATTGCACGCCCTCGATCGGCGTTCTGTGTGACTGCATTGCTGAGGAGATGCTTGCAATCATACTGTGGCACCTGGGAGAGCTGCATTTTTCTTGGATGCCATTGGATCGCTGTGAGAACGCTGCTCTGGTATGACAGGGGTTTTAGATCGATACTGTACATTCAGCATTACTGAAGCTTGTATGAGATAGATCTTCGTGAGACCCTAAAGTTAAAAAGGCTGCAATTTTTGCAATATAAATTGAAATTATTTAAAATGTGCTAAAATGGGCCAAAGTTCATAAAAACAGCGCCAGCAGATAAATTTATATAATCATTTATTACATTGCAGTAGCCATGTGCCCGGCTAGCTCAGTTGGGAGTGTCTCCGTTCAACATCCCTGAGGCCCCAAGTTTAAATTAAGCTTGACCTTTGTTTCTTGAATGGATATGTTTGTGTTATGGAAACATTTCAACACCACTTAGAAACGGCTCAAATGCAGGAGTTTCAAAGAGACCTCTGGCAATCCAGACCCTTGGCCAGGTGTTTGACATTGACCCTCTGAGGGCCCTAGCACCCGCTGGATCCCCTGCTTGATTTCCGCCTCCCCTCCCTAACCACAAATCCTGGATCAGCCCCTTTATTCTAGCATAAGATTCGTTCATAAAGCTGTTTGACGCCATTGTCAAATGAAATCTAATAATAAATTTCATGTGCTGTTTGAACTCTTTGTTTTATCTCATTCTTGTGTCTTGATTTACATGTACAAGGAGATGAATCATTGATAAGTTAGGAATCTTTCATGCGAACCAAACATTTGTGTGTCTTGATCCACATCAGAACAAAGTGTGAGGACGATACCATGAAACTAGTTAAAGTCCTTCAGTAATTTTATCACTGACCTTTCTATGGATGTGCCTCTTTTGTAATTATTTTTGTTATTTGTATTTGTCTTTGCCATCATGCCATTACTGTTTTTGCAGCCTTGTGGTCACCTGGTGGGAAACGGTTGACCTCTTGGCTCACTTGTTTATGACGTTTTCTTGTGCTTTTGTCACTGTCCAATATGGTGTTCTGGGGCAGGTGTGGCACTTGATTGTATAAATTTTGGATTTTTGCCTCCTTCCCTACTTTAAATTTAAAAGAAATAAAATGAGCCCATTTCTGCATTTTGTTTGCCTGAAATTACACAAAAAGTATTCCTGATAGATCATTACGTCGACGGTTTATTTATCTATAACATGGTACACGAAAACTTGAATGAGCCCTGCTTTGTTTGATTGACACTACTTGAAAAGCGCTGCATCTCAGATTGATCATTAAATCGATGTTTTCGTTTGAGAAAACGTTATCACAACTTCATAATGTTAGGAAGTTTCATGTTGATGCAATTTTGCTTGGGGAAAATAAGTGTAATAAAAAAAGGAGTTTCAAAGGTTTTACAGTATTTTCAGTGGGCCTTTGGTTGGAATCAGGTAAACTATGTAAGAATAACGATCACAAATGTGTGCTTCATTGATACTTGTGGGGATCTTTGAACGCTCTGCCTAATGGTCTCATGTTCAAACGGTTTCCTCCCTGTCTGGCAAGTGTTCATGCATATAAAATATGCATTATCACTTTATTTCTAATAAACTTTTGTTTAATTATTGGAATTGACAATTTCACAACGCGAATTAGTCATAGCCGCCATATCAGGGTTTCCTTTGTTCCATCTGGTACATCCACACAATATAAATTTGGTGATGATACGTCGCTTAAGAAGGACATAATTCAGATCATCTGACAGTCTGTTTTAATTACATAATTCATACTTTAACACAGATTGGTGTGGAGTTTGGAGTTGCTGATCGGTTGAATATCAAATTAGCTTTTGGTAGAAAAGTGCAAATAAAACCCAAAACCAGTGGGCTGGCTGGGGCATCTATAAATGGAACAATGAAGTCAGGAATTGGAATAGCTTATCCTGTTAAGTCTTCAGAGCACGACTTTTTCGACTTTGGTGAATCATGTGAGTTGTTTTTTTCTCTTTGCATTATAAGGGTTAATATGTTGACATAATCAGGGTAATACCTATGACAATGTTATTGTGAAGATATGCAGATGCTTCGATGTACATGTAACATGGATTTTCTATAATAATGGAAATAATATAAGATAATTAACTCTTTTTTCCCAAACCATTGGTTTTTGTCCTGTAATTTACTGAATTAGCTAGATATTGATCTAAAAATCGCCATTATTTAAGTTTCAAATTGCATTTAGTGAGATTTGAATATCTCTTATACCAAGGTGTGAATGAGGAAGAATCATCTGTTCTTGTAGAGACCATGCTTTTTCAAGTTACCATTTACATATCACAATGTGAAAATGAAATAGCCTGTTATAGTTTAGGGTCCAACCATGCCAAAATATGGTCTCGTAGTACTCAGTGAATAACGGCAGCTTTTTGGTAAAATGATTATTTAATAGGTTATATTTGATACATTTCCATGCTGTCAAGATTAAATCGAGGACAGAAACTCGCTAGGCTGTTTCAAAGTACGACGTCACAAATATCAAAATTGCAGTAATTCGTTTCAAAAGCCTTAATTTAAACTTAAATTTCTCAGAAAAGTTTGTATATTTTCAAACAAAGTTAATGCATTTCTAAAATAAAAATTATGTAGAGTTATTTTGACAGGATTTAAAAAATCTATACACATATCTATGGTGGGTTATAATGGCCATGAATATGTAGTGGTAAATAAGTTTTGTATACATTTCATAAAAGCGGATGTATCAAATGTATTATTTTGCTTATTGTTGAAGGGAACATATTCATTTTTACACATATTATAGTCTATAATATGCGCTTTTAGTATGTAGAAATTACAAAAAATAGTTGTCATTATTACATATTAGATCAAAGAATATAATAGGTATATTTCACGAAAAATGCTCAGTTAAGTTACAATAAGAGACAAAAATATCTGATAGATAATTCTGGTGATCACAAAGTCAGTAATAATGTTTTATGAAATCAGTACTAATACTTTGGAAGCACCAACATGCAATAATAGCGTGATATTGATTACTATATGTCGCAACATAAATAGAAGATCTTAAAATAATTTGTTTTGAATAATATGATTGTGTTTAACTTAAAAGAAATGGTTTGTACGATGTTTGCCACTGAATAATCATTTATTATGTGATTTGAAACTCCCGTAAATTCTGATTCTGTTTCTGATACACATTCTATTTGTTGGATTGTTTTCATGCAAACCAAATATCTATGTGGGTTGATCAACATCTGAATTAAGGGTGAGGTTGGCGCAATTATTCCGGTTTAAGCCCTCCTGTAAAATATTTTACTGACCATTCCAAGGCGGTACTTCTTTTGTGGATCTTTTATGCCTTTTCTGTCTTGTGTTTGCTATGTCTTTGTGAGCGTCTGTTTTTGTGCCTTGTGGTCACCTGCTGGGAATGGGCTGACCTCTTGGCTCTCGTTTGTGGTGTCCAACTGTGAGTTTGTCACTTTCCCATTGGTATCCTGAGTCAGGCGTGGTACTTGATTGTATTGATTCCAGATCTTTGCACCCTTACTAACTTGATAACAATCTTTCAAGTTTGTTCTGATTTGTGAAGTGCTGATAACACCACCTGTGGCATTTAGGTTTCCTCTTGGCTTATGATTGCAATCACTGATCTATAACCTTAGAACCATAGTCATGTGGACAATATTCTAACCTCAGCTTACACACATAAAACTTGGACAGTTCCCCTCCCAAGACTATCTACACTTTCACTTTTGTGACAGAACACACAAAGTTCAGTACTATTCTGTTCATACCTACTCTTCTTTACAGGAGAAAAGTTTTACTCTGGTTCTACACCGTCTGATTATGTCATGGCTGCTTGCCAATGCTAAATAACTAAAGTTACAGTGAATATGAAAATAACTGTTTATGCTTAAGAAACTTTGCCTTATGCTACAATTCAAACTTTATACCTTAAAGACATATGCGGCTATTTCCAATGTGCACCTTTTCCGCGTCTGCAAACGGGGAAAGTTGTCCGGGTCCTGTCTTTTGACCCTTAACGGATTCGGATCAATACAGCTTCCGATATTCTTATGTCATATCAGTGTTCCGACATTTTCTTCACAAAATAACTAATTAAAGTGTGTTCGAAATATCTATTGACATCTTTTCAGAACTGATCGTCTCAGCACTAAAGACAGATAAATGTAGCTCAGTCGAAATCAAACGACGTACACAATAACCCTGGTTACGAATACGATAGTGGCCGAGTCTATACTATTTGTATGGATATTTAGAGCGGCGCACGACCTGACCTCGTGGCCTAGTGGTTAGCGCGCCTGGCTACTAAGCCAGAGAACCAGGATCGATTCCCAGATGCGCACATATTTTCAGTGTGTTTTTTCTTTCTTTTTTAACATTTTAATGCTAAATTACTTCATATACTAGTAACATGGCATCATCAAAACGACCGAAATGGTCATCCCCGAACTTTTTATATTGAATTACGCATAAAACCTATGGGGGTGGGGTTAAATTTGGCCCCCTAGAAAGAGAATTAGTTCGGTGACCCCAGATTTTTATTCTTTTTTCTGAAAGGTATTATAATAGTCCATGAATTGAAAATAAATTTTCAAGATTTTCAATGTCAGATTTTTTAATACATGATTTATTCTAAAAACAAATTCCATTTTTTGACGAATTGCCAAAATATATCATGCAGTATCTTGTCACAGCATGGGGTAACAAGTAAACATGCACATTTTCTTAAAAGTTTGAGGTCATGGGCAGTAATTTAAGTTAAAAGAAAGAAGCTGGGTGAAGATTACAACCGTTTTAGCTCGATAATTAGGACTAGTATTATTATTTTATATTTCAAGAAAATTGGTCAAATGCTGTAAACTTCAATATGAGATTCTGAAAAAATAAGCACGGTGACATATTCTTTTTATTTCATAAATGGATAGCCCATGCATAAAACAAACTGTATGCAAAGTATTTAAAATATTTCAATGTGGGAAGTATTTAGTAGCATATGTCCTTAAAGACGTTTTCAAAATTTTCAAATTATGAAGGAATGCAAATATCAAATCTAAGTCCAGACGATTCCTACTAAAAAGAGGTACAGTACTTTCCACTTTTCAATAGAGAGTTATAATATCAGTATATCCTACAAACGTTTATCTAACGTTTTATCTGCCAATTAGGCGTAGTAGGATAATAAATAAATGATAAATATAGAGTTAATTCTAATAGAAATGACCAAAAAAGCAGGCAAGTCGAGGGACATTCCTTTTACCATGAGTCTGCTTTAAAAACTTTTTTAATGTAAATTATTCTATGGGTTTCAACTAAGTTCATCTGACCCTACACCTAGACTGGTCGTTCATCTAGTGCCATTTTACTACCATGCGATCTGTACACCTTCTAGAAGCACTAGACCCCTTGGCTAGGCTTTCCAGTGCTGGTATGTATATACACGCTGTCAATTCGGCGCCTTGGAGTTAAATTTTGGTTACACAAGCCGCATTTGGGAGACTGATAAACTTATTGCATTACATCTGACACTAGTTCCTATGCTGAAATTCACAGCACTGGTGTTTACCAGTGTACTGCGTATTGCAAGAAAGCTACTTTACAATGTTGCTTGGTGATTATCGTATACGATCAAAGTGTTTCAGTATGTGTAACTAAGAAGTGGTAATTAAAACATTCATGACTAGTGGGAAAGAATAATGATTACCATACCAATGTAAATGAAATAAGAAAGAGAAAAACAATCATGTGTAATATACCTAAAAAAGTAAACAAGTATGACCAGAAAATGCCACAATTGCACACTGCAGCCCAACCCAAGACACCGTGATGAAGAGACACAGAGCACCAAAGACACTCAACAGCAAGAAGACAATTAAAGTAATTAAATCTGCTATTTCTTCTTCTGCCAGATGATTGCTAAAGTGAAAGGTCACTAAGTAATGCGTAGCAAAACAAGGATCAATCACAAAACCCCACAAACAATGAGAGCACAAATAACCAGTGAATAAATAACAACAGAACCACAGCCTTAGAACAGACAGAAGCCGATCCCACTACATATATATATATGTATTTTACTGGCGCCTAATCTTTGAACTAGATTATACTGTTGGTAAACAAACACACACAATGTTTAGCTCGAATGCATAATTCCCTAGCTTATGCAATGCATCATCACCAAAAAATGAAACCCCAAAATGGCTCATGACTCCTAGATAGTCAGAACTAACGAAAACCTCAAGTTGAGTCACGGTGGACCCAGTAAAAGACAACCACCAGGTGCAAGTTTTAGGTCAGTTTCTACTTTTAGTCTGAGGCCTGGCCTACCGTCATGCAATTAAAGACGAAACCATAAAAAAAATGATAGGTATACATGTACAACCAGGTATGCAGACCGTCGAATGATATCCATGCGATGTATGTCACCATAACAATGGTTTAATTCGAATTGAATATTCAAGTCCTATTAATAGTTACCTGGATCAAATGTAAATTCCTCAGTAATTACTAATTTATTTTACCACTATGTTTCTCCATCTACCAAAGACCTTCATTATTCGCAACAAAACAAGAAGGACCCCTGGATGTTTTAAGCGACTTAGTACTATCTCCCGACCCAAACTCTCCTTTATTAAAAATATAATATAATTTTGATCATAAGACATAGAAATTGACGTGCAAATATTCTTTGCACTTATATAGTTCACGTTTGCTACAAGGAAGCGTTCTCTTACCAATATTGTATGATAAAATGTTAAATAGGAGATACTTTTTGCAGATCACCAGTTGTATTAAGTGGGCTTGTCTTCCTGGTGTCTCGTGATGGTTGAGTGGCTCTTCCTCGCGGTGCCACAGGGTTGTCTTCGGTTTGTGATTGTGGTGTTTCCTGATCATACTCACTTTTTTGAATGACAGTTATTTGAGTGAATGGTTATGTTGTTGCTAATGAAAATATACTAAACATCTTTTAAAAACTTCACAGAAAAACTATATAGATAGACATGGTTTCAGAACTATTTGCTTTAAAACCCCATTGAACGGATCAGTATGTAATACAAATGTTTATACTCATTCAAATATTTTCATTGACATAGTCATAAGTTGTAAATGCAAGTGGTTGGCTAACATCTTTTCATAGGACTAATATTGATAGTAGTCACAAGGCGCTATCAAATGACTTAAACATTTGGGTTTATATACATAGACACTCAACTAATGTATTGTGTGAAAGAAGAGAAACCTTACTGCTTGTTATCAATCAGAAAATATGCCACACCTTCCTTTTATTTTTTGCGTACTGGTTCTGCAAATTCGATGAACAAATGAGAGCTACTGTAACATAATATGATCAAAATTAGGACACAGTCTTATTATCGCCCCCCCCCCTGCTTTCTTATACCGCATTTTCAGGATTGGTACCATAGCAAATTATATTAAACAGGCACATGTCTTTAACACTTCCGCTGCCAAACGTGATTGTAGTCGAATTTACCGTTCACTGCCAAACGCAACTTAAGTCGAAATATAATAGGCACAGTTGATAGCTGTCCATTTTAACCGTTATAAGGGACGCAAATCTGTGTTCTTTATTTCAAAATGTTCAGGGGACATAATAATATCATATACGCAATTTTCTGGACAAGAATTGACTTTACTAAAGAATTTGTAATGTCATATGATTTCGCTGACTTCATAACCAACAAAAACATGTCCAAGGGAATGACATACAGGACTCATTAATATTATTTTGGATGTTTTATCTTTTTTGCATAAAATAGTTGTCTATTTCTATAGGTATTTTTCATATTTTCAATGTGGCTTCCGAAATGGCCTGCAACGGTCGCGTGACTTTTTATTATTGCTGGTTTAAATGAAAGTTTTATATATTAGCAACATTCTGTGAAAGTTTCGCAACAATAGGTTGAATGGTTCTGGAGATACTCTGTGTTGAACCTATATACCCTAAATATTCAGGAGTCCTTGAAACATGCTTGGCACTGAGGTATTGTTTTTTTTTTAAATGCTTGGTGGCGAAGGTGTTAACACTGAATAAAAAAATGAGTACTACGAAACCATATTTGGCATTTGGGACCTTGAAAATTATTATTGGTTGTTAATGCCAACTGGTATAGTGACCTAAAATTGATCATCCTATTAATTATTGTTTGTATTAATCATATTGTGACAATGTTATATTACAATTGAATCATCCTGCACAGATATATCTTAAGAATAATACAATGATATTATTTTGAAACAAAATAAATTTACGCTTTTACGCCCTTCTGACTATAAGTTTCAGTAATTAATTATGAATATTGAATATTGATATTATAAAACATAATTACAGACTTTGTAATCACCAGAAAATTTTATAGAACACGTTTCTTTGTCATTGAAACTTATGTTTTAGTGGGAAATGAGTGTTATACGGTTTACCATTTTATGCAATAATTGTGAATTAATTCTTTTTTTTAATTTTCTACATGCTGTTTGCCCTTATAGTCGACTATAATGTGTGAAAAATTTAGTTTGTTTCCTTTACTTAAAAGGACATTACATTTGATACAACCCACTAACGTTAAATGTATAAGAAACAAATATACCAATACAATTCATGACCTTAATAATCCACCGTTGATAAGTGTTTAGATTTTTAAAACGCTGTTAATACAACCCCATATAATTCGTTTCTTAAATGCTTTGAAGTTTTTTCATTATGTACTAAACCCTCTGAGAAATTAAGGTTGAAAGGAAGTTTTCAAAATAAATTACTGCGATTTTGATATTTATGACGTCATACTTTTTGGTAACCTCATGGGTCACGTCGTTTGATTTAGCCTTGGCAACATGCAAATGTATAAAATATAACTCTTTATCTAACCATTTTCACCGAAAGCTGCTGTTATACTAGGAGTACTACGAACTCATTTTCGATGTGACTTATACCAATTAGACTCCACACTATTATGAGTTTATATATCGTCTGTGAGAAAACCATCATGAAAATGTTTATGAGTCTTTGATAAGATAGCATTACTTTCTTGGTACTTATTTTAACTGACAATACTTCTTCATTGGTGCATATTGACTTGCATGTACACAAAGTAATTTGTGAGACTGTTTCAAGTGTGTTTATTAATGAATATTTGATGTTATTTACAAAGTGTTCATTAACTCAATTAGATAGCTGAACATGAGTCTTTGAAATGGAATTGCGTACATACATTAAATAGCATCATGTCAAGTTTTTCCAATGCTGTATTTGTTTATACTTAGCAGTGAAATCAATGCATACCCAAAACAAATAAAATGGATTTTCACAGAGAAAAAACGAAATGATATCAATCACTAGTGATCCCTTGTGAATGATATATGCCTATATTTTCACTAGTGATTGACATCACTTTTTGGATTTTCTCTGACTTTCCATTCACTAAATACAGCTCACTTCGAAAGTTCAAACGCTTATAACTTTCTTATTTGGGAACAAAAACATCATGTGTGGGTAGGCATTTTCTAAGTTAGAAAATGAGCAACATTTTGGTACCAAAATAGTTCAGATTTGCTGAAATTTTTCGATTTTGCATTTTCAGCACCTCCCGCTTCATTGAGTGAGGCAATGCGTATAACCTATGTTACGTAACGTCATCAAACATTTATGACGTCATTGTCTCGCACTTTTACGCTGAATAAAGTTCTTTTTATCTGTAAGTCCCAATAACTATAGATTGATCCAGGTTTTCTGCCACAAATACTCCTTTGGCTTCTTTTATAGTTTTGTGATTTGGCTTGAAATCTTCTAAAACGTATAAAATATAAAAAGAAAATTTACTTTTTCCAGTAAATACAAAATATATGTCATCTTGTGAGTTGAAAATATAAGAATGTTCAACACACTCGATGAATAATATTTGGTATTCACCTCTAAAAAGTAAATGTCCTCTATTTATTTCATTATAGGGGCCCTGAAGGATGAAACCGAATCAATCTTTCATTATAGCTTGACAAACGGAAATTATTCACTATACAATGACCATCATTCAAAGCCAAGATTTCTAGAAGACCTTGTGGGAAATCTGACAGCTTTATTTAGCACAAGTTCAACAGAGGAAGTAGCGAGATTTAATAGTACATGTATGGGAAATAAACAATGCTTGTTGACAATAGCTAGGACTGGAAATATAAATGAAGGGAAGCTTATAATGGAAACATATCGCAAAGAACAATATGCGCAGGAGATAATAGGTAAGGAATGTTAACTGTGCTACGTAATAAGCCTAAGACAAAATTGAGCGAGTAAACAATGATTATCAACTTTAGCAATACATATGAGAATATTATGCTTGTGGTGTTAGGATGTTAGAGTTGTTGTACTTTCAATAATCTCTTGAACAGACACAATACAATGTTTTTAAATACTGTAGTTTGGTGTTTTAGCTTACCTGAGCAAAATACTCTAGGTAAGCTATTGTAATCTACGTGCACAGTCAGTTGTACACCGTCCGTAGTGAATCAACCTGTAAACGTTTCTTTATCCAACATCTCCTCCTGAACCTCTGGTCCAAATTATATTAATTTCACTGGAATGTTCCCTATAATGCCCTCTTCCAGAATTGCACCAATGATTCTGCTTGACCTGCCAGCACTCTAGATAAGAAGTAATTTAAACACCATATTCTTCTGAACCACTGATTCAAATTCACAATAATTTCACAGAAATGTTTCTCATGACGCTCTACCGAAATTGCAAAAATGTTTTTGCTCTGCTGGAAAAAGGGATGTCAGAGCTTTTGAAGGAAACGTCTTTAAGCCAAACACCCTCCTGAGCCACTGTTTACAATTCAAGCTAATTTCACAGAAATGGCACTCATACTGCTCACTGCCAAAATTGCACAGATGGTTTCAATCCACCTATCAAAGAGCCACCATCGCTTTAACCCCTTCACTGTCGTATACACTGAAGGACTTTAAAAACGCAAAAAATGAAAATTATTATTTTTTGAACCCAGAACATTTTTAGTCTTCTTTAACAAGTTAAATCGGCTGGAAACGACACTCTACCTCTATTTGAACCTAAAACCGGTGTTTTTATAGACAATGACCGCCACCAGCTACGCATCCGTGATTTACTATTTTTTGCACGTGGCGTCCTCACGAATCAATGAGGCAAAATATTTTAACATTTCACATATAGCCTGTAGGTATACATGTATAAAAAACACAGTAGCTTTAATTTTATAGCTGTATTATTCGTGCCACGTTTGTCTGAACATAAACGACCTGGCGTAATTGAAATGTTAAAAGCTGGGGTGAGTGTTACTGACGTCACGTGATATTATAATTGCATTCCATCAACTGTACAGCACCTCAGATATCAATATCCGGCTACAGGGACAGTAAAATATCAGACACATGTCCGATTAACCAAAATGATGACCCGACGTCAAGACAGCAACTTATGTCGAGTGTATCGACGATATTTACAACGACGATATCCGTTCCAGCTGGCTACCGTCAGTGTCAGCCAAAAAGTGGGGCTCAGAGGGTAATTTGTATCCAGGTTTTTTATAAAAATATTTTAATACAATTACTTAAAATCACGTCCGATTTCTAGCCAAATTTCAAATTGCAGTTTTAGAATCTTAGGGTATTGTCTTTTGAAAGACTGATGCTCTAAAATTATTTATCATTTTGATATGAAATTTAATTCATGTTTTCTTGACATATTGATGTTTATTTTTGTAAAATCTTAATAAAATTGATACGTTAAAAAGGTGTTAATTTTACGAATTTCGATTTTTGCGTTTTTAAAGTCCTTCAGTGTATAAATGTAGGTTATACGCTGGGGGAAAATACGGCTGTTTTGATGTTTTTATGGTGTTACATATAATTTCATACAAAATCATAACCACTGTAGGGATTTACAACAAATTATGTCTTGCTTGTCATTTGGTACAATGTCTGAAATAATGTTTTCTAGTGATAGCATGTAAAAAGAAATTCAACAGCTGAAAATACATGAATGTCTACTTTCGTTTACAACATTATTGATTTGGAATGGTTGGGAAACAATGATTAAAAAATGTAAGAATGACAAGAATTTTCTCCTTTACAATTGCTGATTCCAATTAATATCAATTGTCATCCATATACAAGCCATTTAAGACTTCCAATATAGGCATATAGGAAGCAGTATTCACCCTGCGTGTTCCTCGGGGTAAGGCAGTGAAGGGGTTAAACTAGAAATATTTTAATTGACATTTCCAACTGAACAAATTGTTTAAAGTCAAATTATTTCACAGAAATGCTCCTAATAATGCTCTCCATGAAAACTACATACATGGTTTCACTCTGCTAAAAATGGGCCGCCAGAGCTCTGGATAAGCATTACATATGAACAGCATCTTCTCCTGAACCACTTATCTAAATTAAATAGAATTCACAGACATGCATTTCAGAATGCCTTTTACCAAAATTGTAGATATGGTTCACTGTGCAAAGCAAAGGGGCTATCAGAGCTCTAGATAAGACATATTTTTAAATAACATCTCCTGAACCAAATAAAATATAATTGCACAGAAATTTTCCTGATAATGGCCTCTATTAAAGTTTCACAGATTGGCTGCACTAAACAGAACATCCACCAGAGCACTAGATAAGAAAAAACTATCCTGCTGAACTACTGAAAAGAATTTCACAGAAATGTTCCTAGTGTTACCCTCTAAAAGATACCATTCATCACGAAAAGTGTGCGCTTTATGAACTATATTAACTATGTAAAATTATAAAGGTATCGTATGCCGTGCAATTCAGGCCTCTAGATAGGAGTCTCTAATTAGATGTTATTTTCTTTTGATAAAAACGTATGTCATGGGTAATTGTTTTTAATACCCAATCATAAAGTGTCTATCTCAGGCATTATCTGCTTCTTAGTACTAATTCTACATACGAAGCCAAAAACGTGTCTTCATATTATTAAAAGCTTGTTGACTAGGACAGCAAGCATAAAAAACAAACAACAAATCAATCTCCACATTAACCAGGTATGATCAGATCATTTACATCGTTTTCAATGTAGAGCTAAGATCTCATGATTTGATATACACAGCACGACTCAATGCAGAAGGAGTCTAGTCTAAATTCTAGTCTTTGCTGGACAAACCAAATTGTTACTTTCGTATTGTATTGTATTGTAATGCTCATATATGAAGATATTAACATATTTGTAGTGTTGTTTCAATTATCTTTTTAGACAATAGCAGGCCATATTTCTTTGCAAATCAGAGCTACCTGCTAAATGTGTCAAACCAAATGACAAGACCTGTTGTTTTGGATCTTAGAGAGGTAGTAGATGATGAACAAGATAGCATCGATGAACTGAGATTTGACGTTCTAACAAATATAAGCAGTACAGACTATATACTTCGTAAGTATAAGATAGTAAATTATGAATTGTTAAATTAATGTACATGTATCAAAAGTATGGTAAAACACATCTTGGTCAAATGTTCATCCATTCACAAGATATCTGAAGTATTTTGATTGTTCAGAAAAGAAAAAAGCAGCTTTGCATTAAAGTTATACATTGTACATGCCACTGGTGGCATTTTTAAACACAAACATTAAGCGCTCTTCTATCTAATTTCAATTAAAAATACATAGTGTGCTACTTATTGTATTTTTTTTTGTTGTATGTTTTATACAGTACTATATAGAATCTTGCACATGTCTTCCTGCATTATTGAATTTATTTAATAAGGCTAGAATATAAGATAAAGTATGAGGCGTGAAAAGTAATTTTTTTTACAACTTTAATAAATGCAATAAATCTGAGCATTAATGTTAGATTCGTCTAGTCATATGACATTAAAATTCTGCTTCAAAAGTGAAGAAACATGCAACGCTAAGATTTAGATGCAATCAAGTACCACACCTGACCCAAGACATCATATGGGAAGTCGACAAGAACACAGGAAACATCACACAAAAGAGAATCCTGTTTTGGAGTGAAACACTAAGATTTTGTCATGGCATACGATGAGTTGAAAGGGGATGGGATTATTAGCTCACCCGAGCCTCTTCAGCTCAGTATGAGCTTATATGGTGGGAATTGAGCCGGCGTCCCTTCATCCGTCCGTGTGTCCACACTTTCAAACATAAACATCTCGGAGACCAGCCGGCCAATCGTAATCAAATATCATCTGGTGCATTTTTGGGATAGGCGATGGAGTGCATAAGGTTTTGGGCCAGATGGGATCAGAACTCTGGTTTCCATGGCATTAGATAGCTTCATATGGTTATAATGGGGAAAACCTTGTGACCACTCTAGCTCCTTCACTTTTGATTGATTCTTCTTTATTCTTGCAGGTAGCAAGTACAACTATAACATCTTAGATGGGATCTCAAAGTCTCAATTCAGCAAGATCCAACCAGAGACTTATGAGTTAGCTGCCCTTAAGCGTCTGGAAAATTCCCCATAGACATATAAAGGGAGATAAATTGTGACCACTCTAGTGCAGTCATTCTTGGATGGATCTACTTTATTCTTGCAGATAACAAGACCAACTATAAACGCTTGTATGAGTTTGAATTTTGAAAAGATTCCATTTCTGACTTCGGAGTAAGCTGCCCTTGAGCATCTAAAAAATCAATGGATAATATTGTGACCACTCTAGTGCCTTCATTTTTGATTGGATCTTCTTCATTCTTGCAGGTAACAAGGATAACCATAAGATCTCAGATGAGTTTGAAATCGGCCAGATCAGACCTTGGATTGTGGATTTAGCTGCCCTTGAGCGACTGGAAAAATCCCCATAGACTTATAATGGGATATATGTTGTGACCACTCTAGGGCTTTCAATTTTCAATTGATCTTCATTCTTGCAGATAAGAAGGACAACTATAAAAGCTTGAATGAGTTTGATTTTCGTCTAGGTCCCATCAACTATTATGGAGTTAGCTGCCCTTGAGTATCTTAAAAATTGATGTATACTGTCGTGACCACTCTAGCGCCTTCATTTTGATTGGATCTTCCTTATTCTTACAGCTAACAAGGTCAACCATAAACGCTTAAATGGGTTTAAAATTTGGACAGATCAGACCTTGACATGCGGGGTTAGCTGCCCTTGGGTATCTTAAAAAATCTGCATAGACTTATAAAGGGAGAAATGCTGTGACAACTCTAGCGCTTTCAATTTTTAATAGATCATATTCATTCTTGCAGATAAGAAGGGCAACTATAAAAGCCTGAAAGAGTTTGAATTTCCGCATGATCCCATCACCTACTAAAGAGTTAGCTGCCCTTGAGCATCTTAAAAAAAATTGATGGATAATGTACATTGTTGTGACCACTCTAGCGCCTTCATTTTTGATTGGATCTTCTTAATTCTCTCAGGTGACAAGGGGAAACATAAAGCTTGTATGAGATTGAATCTAAAGTAGAACCAATCTCAGACTGTGCAGTTAACTTTCCTTGAGCTTATAAAAATCTGCATATACTTACAATGGGAGATACGTTGTGACCACTCTAGCGCCTTCATTTTTGAATGGATCTTCCTTATTCTTGCAGGTAGCAAGGACACCCATAAAAGTTTGAATGAGTTTGATTTTCGGCCACATCAAACCACCAGCTACAGAGTTAGCTGCCATTGAGCGTCTAAAATATAGCTGTATAATGTTGTGACCACTCTAGCGCCTTCATTTTTCGTTTGATTATCTTCATCCTTGTAGGTTACCAGGGCATACATAAAAGTATGGATGCGTTTGAATTTCGGTCAGATCCCATCACTGACTACAGAGACAGCTGCCCTTGAGCATCTGGAAACTATACTTTCACCAGGTTTTCTCTGCAATTTTATTCATATCTTTTTAATACTTGCAGATATTTAGAAATTTCATTATATCTTATGTTTTTGAATTAGTTTCTGGTCACTGTTTCAAGTTCAGAGTTACCTGCCTTTGAGCATCGTAAATTATGGTGTCTCCAAACATTATGCTGGCTCCATATAAAGCGATCATTGCCCATTGGGCTTCTAGTTATATTAATTTACTAAATGTGTAAATTACTATTAGTTTATCAATTATAATACACGCTTTAATAACAATCCCCGATGTGACGTCATGTGAAAATTTATTGAATGACTTCCTGGTTTTTAAGTGAAAACATATGACATCTTCAAAAAATAAATAGATCTTAAAGGACATGTACAAACCGACTTTTGTGACACATAACCTCAATATTTCCTTTGACTTACTCTTCTTAAACAGTCTTTCATAGTAGTTAAATCAATCATTTGATAAACAAGATATTTCACTCGCAGCCAATTCAATTCAGATTCAGGAAACTCATAAAAGCTTGTTTCGTAAATTTTGTAGTAAAAGATCAATCGTGTAAGATGCTCCTTTTGCTTTTGTATTTCAGAGTCAGGCATATTCAACTGGACATATGTATCGCCAGTATTAAGATATCAACCAGTAGTAATAAAATTGTATGTTTATGATCATCTGAATGCTACTAATAGTATTGATGTAACAATCATTTATTGTGGATGTGAGAAACATGCCCAATGCAGCTATAAAGACTTCGTCCAGACAAAGAAAGGTATGTATTGAACGTTGCTGGATGTGTATTTATTTAACAAGGGAAATGAAAGAAAGAAAGATGGCAAGGATCAGGAATCGATACAATCAAGTACCACACCAGACCCAGAATACCAAATTGGAAAGTAACAAAATCACAATAAACATCACAAACAAGAGCCAGGATGTCAGCTCTTTCCCAGCAGGTGAACACAAGGCAGCAATGAACAGACACGAAAGCATGGCAAACACATGACATAAATAGCACAAATGATCCACAAAAGAAGTAGCATCATGGAAAGTTCAGTAAAAATATCTTGAGGGCTTAAACCCATTTCACCGCACCAACATCACCCTTAGTTCAGATATGGATCTAGACACATAGATGTTTGTTTTGCATGAAAGACCCCTAACTAATCAATGCATCATCTACCAGAACATATAAATCAAGATATTAAAAGAAGATAAAGCAAAGATAAGGATTCAACAGTACATAAAATTGAATACTGGAGCAAAGGAAATCCAACAGGTAAACCCAGATGGGCCTGACAATAGCCAAAGAATCCAGCCCCTGTAATCTCATCAGTAGATAAGTCTTTAAGTCGGAACCATCATAGAGTCTGAAGTCCGACCCACTGGCTTAGTTTAAATTTTTGGATTATTTTATGGAGATTACCGTTTTTGATAAATAAAAAACAATATTTCCTATACAAAAGCAATTACAGTCGAACTTTGGTTGCTCGAACTCGCCTGTCTCGAACACCAGGGATCGCTCGAACTCGTTAGTCGGTCCCGACAATTTCCCTATACATTTAATGTTAAAATACACCCCATGCTCGAACAGCGATGGCTCGAACTCTAAGCACAGTCCGCAGGGCGATTTTTCAGGTAAAAACAATATGATGGCTCAAACCAAACATTTCTTTACATGAATCAGTCACACGCTTGATTTAAGTTCATTATTATTTTCATAAGCGCCCGACATTTTTGGACCTGGTCTGCATCCAGACTGCTTTTATATTACCAGCAGCCATCTCTCGTGATCTTTCAGGGCTGGACCCAGAGGGATTGTATTGGGGGTGGGGGCACTGAAAGCCCAAGTTTTGAACCAAGCGGCGCAAGCCGCAAGCGGGAGTGGAGTATAAGAGGGAGTTGTAATTTGTTAAAAATCTATGTCTCTGAGAATGCATTTCAAGCCATTTGAAGCAAATTTTTCCATATTCTATAACCTCAATTTTAAGTAAGGTTATAGACACTCAAACACCTTGATCTTAGTTATCAGTTTTGCATTTCTTTGTCATCAAGTATGAGTCAGCCAAATGCTCAGAAAAACAGCAGAGCCCTTGTGAGGGGTACTTCGCAAAACCTTTTCTAAATTTTTTAGACAATACTATGGTTTGATATCTAAATTCGAAGTTTGACTTAAGTCTCTCTTGCCCCATGGACTTTCCGAACCTGAATTCTATGGTGAGTTGGTGTATAAATTGAAGAAGATTGTTGGTTCTAATAATTTTTCAGCGCAGTTTATTAAAATCATTTCCCATTATAAAAAGATTGGCTATAACATTAATGTATTGCAACAGACTGCATGCTTGGTAGTCAACCAAATCACAATGGGCAACTTTGCTTTCCTCTTTAATAGCACGCTGGTGGGTTGGACTTCAGACTCTATGATGGTTCCGACTTAAAAACTTATTTATTGATGAGATGGTAAGGGCCTGAGTATTTGGCTGTTATTCGGGCCCACTGGGGTTTACCTGTTGGATTCCTTTTGCTCTGGTGCATCGTCAAACCATAATAAGACTTCTAGTCAAAGACGGTTGGCAACTTTGCTTTCCTCTTTAATTGCACGCTGGTGGGTCGGACTTCAGACTCTATGACGGTTCCGACTAAAAGACTTATCTATTGATGAGATGGTAGGGGCCTGATACTTTGGCTGTTTGTTGGGCCCATCGGGGTTTACCTGTTGGATTTCTTTTGCTCTGGTATTCATTTTTATTTACTGCTGAGTCCTTAGTTTTGCTTCATCTCCTTGTTATATCTTGATTTGTGTGTTCTGGGAGATGATGCATTGATATGGTAGGGGTCTTTCGTGCAAACCAAATATCTATGTGTCTTAATCCACATCTGAATTAAGGGTGAAGTTCGCGCCGTTAAACCCTCCAGTAAAATATTTTACTGACCGTTCCAAGGCATTACTTCTTTTGTGGATCTTTTATGTTTTTTCTGTCTTGTGTTTGTTTTGCCTTTGTACGCATCTGTTTATACAGTGAGCCACTTTTGTTACGCACCATTTTTTAAGGGCCCACATTTTTCACAAAAATGCTGGAATCGAACATTCTCTATGATAATTTATTAAATGACATTTTATCTGTTTGATGAAATCGAAAATAAATATCGGAATCACTCATGTGATCATGCTGCTATGCCAAAGGCAAATTTGACAAAAGTGCACGACTGCACGTGCAATCTGAACGTCTATATTTTCTATTTGCGTTTTGCGCTAGGCATTATCTATGATGATCGTTGTGACAGAAAAACACCAAAAACAATTATTTTATTCAAGTAAACCCCCTTTTTTCGGTCGTTGAAATCAGTAACACAGTTACTGTTTGAAGAAATGCTCGTTTTGACGTCATATTAACGTCAGTTACAATAATCAAACAGATTTTCCTTCGTAAATTGTCTTGTTATGAGTTTGTTGACATAGAAGTATCAAAACACTAAAACATCTTATCACTGACACGTCTTATAGCCTTGGTAGTAGTGACGTCATCATTAACGTCAACACCGTGACGCCAATAAATCCATGATTTTTTTACGAAAATAAATGGCGGATACATGGTTGTTGAAAATGATAATTTTTAAGAAGTGTTTTGATAACAGGTTTACTAAGAATCATACGAAATTTTATCTAACTTTAAAAAAAGTACTAAAATCAACTTTTTTCAAACCTTGGCCAGCTGGGAACCAAACTAGTAAAACGTTATTTTCTTTTTATAAAGTTAAAACACACATTCCAGTCTCAGATATTGCCGAGATTAAGTCGGTTCTTATCTCTGGCAAAGCAGAAATTCGACCCTGAAAAAAGTGCAATGTGATCTTAGTTTCATTCGAAATAATGCAATGTGAAATGGTATTTTGAGGGTAGTGCCCTTCAAGATCCATTTTCTCCTTTGTTTCTAATCTGATCACAATAAAATTTCGATGGCTAATGCAACTTTAAATGCGCTTTACGCTGGTAGTCTCAGAATAAAAATATTCTATTTCATTGTTGAATAATTATACATTTTATAAGTGGTGCGTAACTAAAGTGGCTCACTGTATGTGCCTTGTGGTCACCTGCTGGGAAAGGGCTGACCTCTTGGCTCTCGTTTGTGGTGTCTTACTGTGAGTTTGTTGCCTTTCCCATTGGTATCCTGGGTCAGGTGTGGTACTTGGTTGTATCAATTCCTGATCTTTGCACCCTTACTTACTTTAAAATTTGAAGAAAAAAATGCTGGAAAAACAATCAAGTCCATACCCAAGATAAAATTGGGCATATGTATTTGTAAAGACTTTACATATTTGTTAATACCAGGCCCCATAGGGCAGTCGGTAACTACAGATGCGTGTCTGACTGCAGATCAATGGGTCAGTGAGTTTGATCCTGGCCCAGTCCTATACTTTTGTTAAGATTGATCATGAAATTAATTAATTTCTAGGGTCATTTCCTTCCCTTCGGCTGCTTCTTTCAAGAAGGGTTGCTGTCAGTAAAAGCAAAAGTATGTGCACGAAGTACTGGTTACTGCTTGTTCAAGCTTACCCAGGAAAAAAGATACGGTTAGGTAAGCTGACCGTCCCAACAATACCGTAGCTGCAGACTGGGACATAAAGCAAAAAACCATAAAAATTTTGTTATGATAAAACAAGTCTCTTATCTCTCATTTACATGTATGCCTAATGAAATATTCTGAATTGGACCAGAAAACTTCCGCTGTTGGGTGGTATTTGTCACGTTTATTCAAATTGTAAATGTATAATAGAGCATTGTTAGCAAACAGCGGTTGCCCTGATCAGATGGCTAACCATGCAGTTCTGATCTGGATAAGCACTGCTAGTCAATTTCCCAAAATAAGGGAGGGTTAATCCGGCCTATCAAGGCTCTCTAATCTCTTAGCAAGTAAATTTTGTTTTCTTCCCATGTAATAAAAATAATGAAGTTGTTATAAAAAGTATCTTAACACTTTTTTAACGGATTGAACCTTCCTTCTACTTTGTAATGGATTCAACGTTTTCTGAATTACGGAGCTTCCCCACCTACTCCTCCCCAAATATGAGTTGGGTGTTCAAAAAAATCAATATATCCATTATCTGATGAAAAACCGACAGGCTCTGATAAGATGTCCCATTTCCAGGGCTACTTTTTTGTTGAATATACATCTGTGTATATGTATCTCGAGCCAACAGCATTGTTGTGTAGAAAATGTGTATGTGCACAGCTATACTCATATACGCTTAATGTTCTCTAAAACGTTTTTGCGCATGAATGGCACCGAATTTTGAGGGTTCGAATTTATGTGACGATTAAATGCCATGTGTGCTTTGGGTCAAAATGTCATGGACTCGTTTTCAAATCGTATCCAATTTGTTTGGTTTGATTTTAGGAGAAACCTGCACTCAGAGTCGTTCTACACACCTGCGCCGAGATACTCTGATCAAAATATCAAATTTTCTACTGCATTTAGGCGTTTGGCGTAATTTCAGCCTCTTTTTTTCTTTTTATTTATTGTTATTAAGCCATTATACATTTGAGCATTATCAAGCCAGTTCTTAATATCTACGAGGATAAGAACTCCCCCAAGTAGCAAGCCCTCGATTATGAAACGCATTTACACACAGTATCGATTCACTGTGCGCCTGAAATGAGTGAAATCGACTGTATCGGTAGAATCGAGAGTTTTTGGCCTAAATTTGTGAGGGGTGGTAAGTATTTTCGCATGTTTTCTTATAGTTAGATTTGTCCTTCCGCCGTGAATCTCATTATATTTCTTTGATATATGCATACATGTCATAATATCGTGCAAAAACAACGACAGTGCATCGTGGGAGCGCAAGAAACGCATTCTTTTAGAGGGATAGTTGTCAAAAAAGCGAAAATCCACAGCTTTTTATCTTCCCGTTTCGAATTTAAACAACTTAGCTAAAAATGATTTTCACCAGAAGTTTGAGAGGCTTATGATCCTTCAATACCAGAAATCTCAGACTGATCCGTTTTTTCGATTTTGAGATATTCAGCTATATATGACTGAACCCCCTAATAGCGGTGAATTCGAAACTGTATCGGTAGAATCGACGCACTGAACGAAGTAATATCGATTCTCATAAGAGGTACTGTGCCCAGTGAAAGGGAACAATGAAAGCAGTTTCGTCTATTCTGGGCCAATTTCAAGCGCAAGTAGGACTAAAATATACTTTAACTTTGTGCATCAAACCCACAACCTTTGTGCGATAAAAATATAATAAAAAGCTTGTCAAAAACTTCAGTTTGTAAACAAATACACGCTTGGCACATTCTTAAAATTTTTTGGATGAAAATACTTGTTTGTTTGCTTGATTTGATTCTTTACGTCCCAGTCAACACGTTTTCAGTTATGTCGGGATGGTTCTTCATGGGTTGAAACAGTAGTAAGCAAGTATTAATGTGTCTTGGTGAAACACATAACGCAGTGACGCAGATGGGGGTATACCAGGGAGCTCCTTGGTATCGAGTCAAGCATTGTACGACAAAGCCACTGTGCACCCTCCATGAAATGCTTTTGGCCGTTCTTCTCCTTCAGTTGATATAAAAAGGTTGGCTGTCAGTAACTGGCAAAATATTAACAATTATGTACATGTAGCACGGAAGTGCATTCTATCAGCTTGAATAGTAACAGTTTGGTAAGGATAATGAGCAGGCTCAATATGTGCTGCGTCTCATTTCTTCATGTTTTCCAACCAGATCTTGCCAAAATCAGCCTTGTTATTAACAGAGACTAGATAGAAGCTAAAAGCTTTTAGTGGGCCAAGTTCAGCTGCTAAGCTATATACTTTCTAGGGAGCAAGTTACAAATGCACGCATTAGACTGGCCGGATGCGCAGACTGGTCTACCTCTTTGTTGTTCACATGCGACAGAGTCAGGTTCTTTCACGACAGAGGCCCAAGTTTGATGTGAGATATACGGAAGGGCTTTAAAATCCTAACAGGGTATAATGACAATAGATAATTCTTTATAGTGGCGAAGACCCCGTGTATATATATTCGTTGCATTGTTGCCCCTTCCTCAAATAAACGTACCTGCTTTTTGAGTCGCATAATCAACATAAAAGAATCATGTGTCCATCGGCGTCTGCGGCGTCGTCGTCGTATTCCGTGTTGTCACACTTTTGGTTTGCAATCGATAGCTTTTGAAGGGATTCATCAATTTAATCATCCATCAAACTTTGCAGAAGCATCAATTATACAGGTTAAATTTGAAAGTGGCGGTTATCCACAAATTTATTAAGAGCTATTGCCCTTTTTGACTTAGATTTTGGCTAAATTGTGGTTTACAATCAATTACTTTTGGAGGGATGCAACACTGTCATTCAAATCTAACACTGATAAAGCATTATAAAATACAGGCCATGTTCGAATTTGGAGGTAATTCGCCATTTTTGACTGAGTTTTGGCCCTTTTTTGACTTAGGTTTAGGCTAATGCAAAAGCTATATTGACTTTATGTAGAATAAACATCACATTTCTTCAAAACTATTATATCTAACAACTTCTCACTATAGGCAATGATTACCCAGTGCCTGTAGATAAGCATAACCGTGATAAAAAAAATTACCCCCCCTCCCCCCAGTGGGATCAAAGGTCAAATATGTAAATTTCGCAATAACTCAGTCAGTTGTCATTATTTTTTACAGAAATTTCGCATGCAGACAGAGTTACAATCAATAAGAAACATATCAAACGCGATTTTTGATCGAAGGCCTGTGCCAGACCCCCTGGGTGGACTTAGTGGGTGGGGTCAAAACGTCAAAATTCAACTTTTTCGGAACATGATCATGTTACATATCACATTAAAGGGAAACATGAATGCAGCAACATGGTAGCAAATATTTTGCCCAGGGAGCCCCCTAACCCCATCCCCTGACCCTGAGGTCAAAAGGTCAAAATTCAACTTTTCCAGAACATGGTCAGATTGCATACCAAATTAAATAGAAACACGAATGCGGAAACGTGGCAGCATATATTTTGCCCGCAGACCCCCTCCTACACCCACCCGACCCTGGGGGTGGGGTCAAAATGTCAAAGTTAACTTTTCTAAAACATGGTCATGTTGCATATCAACTTAAATGGAATCACAAATGCAGCCACATGGTAGCAAATATTTCCCCTGCAGACCCCCAGGGACCTGGGGGCCAAAAGGTTAAAATTAAACTTTTTCGCAACATGACAATGTTCTGAATGCAGCAACATGGTAGCAAATGCAGAGAGAGGTACAATAAATAAGAAACATATCAAACCTGACTTTTGATCGAAGGCCTGTGTCTGACCCCTGGGTGGACTTAGGGGCTGGGGTCAAAGGTAAAATTAAACTTTTTCAGAACATGGTATTGTTGCATATCAAATTAAAGGGAATCACAGGCGCAGCAACATGCAACATGGTAGCAAATATTATCCCCACAAATCCCCCCCCCTGACCCTGGGTCAAAAGGTTAAAATTCAACATTTTCAGAACATGGTCATATTGCATACAAAATTAAAGGCAATCAGGAATGCAATAACATGGTAGCAAATATTTTGCCCGCAGCCCCCTCCCCCTCCCCCCAACCCTAGGGTCAAAAGGTCAAATTTAACTTTTGCAGAACATGATCATGTTGCATATCAAATTAAAGGGAATCGCGAATGCAGCAACATGGTAGCAAATATTTTGCCTGCAGCCCCTCTCTCCCCTCAGAAGGTCAAAATTCAACTTTTTCAGAACATGGCCATATTGCACATCAAAGGAATCGCGAATGCAGCAACATGGTAGCAACTGCAGACAGAGGTACAATAAATATGAAACATATCAAACGTGATTTTGGATCTAAGACCTGTGCTGGACCCCCTGGGTGGACTTAGGCGATGGGATCAAAATGTCAAAATTCAATTTTTTAGAACATGGTCATGTTGCATATCAAATTAAAGGGAATCACGGATGCAGCAACATGGTAGAAAATATTTTGGCCAGGAACCCCCCCCCCACCCCACTAACCCTGGGGGTCAAAAGGTCAAAATTAATTTTTTACAGAATATTATCGTATCAAATTAAATAGATTCTTGAATTCAGAAACATGGCAGCAAATATTCTGCCTACATACCTTCCCCCTACCACATTCGAACTTGGGTGTGGGGTTAAAGATCAAAATTCAACTTAGTGAGAACATGGTTATGTTGCATATGAAGCAAACACTTTGACCTTACACACACTCCTGACCTCTAGGTCAGGTCGAAGTCAGACAGATAAGTTTATTTTGTATTGAACTAATCACTGAAAACTAGTTGATAGGCTTTTAACCTTGATCTGTATGATACCAAAGGTGAACTTAGGGGTTTGAGAAATGGGATTTAAATTTTGTGGTTTATTAGTTTCTCTAAAATAACCCTTTGCCGGGAAAATATATTCGACAAATTTTCCTTGTTTGACTTCGGTTCCTCCAGGCGACACATCCGATTCTCGGAATTCTACGAGGGGCGTTCAATATGTAATGAAAACAGCCCAGTAAATCCCAAAGTTTTATATTTACACACTTAATAATTATTTTCATTAAAAGGTCTTCTTCTTGGCTAAATAGATGTAAAATTGCAGTTGTCCAGCTCTTTACCTAATTTACACAAGCCACTTTCAAGATAGGGTTCTGAAGTACACTGCGACATGAAATAAAACAATATTTTCAAAAGCAGATAACTACATGAACGAGGGATGTTTTCAGTCTGCTTCTTTGTGTGGTAAATATCCATACAGTATATTGGTGATTTATACTTGCAATTTTTATATTGCTTCATATTCTATGAAAAATAGAGGCTTCCATTTTGGTTAAAATCCTCCTTGATGCTACAATTTCTGGAATTCCATTGACAGAGTGGTTTTTGCGTGAACAAATACATAGCGAAAATTTATACGAATATCATTTGTATCATTTTTTCTGGTCGCTTTGATGTTCATTTGCAAGAAATATAGCCAATTTTGAAATTTCCATATTTAATCTCACTCATAAAGTACCCCCAAGTATGTCAATTGAAGTAAGAAAATCACTTAAAATAATGCCATCTCTGGCTTACACTGAAATGGATCAGACAAAACACCGCGTTTCATCGATGTTTGCATTCGGATGCATTATTTGGACATTGTTACACGTATTTACATGTACATAATCTGGCAGGCTAATTTTAGACAATAAAATTATAGGAAACGAAAATGGTATACCACTCAGATGCGATACCCCTAGATATTGGTTTCAGTTTAACTGGTCTGCTGCCTATGTACTGTATGTATTGAAACTTCGATACAATCAAAATTGTCCTTTCCTGGTACAAAGCCAGAATTCTGATTTTCAAGAACCGTGCGTATTTTAGTGTTACATCCATTGCTTTAAAAGACGTCAACGTAAGAGGGGGTAACGCAATAAAAACGTTTGCATGAGAAATCGGTACCGGTCAAAAGTTTGTATCGTTAGAGCAAATAAAGGGGAAATGAGTCAGAAAATTATGGATATGTGATTCATGCATGTTAAATATTTGTTTCAGAAAATACAGCATGCATTTCTACCTTTGTTGAAACCAGTCTTTACAATTCGGAGAAAAATATATTCAGTGTATATTAGTGTGCTTTTTAAAAAGTCTGCAACTTATTAAAATTGGTAAGATAAAATAATGTTTCATGTACCATTTTAACGGCGACGCTTTGATCTTTTGTTTGGCATATGACATAAAATCCTAACGTGTTTGTGAATGGAGTTATGAATGGGTTTTCATTACATATTGAACCCCCCTCGTATATCAGAAAGAGGGCTATTTGAATTTCATGTAAGAATGTAAATATATAATTGTTTTGATGTATCTGCATGTGCATGCATGCATACATATGTGTGTGTATGCATGCATGGGAGTATGAACATTTAGGAGCATGTACATGTGTTTTTATATGTACATTGATGTGTGTGCGCATGCATGCGTGTATGTACATTTTTTTCAATATCCCTCCACAAGTATTGAAGTTGGCATCGCTAGCTTCCCACCCACCCCCCCCCCCCCCCAATATTGAAAAGCTTCCTACGCATATGGGCCAAGCAGCAATTCTTGGGTCACCGTTTGAAACACAAAATTATTTAACTTTCATTCCTTAAAGTAAGAAAGGATGCAAAGATCAGCAACCGATACACTTAAGTACCACATTTGACCCAGGACACCCCATCGGGAAGTGATAAAACACAATAAATCACCACATACAAGAGAGCCAAGAGGTCAACCCTTTCCAAGCAGGTGACCACAAGACTGCAATAAATAGACGACAAGATAGCATGACAAACACGATACATAAGTAACAAAAAAGATCCACAAAAGAAACACCGCCATGGAATGGTCAGTAAAAATACATATACTTTTAAGTCAAGTCTCCTTTCCCACATACTCGTAGCACTCGCCAACATCAAGAATATTGCAAACCTAGAAAAGACACAACGCAATGCATAGCAAACCATAGAACAAACACAGAACACACATCAGGAGCAACAGTCAACAACGAATCAACAACAGAATCACTGCCTTAGAATGTACAGCAGCCTAAGCCACATGTCATCATTGTTTGTTAAATAAAGTCTCACTTCTGAAACATTTTCGTTTCAGTAAACCAACACTCGTGAGTTTCTATAGCACAATGGAAAATCCAGGATACAAATGCTACAACTGCCCTCTCTATTCTGAATTTGATACAGTCATAAATCATCACTCCATTATCACTCATTCAGGAAACACTTTAAAATATCGAAGACCGCTCATACATCTAAGTAGTGTCCACAAGTGTAAACTGACAGGTGGCGGCCATTTGGCGGCCATCTTGGTATCGGACAAAGCCCATATTTAAACTTAGGTGAGAGATTGATAAATGTAATTGGCAGCAATCTGGTAATAAATGACTAAGGTAGAGTGTCTATAAGTGCAAACTAATAGGTGGCGGCCATTTCGTTGGCCATCTTTGTTAACTTTCGTTGGACAAAACTTGTATTCAAACTGTAACGAGAGTTTTATGGAAGCAATCCATATATGAAATTTGGAAAAACTCTGAAAAAAAATTAAGTAGTGGACACTGATAGGCGTTGGCCATTTTTTGGCCATCTTGCTAATCGTTCAACAGATAAAAAAAAACGTATTTAAACTTTTATTTTCTTGTCCTTTGGGATCATGGGTTTTATTGTGAAACTTTGAAACTATTAGATGGTAACTGATGAGGCCCAGAAAATTTGCACACTCTTGTTTCAGTTCTTTGGTGCATTCTTTGCTTCCAAAGGATAACCTTTTTAAGAACACATTTGACTTCACTACAGCTGGTGATTGGGACTATGTGGCGGTGGTAGAACGTCTCCTTGTCCTTCACTATAGTGTAGATTTTATTTTCTTGTCCTTTGGGATCATGGGTTTCATTGTGGAACTTAAAAACTATTAGAGGGTCACTGATGAGGCCTAAATGGCCGAAACTAGCTAGTCCGGCCAAGATAATTTGCACACTCTAATTTCAGTTCGTTGGTGCATTCTTTGCTTCCAAAGGATAACCTTTTTAAGAACATATTTGACTTCACTACAGCTGGTGATTGGGACTTTGTGGCGGTGGTAGAACGTCTCCATGCCCTTCACTATAGTGTAGATTTTATTTTCTTGTCCTTTGGGATCATGGGTTTCATTGTGGAACTTAAAAACTATTAGAGGGTCACTGATGAGGCCTAAATGGCTGAAACTAGCTAGTCCGGCCAAGATAATTTGCATGCTCTAATTTCAGTTCGTTGGTGCATTCTTTGCTTCCAAAGGATAACTTTTTAAGAACATATTTGACTTCACTACAGCTGGTGATTGGGACTTTGTGGCGGTGGTAGAACGTCTCCATGTCCTTCACTATAGTGTAGATTTTATTTTCTTGTCCTTTGGGATCATGCGTTTCATTGTGGAACTTTGAAACTATTAGAGGGTCACTGGTGTGGCCTAGATTGCCAAAACTAGCTAGTCTGGCCCAGAAACTTTGCACACTCTAGTTTCAGTTCTTTGGTGCATTCTTTGCTTCCAAAGGATAACATTTTTAAGAACATATTGAACGAGAGTTTGATGGAAGCAATCCATATACAAAATTCGGAAGAAAACCAATAAAAATGACTAAGTTAGAGAGACCTGTCGTGGCGGCTATTTTTACAGCCTTCTTGCTTATCGTTTGACAGAAAAAAAACTGTATTCAAACTTGAACGAGAGTTTGATAATGATATGAAATTTGGAAAAAATCTGATTAAAAATGACTAAGTTAGAGTGACCACGGCAACAGACAGACAGACGGACAAGCCCAAAACAATAGAGATAATGTTTTGTTCACTAGTTTGTTGATAGGTTTGTCAGTTGATTTTTTGCGATGGTGACACGTGCACGTGCGTGTGGTGTGCGCGCGCGTGTGCGCGTGCGTGAGAGTGTGCGTGCGTTTGTGTGTGTGTGTTATTGTCAAGATGCTGTAACGAAAATTCACAAACCTATTTTTGTAAACATCCAACCTTCATAAATATTCATGTAACAAAGTGATACATGTATACTTCTACCACGACCTCTAAGTAATGACCCTCGATTCATTCAATGCATTTACCGTAACAGTCACGCCTCAAAGCGTTTTGTGGAAGTATGGCACGACGTGAACTTACCTGTATATTATATTACCAATTCAGTGGAGCATAACACCATGCAATTAGAAAATGGTGGATTACAAATGCTATGTTTACAGTAGCATGTTACCTGTACACAAGGCCGTCATCGCCGCTCCAGCAGGTCCGTCGAGCGCCCGACCACTTTTTGGCCGAGTATGCTCTCTGCCGTGTCCCTTTTGCTGCTTTTGGCTCACTTTACGCTGTGCTTACCATTTATTGATGCAATTAATAATAACGCGTGTTGCGCGTGTGAAAACATTGAAAAACTATAATGACACCTGCTTAATTAATTTCATATTCAGATTGTCTTAATGGACGTTATCATACTTATGGACCGTGTCGAGAGAAAACCCGACGTAGCTGCATGCGGACGTCAAAGGCGCAGACCAGCCTGCACATCCGTGCAGTCTGATCAGCGCCTTTGTTATTCGCTCCTAGGAAAGTATAATTGTAAACTTGCTACACTCAAAAATCTAGCATTCTAGCTAATCTCTGTTACTGAGTAGGTTGGTTTGAGTCTTGCATGGTCAGAAACCCCGAAGACAAGTCTTCTTGTTGAGGTCCAGAAAATTCTATGATCCCTTAAATTGACAATTTGTTTTTTCTTCTTCTAATTAACATGTCGAGCAATAAAGTTTTTTTAAAACGTGTTGACTTTACATATATGAGCATCATGGGCCTGTGTTGTTACAATGCGTTCTGTTACAGATATACAGGTCCCGCCTGTTCCAATTCAGCCCAAGACTTTTCCGTTCAACCAACGTTCATTCGACTTTAAGAAGCCTGAGCAGAGAAGCGTTTAGACGTCGTGGTTTGACAGTAGGCCCTGGCTCCATTACGATGAAGCCAAAGATCTCATCTCATGCCTACCGAAGCCAAAATCTAGATGAAGCCTGCATCTTTAACGGATGTTCTACATGTACATGTAATTGAAAAGACTAAGTGTATATCTTTTCGAAAACACAAATCTTTGAAGGACCACCAAGCATCAGTGCTAAAAGTACTTTCCAAAATCTGCGGGGACATAGGTGAAATAATGTCAAAGAAACATGCTGTAGAAATAAAGGAAAAAAATTGTGACTGTCTGAAAACAATTTTGTCCAGCATTCGGTTTCTCGCGTGACAAGAAATATCTTTTATAGCAAAAGATCGTGACCAAAAGGACTGAAATCTGGTCCCAAATGCATAAAAACCCCATTAAAAACGCACATAGAAGCGCTGAAAATAAAAAAAATACTTGGGGGAGACCCCCTTAACCCCCTGTCGAGAGGGGGATTAATCCCCCTCTCGTGTCTTTGGCACTCAATGTAATCTGATTGCTTGCTGGGCGCAAAAAGCCTTATTAAAGGGTTTGCCACAGTGGGTCTTATGAAATGTACTTTCCACTGCCATTTCATCTTACCATACAGCTGTTTTAAGCAGGATGAAATTATTGAAATGTAAGCCTACAAACCTACACACAGACAGCAGATGCGGGAGTCTCTAACAGACTGAAAAAAGTGATACAGATTGACGTATTGTTAGTTAACCCTTTATAAACTAATTGAATTCTGCCTACTGGTTATATACAATAAACCTGGGGTGGTACAATATATATATTGCTGGTCACAGGTTTTTATTTAAAAAAGTTGCATTTCTTTCTCTGAACATCATATTTGTATAAATAAACAGTGAAGACCCAGATGAAACGCCGTATGCTGCGGCATTATATTTAGGTCTTCACTGTCTGCCAAAGTACACATTTAGAAGCCAATGGTATACACAGGGTGAAATAAATAGCCTACTTTCTGCTCTAAATTCGAAGATTTATGACCAACATTTGCTTTCACTTCGTGCAGTTGGTAGTTTTTACTTCGTACATTAAATAAATAGCAGTCGATTCTACCGATACAGTTTCGAATTCACCGCTATTATGGGGTTCAGTCATATATAGCTGAATATCTCAAAATCGAAAAAACGGATCAGTCTGAGATTTCTGGTATTGTAGAATCATAAGCCTCTCGAACTTCTGGTGAAAATCATTTTTAGCTAAGTTGTTTAAATTCGAAACGGGAAGATAAAAAGCTGTGGATTTTCGCTTTTTGACAACTATCCCTCTAAAAGAATGCGTTTCTTGCGCTCCCTCGATACACTGTCGTTGTTTTTGCACGATATTATGACATGTATGCATATATCAAAGAAATATAATGAGATCCACGGCGGTAGGACAAATCAAACTATAAGAAAACATGCGAAAATACTTACCACCCCCTCACAAATTTAGGCCAAAAACTCTCGATTCTACCGATACAGTCGATTTCACTCATTTCAGGCGCACAGTGAATCGATACTGTGTTACAGGAATTTGCACACTCAGGTGAGAGTTTATTCAGAAACAATATGGGGAAATTTAAACATGTACGCGGGCACAGACAACGTATTAATGGTGCACCAAACTGCTTCAGGTATTTCAAAAGCGAAACGACTGCTATTGGATTAAAAAACAAATACAATGTACTTGTTCTGACACACTCGTTATCGGGTACATATATAAAAAAATCTCCGATCAGCGGAAAATAGTCACCTAAATAAATAAATTTCGCACAGAGCCGTTTCCAAAATGAGATCATCTATAAATTATTTAAGTGGGTATAAGTTCTTATATTCATTACAATTGTGCAGTTTCTAATATTCCACTGATTTTTATCAAATAAATTATAAAGTAATAATTTTTATGGTACATAAAATATATTTATTAATCAACATAAAGATAAACTTTTTTGCTTAAAGTTTATTTAAGTCCAGACACAATTTAACTAAATTGCTTATTTTATAAAGGGGATGTATCTTTCAAAATCTCTTACTTGCATGAAATTGTTCCTGTATAAAAATGTTTTTTTTTTTTATAAAAGTGACGGATACCTTTGGCCACATTGTTCTATGAACAATTTATGCATCTCACATAGATCACTTACGCCCCAATATACACGTTTGAGCAATCCCCAGCATGCTTATCAGTTTTTAGTCACTTCCTGGTTTGATACCATTTGCAATATTGAGACACGCTGGGTGAACTTTAGAAAAAAACAGTTTCATGAACCTGAACTACAATTATCCAACTACAATATTTATATTTTTTTTTTGCCCAAATGTACAAATTTCTGGTAGAAAAATATATATATTTACAACGTTTGCTTATGCTGTTTTCAAGGTCAAAATGAAAAAAAAATTGGAAATAATTCCAGAAATACATATATTTTGGTTCAAATACTTCAAAATATTGTAGTCAGATAATTGTAGTTCATGTTCATGCAAATGGGTTTTCTTTAAAGTTCACCCAGCGTGTCACAATATTGCAAACGGTGTCAAACCAGGAAGTAACTCTTAAAAGACTGATAAGCATGCTGCAGATTGCTCAAAAGCTGTATGTTGGAGCGTAAAGTAATCTTTGTGAGATGTATAAATTATTCACACAACAACCTGGCAAAAGGTATCCGCCTCCTTGATAAAAAATCAATATTTGTTTATACAGGAAACATTTTATGCAAGTAAGAGCTTTTGAAAGATATATCCCGTTAATATAGCTCTAGCTTTGTAGTATTTATATTCTTGTAAAAATCATAATTATGATATAAATTGTGTATGCTATAGTTGTGACGACCTTAATGTGTAATACATCTGAATGTGTATGTATTAATAAACTTTTTGCTTACTGTAAAGGCGGCACCTCATGAATGATTAATTAGAACTGATCTACCTTAGACATATGTAAAACTGTAAATGAGGAGTGTTTTATTCAAAAGTAACTGTGTTATCTCGCGCCATTACCTCAGTAAACCCTTAAAACCTCATTTAACTCTTAAAACGCCAGAAAAATATTTGCATACTGCAGCATTATTTGCAAATATTTCAGCGGTAGACAAAAACTCGACTTTTTGTGGTATGTGCTTTTATGGTTAATAAATGAGAGTTCAGTGTGTATATTGTTAGGATTTATATGAAATACATGCACGTTTGCGCGGCCCAAACAACTTATTAACTCTTCACCAAATTATAAATAGAACCCAATTTCCCTTCTTTAGCAGAGGAAATAGCCGTAACCACGCCCGGATATGAATATTTAAGATACCGCCTTTACAGTTAGCAAAAAGTTATATTATAACCAGTAAACCCTGATAATAATATCAAAATAGTCAAAAAAAAATACTAATGAGCAAACTTGGCAAAACATGAAACTTGGTGTGCTATTTCCTAAATTACTAAATTAAGTGCCATTGTGACAGCTATATGAAACTGTGCTTCTTTTGTAGCAGTTTTTTTTTTAATTCTGTCAACACTTCCTTATTGAAGGCATTGGTAAACGAGCATCGATATTGACAGCTAACTAAAGTACAATGTATTAATGGAATATCAACTAATGTCGCCGATTACAATTTTCAGCTTTACTTTAGCGTTTATGGATATAGACAAGTCCTCATATAATGGAAAAAACTGATATTTGGTAAACATCTGTCTCATTAACTAATCCATTGACCATGCTGTAAGGATTCAACACTTTGATAACTAATTAATTTTTCAATCTTGTTTTAAAAAATAAACCTTGAGGGTTGCATTGTATATACAAGTTACAAAAATGTACAAGTTAAAACATAAAAACTAGATGTCCCTGTAAGTTTAATTTTTCTATATCAGCCAACCTTGTACACAATGATAAAATTCTGCACTTTGTTATATTTAACTTAATCTCCTTGTTTTGCATGTTCCACTTTAACATGCTCACTATACCAAAGGTTTATGAATTTTACCTTCTGAAACAACCATGTGCTTAGATATATATGAATAAGTGAATATTGTGGTGACATAAATTCATCTGGTACTGTTGATAAAGATTGTCTTGTAAAGAAGTGCACGCTTTGTCAAAAATTAAAATAACAAAACCTCTTCACGATTTCTTTGCAGTTTTATTTCAAAGAGTTGGATGCCAATGCAATGATGAGTTATTAGAAGGGAGATATTGTGAGAAGCATAAACCTCCTTGTAATATCACTACATGCTACGAAAACGTCACATGTTATGATAATGCCGTTGATCCACATCATCCATGTGGTCCATGCCCTTATGGTTACACAGGAGATGGGGAGTCCTGTAATGGTAAGAGATATTGTCAAATAGCTAACTTGGGTAAAGATCATGTGACTATAAGAACTTACATGTTTTAATGCTTCCATTGAATTTCCTCCTCTCATAGCGACATTCTGTATCGCTATATGAATTGCAAAGCAGTCTGAGATGTTCTTTCTAAAAAATAATTACTTGTTTTATTTACAATATTCTAAATAAATCCTTCAAAGTTTTATATTTCTTTCAATGACAAGTTGAATTAACAAACAAAAAACAAAGAACACAGCATAACAGTATGCTTGTGTGTGAGGTAAACAAAGGTATGTTTAACAAACAGGTGAAGAACCAAACGAAATTGCAAGTAAGTCTTGAAAGATTTAAGCTTACATGCATGTGCACATAATCAGAGTTTTTCCAGTCATATTTTAAATATATTTGACCTTAAAGTTTGACTCAAAGGTTGTATTAAAAATCCAAAACATTCCTTATCATTTACAAATCTTAAAATATGTACACCCTATATCAAAAATGTGAGGAAGTTCAAGAATTGAGTAATAAACAGATTTTAAGTAGATAGACATTGATCTTTTGCTTCCTTTACTCCAATACAATATCCAAAGGTATCCTTAACCTTTGTTGTCACATGCATAACATAAGCAAACACTGTGCCAAAAAGAACTCTCGCAATGAAAAATATGAAATAGAAGTTCTTTTATGAGGACAGGGTTTAAGAATATTTGACCTAGGCTTGTTCTTGACTCTAAAACGATAGTGCGAATGATCAGAAAATGCAACAACCACATAATCCAGGCCAACACATGGCACTGTGAGGATGAGACACACAACACTGACAGCCACATCACAGGAGGAGCACAATGAATTTAAACAGCCAGCTCTCTCCTTTGCAGATTATAAAACTAGAAAAGACACTAAAAACTCCAAAAATAGTAAGTGAATATGATCAGAAAATACCACAGTCCCAAACTGCAGACAAACCCGTGACATACTGAGAAAGAGCCACACAACAATCACTAGACACCAGGAAGGCTAACAAAGTAAAGCAACCAGTTCTCTCTTCCCCATCGAGATTATTACAAAACTAGAATGGACACAAAGTAATGCACAACAAAACATAGAGCAATTACAGAATCCCACAATGGGAGTAACAATGAACAACAATCAACAACAACAGAACCATCGCCTTAGAATCGACACCAGCCAAAACCACTGGGGGCATAAAATGCATTTTACTGGTACCAAATATTTGTCCTAGATTCTGCTGTTGTTGAAGCAAAAACAATGTCAAGCTCGCGTGGAGACTTCCTAACAATTGCAATGTATCATCATAGAGAAACAAAATAATCAAATTAACGCTCTATGATGAAACAGAGAAAAATGTGGCTCACAACTCTCAATAGTCAGAGCTAAAAAAACTTCAAGTTGAGCCAGGGTGGGACCAGCAACAGCCAAGCATCTGGCACCAACCCACCGATTAAAGCTTTACGTCTGAGCCATCATTGAGTCTGGGGCCTGAACCACCATCGTGCAATTAAAGACTAAACACAGAAAAAAGTTTATCTTGGCAATTCAAAATTTTTGTTGAGTCAAATTGGAACAGCCTCCATAGACACATCAAAGATGAGTTCAAGTTACGAGATTTCAAGTATTTTGTACCATGACTTTTGATTCCAAGGTCATATCAGCAAATCGGAAACCTTGTTGCACAGCACAGGCAATTATTTTTCCAAATAAGAACACCCTCCATCAAAAATGCAAGAGATTGCGATTCAAAAACTACCATTGTGCTAATAAAAAAACTATTCATCAAATAATGAAAGAGCATTTTTGGGATACGAACCATAGAAGTATTTTAAGTATATTTGTCTTTAACATTTGACTTTAAGGTCATATTGGTGATCTGAAACCTACTTCGTCATCTACACACTGAAGAACAGTTTCAAAGTATTTTTACCTTGACCTTTTTCTCTATGTTGATTTCTATAATTATTAGGTAGCGCAGTGGCTCAGTGGTAGAGTGCTTGACTCCAGACCAAGAGGCTTCGGGTTTGAGCCTCATTGGGGTCATTTTGTTGTGTCCCGGAGCAAGACACATTAATTATAGCTTAGTTTGGTCCAACCTTTGAAGACCTGTCCCTACATAACTGAAAGATTGTTGATGAGACGTAAAGAATCAAACAAACTAACAAAATATCTATAATCTGAAACCTCTGTTTTAATCTACACCATAGGCAACCATTGTGCTAAATATGAACTCCCCCATCAAAGTGTAAAAATTGCCCTCGTTTACAGCCATAAAATTATGTTTATGTTTATTTGACCTTGACCCTTGACTCTAATGTCAAATTGTCAATCAAAAACCCTTAACGTCAATTTAAAAACAAAAGCAGTCATTATGCCAAATATGAAGTTTTTTTTCTCAAAAATGAAAACACTAAGGTCATAGTGGTGATCTGAAAACGTCATTGTTATCTACACAAAATGCCCACCTGCTGTGTATAGTAAGTAGATGACAATGAAGGTTTTCGCCATTTTGCCAATTTAAAAAATGAACACTGTCAAACAATTAGTATAAGTGAAGTTTATATTAGAAACGCTTGGAAAGATTTTTAGTGTATTTGACTTGTGTGCTAATGAAAACCAAGATAAAGTTCCTACGTTGTACTGGTTACCTAAACTCCATAAAAACCCTTTAAAGCAAGATTAATTGCTAATTTAAGTTCTTGTATGACAACATAACTTTCTTAATTGTTAACCTCATGTCTTACAGCTGTTAAAAATTCAGATAAAATTTTAGATAAACTTAAAGTTAGAGATTTCAATGCGACCAGTTTGTCTACTTATAATTTTTCTACTCCTTACACTACTTTACCTCATAATTTAATTAAAAATAAACTTATTGATTTTATTAAAAAAAAACCTTCAATATGGAAGGCTCTCCTTACCTTGCATGTAACGACAGAAACGCATTTTTTACTTCAGAAAACCCTAAAAAATATCATGCATTGTAATGTCAAAATGTATGTGATGTTCTGACTATTTTGTTGGACATCATTTTTATCTAATTTGGCACCAAATTGTATAGACAAGTAGTTGGGATTTCTATGGGCACAAATTGTGCTCCCTGGATGCCGATTTATTCCTGTTTTGTTATAAGAGGGATTTTATGATGTCTCTTTCTTGTAATAAGCAGGCTGATTTTATTGATGCTTTTAACACTGCACCCAGATATTTGGACGATATTTTAAACATTAATAATGATTATTTTGACAATATGATAAGTCAAATATACCCCTCAGAGCTCCAACTTAACCCCTTCACTGCGGTATATAAGTGCACGCAATATGCAGGGGGAAATACGGCTATTTCGATTTTATTATGGTGTTACATATAATTTCATACAAAATCATAACCATTGTAGGGATTTACACCAAGTTTTTTCCTGCTTGTTTGAGACATTTGGTATAATGTCTGAAATAATGTTTTTTTTAGTGATAGCATGTCACAATACATTATCAACAGCTGAAAATGCATGAATGTCTACTTTCGTTTACAACATCATTGTTTTAGAATGGTTGGAAAACAGTGGGTCAGAAATGTGCGAATGACAGTTATTTCCTCCTTTACGATTGCTGATTCCAATTCATATCAATTGTCATCCATATACAAGCCATTTTAGACTTCCAAAATAACGTCTACTTCAAAGAAACACAACAGACTAATGCCAGGATTGCCTGCCATCTTTGAAAAAAAATGAGTTCTTCATCAAAAGGGCTGTTTTCTCTGTGAAAAGCAAGCTATCGGCTGCGGAGTTATGATATAAATCTTGGAAAAGGTTAACTCTTTTTTATTTTAGAACAGATAATGATATTTGAGTTCTGTCCCTTGAATATTGGCGTGCTAATAACGCGCATATAAATAATAACGTGTTACCCCTAGCGACGCTCTGGGTACTGGCGTATAGGAAGAGGTATTCAGGCAGTAAAGGGGTAAATAAAACTAATATCTCTGATACTGAAGCCGCGCTTTAAGCTTTGCATTTGTTGATTTCTAATGATATTGTTTCTACCAAAATTTATGATAAACTTGACGACTTTGATTTTGAAATTGTCTTTCCCATTTTTAGATGGTGATGTTCTCACTCTACATCCTATGGAGTCTGTATCCCTCAACTCGTTCGTTTTGCTAGAGCATCTAGCCATGATGCTGACTTCAACACTCGCAATGAATTGTTAACTCGGAATTTTCTTAAACAAGGCTATAGGCATCACAAACTTTGCATTTTTTTCTAAATTTTATAGACAATACTATGATTTGATATCTAAATTCAAAATTTGACTAAAATTTCTTTTGTGCCAAGGACTTTTGGAACCTGAATTCTATGGTGACTTGGTGTATGAATTGAAGAAGATTGTTCGCTAAAATAGTTTTTCAGTACAGTTCATTTAAATAGTTTCCAATTATAAAAAGATTGGCTAGAACAGTAATGTATAGCAACACACCTTATGCTTGGTTGTCAACCCAATTACGATTGGCAACTTTGCTTTCCTCTTTAATTGATATCTGGTGGGTCGGACTTCAGACTCCATGATGGTTTCGACTTAAAGACTTATCTATTGGTGAGATGGTAGGGGCCTGATGCTTTGGCTGTTGTCAGGCCCACCGGGATTTACCTGCTGAATTTCTTTTGCTCTGGTATTCAGTTTTATTTACTGTTAGGTTCTATCTTTATCTACTTTTCATATCTGGATTTACATGTTCTAGGAGATGATGCATTGATAAGTTAGGGGTTTTTCATGCAAACCAAACTTCTATGTATCTTGATCCACATCTGAACTAAGAATGAGGTTGGTGCATGGTGAAACCGGTTTAAGCCCTCCAGTAAAATATTTTTACTGACCGTTCCAAGGTGGTGCTTCTCTTGTGGATAATTTATGTCATTTCTGTTTTGTTATGCTTTTGTGTGCGTCTGTTTATTGATGCCTTGTGGTCATCTGCTGGGAAAGGGCTGACCTCTTGGCTCTCGTCTTTGATGTCTAAGGGTGAAGTTGTCACTTCCCCATTGGTATCATGGGTCAGGTGTGGTGCTTGATTGTATCTATTCCTGATCTTTGCCCTGTTTCCTACTTTGACCTTTGTCTACAAGGTTATAGTTGTGATCTAAAACCTTCATTGTAATATGCACACCATGAATACTTACAGACAAAAATAAAGTTAAAAAAAATCACCTCAAGATCAAAATGACTGACAGAGATGAGAAACAAGTACAATATATCCAAATGTTTTTTTTGTTTTTTTTGTTTTTTTTTTTTTTCAAAAAAAACAAAACAAATACGGATATACTCTAAGGAGTATTTGTATGATGTAGCCAACTATAAAAACTGAAACAAATCATGAAATTGTTGCAGATATTGATGAGTGCAATTTGAACTATTGTGACCAATCATGCAAGAACTTTGAAGGATCATACAGATGTGACTGTAATAAAGGATTTGATCTATCTGAAGACAAGCGCACATGTATAGGTAAGGTATCACAAATAATGTTGATTAACCAATATCTTTTGCCAGATGTTAACACTCCGAAGTTGATCAATCAGTAAATAAATTAAATCTTATGTATACTTTCAAAAACCTAGGACCAGGTTTTAGTTAGTCAGCAGTTAGGTTGTGTTGATACAGCATATGTCTTTACCTGTATATGGATGACCCCTATTAAGCAATTACCTTCAGGAAAAGTCAGATCTGCTTGTCAAGGCAGTTAGATCACCAAACACAAATTCACTTTGGATCTATTGTTTTCCACAACATTAGCACTAAAAGCAAAATTCTAATGCACTTGATTTGTAACGTGACGTCTGATTGGATAACGTTAAAAAATTGCGACAGAATATTCTGCGATACACTGTCGGAAATAGTTTGACGTCGATAATAACGTCACATATCGCTGGATGACGTGTGGCTTTATACAGTTTGCATCGCCCCAATTTGACACGAAACTGCAGAAGTGCATTCAAATGTAGATAACCATATTCAAAATTTTCATTTGGCGAGTAATATCGTCAGATATACATTTGGATATCATGCTTAATGGCTCCACTCACACGTGGCCGTAAAACTAAATTTTCTAATGTATATGTTACAATATACTTCCCCAAATAAAAATTTTGAATACAGTTATCCCCTAACTAAAGGACTTGCTTAAAACTTAGCCTGTGTAAGTGCTTCCCGATCATGATGGTTTCCACAAATTTGCCATAACTCACCCAGTAGTCTACAGCCATTGGCATCATCTAAACTTAAACTATAGATAATCTGGAAAAACGGATCCTTCAGAAATAGAGAGAACCTACTTTATAAGAAACCAGCAGACTCGGTTTTATTGAGTCTGTTCATAAGAATGGAGTGCAGTGGCTCAGTGATAGAGTGCTTGACTTGAGATCAAGAGACCGACGATTGGAGCCTCACCGGCATCACTGTGTTGTGTCCTTGAGCAAGAACATTTATCCTACAGCTTAGTACCGGTTCAACGCAGAAAAGCCCATCCCTTTATAACTGAAAGATTGTTGATGGGACCTAAAGAATCAAATCAAACAAGCAAACAAAACTTTTCATGAGAACTAATTAAAAGTGCAACAATTCTCACGCCCCCTGGCACAAGCTTAAGCGGTATTCTGCTTTTGGTCAACACCCAATATTCCCTAAGGGTTTTGGTTCACATTAGAAGTTTCACAATGAAACATATCTGTGTTTTGAAAATATTTAAAGGCATTTTATCATGCAACAGTAGCATTGAGGGTGTGTTCCTAATGAGTTTATTGCCCTCTGGTGTGCACTGTCTCTTGGACATAATTGATTAGATTAGCTATTGTCCTTGGTTCACTAAATGAGGCACTAGAGCAGGAAATAGATGTAGGTGCATTGAAAATTGATTGTCTTTCAAAGACAATTTATTTTTGCATTTCAGACTCTTTCATAATTTCCTTAGATATGCTACCATATGAAGAAAAATACACTTAGAGGCGATATTAATTAAAAGCTTAAAACATGTTTGGATATTTTTTGTATTCTATGTCAGAGGAAACAACAATGTAGAGTAATTTTGAGGGGGTACATGTGATTAAAGAAATAGTTTTTAGTTTTTTTCTTCTTCTTTCTAATAATAATAAGAAAGCAAATAATAATAAATAATGATAATATTTTTTCTTAAATGAACTGAAAAGTGTGGCGATACATGTAAGTATTAACTTAATTATGTAGGTGAAATTTATAAATGAGTATGATCAAGTGGTTTCCAACAATATGGCTGATAAGAAAAGTCCCTGATCAGACTGAACATAATTGAAGTCTGATTAGATACTAAGCTGATCACAATTATGAAATTGGTTTATTTAAATTAAGTTGTCATTTTCCAACAATTTTGTAGATTTGCAAAGTCCCTGATTAGACTGCACTTAACTGAAGTTCCGATTAGATACTGAGCTAATCACTATAGTTTTCACACCTTTGACAAACTTTATCTAACCTGTTTGCACAATTGAGTGTGCCCAAAATTTAGATATCTTTAAAAGTGTGTGTTTTAGTTATTCATTCAGGTATTCAGTTTTGGTAATGAACAAATGCATGACAAGTAAAATAGCAGTTCTTGCGTTCAGAAGTAAGCTGAATGTAAGTGAAAATAAATATACATTGATTTTAAAAAGTATGAATATTATTCGAGTTCAGAAACAAATAGGTGATAACGCCAGTAATTCTTGTTATTGGATTTAACTTCTCAGAGGGGAATTCAAAGTTATAACCTTTAACAAACATAACTTTTCTAAGGTATAATTTGATGCTAACTATACTAATTATTTGGGATTATTTTATTTTACTTGTAATTCACTTTGTCATGTCTATATATTCAGTAAGCCAGCTACTGATTTTCCCTTGGGAGCCCTTATCTATAAAATATATTGACAAACTCTTCTAGGAGCGGTGGGTTTTACAGTATATAATGTACATATAATACATTGAAAACCTCAAATAGACAAGAATAAATGCCTTTAAGGAATAAATATGAAGTTGGTATTCCAGTTCTTGGCATTAATACATATGTTATGAAGAGTGTCTAAATATGAAAATGCAATGCATCTAGCTTCATAACTTACTTCACAGACATGCTATGTCAAAATACTATACGTCTACCTCTTTTAACTTTAAACCTGTCGTAAAGAAAAATACATTCTACTTCTAGGGTTAAAGCCATTTACATGTTGGTCATTCCAGTACACCGAGCTATTACAACATAGTTAATTGTGAATGAGAAGATAGAGTGGCATCTGCTGGGAAAGGGCTGACCTCTTGGTTCTTTTTGGTGATGTTTATTGTATTTTTGTCACTTTCCCATGTGGTATCCTTGGTCAGGTGTGGTACTTGATTGCATTATTTTCTGATCTTTGCTGGTTTTCTTATTATATAAGTTATCAAATTCTAGATTTTGTAACGTTCTCGTAGCTGCTTACAGAAATCAATTGATATACAGCTGCTTTCCAAATTTTTTACAGATAGTGATTTTTGTCATAATTATTTACATACTCTATACTTGTTTGAGTGTTTGTAATCAACGTGTGCTTTGTTTTAGAAATAATTTATTTCGGCTCCTGTATGCACGACATATCTAATTATAGTGAGTAAAAATATGGCTTGTTTTTGCAGATGTTTTGTATCAAGTTTTAACTTCTAAAAAGTTGATCATATTTTTAGCAAATCAAAGTTGCTTATCAAAACTCTATTTCGAAATGTGAGATAATAAGGAGAGCAGCAAAAAAAAACTGTGGTGGGTCTATGAAGTCATGTATAGGGTGCATTGTGAAAATACTTTAAGAATTGAAGCTATCAAGTGTATCAACAATGAATCACTTGGGGGACTTTGGTGTATGTGTACTAGTGGACTAGTGGACTAGTACAAATAAGGATTGACTAACGACCAAGTTTATGACTAAGGAATGGTGGCGAGTTCAACTTAAACTTAACAACTTTTTAAAACACAACTAAATTGCTACATCTCCACCTTCTGCACGTGCAAATAAGATCCCAAACCTCAGTATCTTAGTTCCAGTGTATTTCTTAATTAATTTTATTTGTGTTTATATTGTAATTTGGATTGAAACAAATATTAAAGGAAACTAGATCAATCTCGCGCGTACAATGACGTATATTCACTGTTATGGATATTTGTACTCGTCTTAAGTGACAAACATGTACAAAATACAAAAAAGAAATAAGAGACACTCAATACAACAGAATCTCTGGCCTAGTGGTTAGAACAACTGATTCATATATGTGTGATCCCTGGTTCGATTCCTACCTATCACATATTTTTTCTTAAGTATTTTTATGCCCCCGCCATGATAATGGCCGGGGCATAAAGTGTTACCCCTGTCCGTCCGTTGGTACGCACGTACGTACTTACGTACGTACGTACGTCTTTCCCGACGACGTCCGCTCTCTAACTCGAATATTTTTATCAGAATTTTATGAAACTTGTCACTTTGTTTAGTACCATGATGTCTTTTTCAAGTTTGATAATGGTCTATATCGCACCAGGCTTACAAGAGTTATGGCCCTTTCTTTATGAAAATTCACCGTTTTAAACGACGTCCGCTCTCTAACTCGAATAATTTTTATCAGAATTTTATGAAACTTGGTCACATTCTTTAGTACCATGATGTCTTTAAGTTCGATAATAGTCCATATCGCACCAGGCTTTCAAGAGTTATGGCCCTTTGTTTATGAAAATTCACCATTTGAAACGACGTCCGCTCTCTAACTCGAATATTTTTTATCAGAATTTTATGAAACTTGGTGACATTGTTAAGTATTATGATGTCTTCTTCAAGTTCGATAATGGTCCATATCCCACCAGGCTTTCAGTAGTTATGGCCCTTTGTTTATGAAAACTCACCGTTTTAAACGATGTCCGCTCTCTAACTCAAATATTTTTTATCAGAATTTTATGAAACTTGGTCACATTGTTTAGTACCATAATGTCTTCTTCAAGTTTGATAATGGTTTATATCGCACTATGCTTTCTGTAGTTATGGTCCTTTGTTTATGAAAATTCACCGTTTTAAACAATGTCCGCCTTCTAAGTCAAATATTTTTAAAAGAATTTTATGAAACTTGGTCACATTGTTTAGTACTATGATGTCTTCTTCAAGTTTGATAATGGTCTATATGGGGCCATGCTTTAAGGAGTTATTGCCCTTAGTTTATGAAAAATTGTCGGTTGAAACGACGTCTGCCCTCTAAGATGAATAGTTTTGATTATAATTCTATGAAACTTGGTCACATTATTAAGTACCATAATGTCTTCAAGTTTCAGAATGGCCCATATCGCATCATGCCTTTAGGAGTTATTGCCCTTTGTTAATGACAATTCCCTATTTATGTGAATTTGGCAATAGCGGGGGCATCCGTGTCCTATGGACACATTTCTAGTTTTTCGTTTGTTTTTGGAGCTTAACGACCACGTCAACAAATTGTCAGTAATGTCGGACGATTTACTGTTTTCATAGGTTGAACCAGTAGTAAGCAGTGGATAACGTGTGTAATTGCGACTGCGCTGGTGGTGAGTCTCGAGCTGGCATTAGCCTTTCGATCTCCAGTCTTACGCTCAAGTGGCTTTTTATTTTTTGTTCTTTAACTAAGACTGTAGAATGTGCCGATGTAGTCACCAAATAATGTTTTATATGATACCACATAGTAAAATTATATAGTTTTAGAAACACTTTGGGATGTCGAACAAACCTCTTTTTCACCACACACTGGTGGGACCGCTGGTTTAACCTTCAATGTGCTTTACTGTGAATTCAGAGACCCCGTTTTGGTAGAAATTCGTTCTAAAAATAGTTTCTACGGCTCCAGCAGCTATCAGTTTCTTGCGAAAGAGTAAGCACTCAATATTGATTAACTATGGAACAGTGTAGATTCATTTATGCCTACTGGAGTCTTCCATCCATTTAAACTGACTGATCGATATGTTCGTAATCATGGGGTCTTTAGTTTTGTTAACGGCAGTGATATTTATCATTTTACAGAAATCGTTGTAACATTTAAGCAAACATTGTAGACCCTTATCAGACATTATTTCATTCACCATCTACCTTGTGTCTACGTTGTATCTGCACTTTTTGTCAAATTTCTTTATACGGATGCTAGGCATAATTGGGCTTTTAAAATGACTGTTCAAATAATGTCGAAATGTCTTTTTTGTCTGCGCTGACGGTTTACTCATTAGTCAACAATCTTCCAGTCATATATGGACGTTTCATGAATCTTTGGGTTAAACCAGTTCTAAGCAGTCCTAATGGACACAACACATTGACCCCAGTGGGTCTCGAACAAGTTTTGTTATTTTTTGTTTGATTCGATTCTTTACGTCCCATCAACACTCTTTTAGTTAAACAGGGACGGGTCTTCCTGAGTTGAACCAGTACTGAGCTAGGATAAATGTGTCTTGCTCAAGGACCACAACGCAGTGACACCGGTGAGGCTTGAACCCGCAGCCTCTCGGTCTCGAGTCAAGCACTCTACCACTGAGCTACTGCGCTCCCTGTCTCGAACAAGTGGCCCTTCAGATGCTACTTTTTGATTATATCGGCGATCTGCAGTTAAACTATTCAAGTTACGAGAAGACCTATGGAAATCTATACTACCACCTGACTCGGCAAAAACACAGAGGTGAGTGTATTTGAGCTTCAACCCACAAACGTCTTCGCAATAATCTTCAGCCGAAAACCCAAATCAAGCTGAAACCGTCTAAATAAGCACTCGGGTGGCGACACCGATACTGGCGGGAACCCCAATAGCCCCGAAATGCTCCCTCTTAGACAAATGATTGCCAGACTGTTATAAAGGCATTAGAAATAAGGTTAGATAAGCCTGTTTCTGTATTCCCTGCAGCTCTGAACAGCTGAGATCCCACTACACTAAGTTGAAGTCGACTCTGGCTATACAAAAGCTCATATACCCAACTCACAGCAATCTCCCCTGGACCTTCATGCCTTTCATTACTACGTCTGTCAGACAGGGACTAAAAACAGTCTCTGTTTTCCTTGAAACCTGGGCCCAAACAGTGCCTTATATACAACTCCCTGGGCTCGAAATTACAACGCTTCCTTAAAGTCAAGGAAGACTTAAGTTGAGTATTGATTTTTCAGGATGCGAAAAGTAATGTTTCAAACTGATAAAAATTAGAATAGTTTCATTTTTTCGGTTGATCACAATGATATCTTTGACCACAAGTACTGCATTGATCCATGCAAATTTATTTAAGCATTTGATACAGCATTTTGAAATATCAATACTTAACTTAAGTCTTCCTTAACTTTAAGGAGGCGTTGTAATTCCGGGCCCAGGTCTCCATTGGACAGGACACCCATGGCCAGTGCACACACAAACGCTGATACTAGTTTTAGATGCCAGGCGGAGTGATGTGGTTGTAAATGATTTTTGTTGATATGTTGGGTATGGAGATGCACACAAACACGTGAGTGCGTGTGTTTGTTGGTAGGAGAAGGGGAGGGGGTTGGGATTGAGAACCCAGACTTAGCCTGACTGACCTGAGCAGTTGCTGAGAGTTTATAGAATTGAACATTTGCCTTCCTTTCGACTTCGGTTATCCGGATTATTCAGTTTGTAAGATGCGGCTTTAAGTCATGACACTGGCAACATTTGACCTAAGCTGTTGACGGGAATTCACACACACACACACACACGCACGCACGCACGCATGCGCGCACGCACGCATACCATCCAGTGTGAGGTCACTACCCTCTGGAAAGATTACCCTAAACATTTTATTATAGTGCAGTCTGTTGTCGTGTAGCTGTCAGTGGTCTGTGTTTACTTCACGGTAGCGAGGGTTAGCTTGTGGTCTATGATTGTTTCATTTCCTGGTCATACTCACTTTTTTTGACATTTCGATCATACCTTGCTCTCACGTTTACTTTTGTAGGATTAGCTCTTCACTCACTTAATTGATTTGAGTGTAGGAAGTGTTAATAAAACGACCAAATTATTCGCAGACCTTTATATCCGGCTCCAAAATCCGTATTTTGGCAAACAGTGTAGATAAAGATGCAGCATTTGATCAGAGTGTACACAACATCGATCGTCAGTGAAAGAATACTTTTTTTTCGAAAATATAGCTTGTGGCCCCTCAATTCAATATATACAATTATTTGCCATCTTTTATTGTATTAAATTCCGCTAATATATCTAACTTCTGAATAATTATATTTCTATGAATCATTATGTTGCCAGGTAATCATTAAATATGGTATTTCATATATGAAACTTTTTCCGAGTTATTGGAACTATCTGCCGCCACTATAGGAGAAAAGTTACTATGATAGTCGAGTTGTGTGCCGGCTTGTTACACACAGTAGAGCCGCACTTCTGTCAACATTGTTCTACTTTGGTAAATGGCCAAAGCCGTTGTTTTTGGCATCAGAGCGTTCGTGATCGCCGCCTTATTGGTAGAGCTGTAATAATTATAGCAGAAAGGACAGGGTCTTTTTGAGTTTCTTACCTTTGAACTAACCCAGAAACCTTGTGACTAAGTTTGTCTCTCTGAGTGGAGTTGTTCTGGAAGTCGATGTTTCCATTACTAAGAGTTCCGCTTATAGAAACAAACCAATGGGACATATCATAAACCTGGATATTTGTCCGTCTATTCTTAGCTTCAATTAAAGGCTCCGATAGACTGATCATGTTGCTTATCACGGGGTGTATCATATTGTTATTTAGTGGTCCACCGGTTTGCTTTTTTTTCATATGTAATTTGAATGAGCGGGTGGTGTTAGTAACCTAATGCACGATGTGGAGGATGCTATGTTACATAAATAGTATGTTGAAATCTCGACTGAATATGTGTGGTGCTCTGAAAACTTCAATATGCAGTTTTCTGGGCGTCTAATAGTTCAGACATGCATCGATACATTTGTATACTTTTTACCTATGTAACAAATACCAAATAGTCTAAAAATCATTCACTAGGAAATATATAACAAAGTAAGTAAGGGTGCAAAGATCAGGAATCGATACAATCAAGTACCACGCCTGACCCAGGATACCGATGGGAAAGTTACAAACTCACAGTTAGACACCACAAACGAGAGCCAAGAAGTCAGCCCTTTCCCAGCAGGTGACCACAAAGCACATATAAACAGACGCGCACAAAGAAATAGCAAACACAAGACAGAACAAAAACATAAAAGATCCACAAAAGAAGTACCGCATTGGAATGGTCAGACCTATTCAAACAAATTTAATTTTAATAAAACGAAAACAGTTGACTCCTAACACACAAACGTTGCACCCCGTGTTACATCATGTCTATCAGGAACGGACAAATGGTTTTGAACAGGCAGATTTTCCTCCAGAAAAAAGGTAGATACTCGGAGTTTTTATTCTGTACTGCAACTCGTTTTACATTACCCAACAGTACACGTACCTATGAAATTTAAGTGGGGAGGTAGACTTAGGGTGCCTATCCATCCACTTTTAGTCGAATGGCGATCGAACTAACATCAATAGAATTGATCTGTCATTAACAGTTGGTCAATTACGCAGTCGCTCAAACTAAAAGTGGATAGAGAACACTATCCTTTAATAAATAGCTGTTCGTTTGAATCCCTACTAGTATGGATATAAAGCGGTCCAAATATTGTCCGTCATGAGGCTCGAACCCGTTACCACAAGCCTATGAGTCATTTTTGCTGGCCACTATACTATAAAGGTTGTAGCACGTAGCTGTCGCTTTTTTATGTTTAGATTCATTTTCCGCTTCGGTACAATTAGTTACACAGTGTACACTATTATACACTGTGAGTTTGTTTTTTAGTCATTAGTCGATAGCCATTAGTTGCATCCTTATTTGTACTAGTCTACTAGGTTGCACAAATTATATAGTTTTACAAAATTACTGTTAAAAGATATTTTAAGTGAATTTTGGGTGTTCAAATTTGATGCTACAAAGTAAGAGCCCAATTTTAAGGAGAAAGGCCAAAAGGAAAGTACAGTACTGCAAAACAGTTGAATGGGCCAAGATGGTTTAAAATTATATTAAAATTGGGAAAATGTCATCTTTTCAGATGAAACCAAACCTATTTCTTTTGCAAGCCTATTCCCATTTGGCGTCTGAAACACGAACAGATTTATCCACATTACATTGATGGATGGGTAAAAATCTACTGGAGTCGTATTGAGGGGACTATCTCGTAACTGTTAAAGGGGTCTCTCAACTTAAGCTTGTTAGTGAAACAATCACCAGTAACGCATATCAGGATAATATCAAAAGCGATATAAAACTCCAATATGAATGCACTTTACCCCAAGCATTCAACAAGATAACGCGGGATTCATATTGGAGTTTTATATCGCTTTTGATATTATCCTGATACGCCTTACTGGTGATTGTTTCATTAACAAACTTAAGACGAATAACTCCTTTAAAAGTTACGATATAGTACCTTCAATTCGACTCCAGTGGATTTTTACCCATCCATAAATGTAATGTGGATAAATTTGTTCGTGAACACCCAAAAGGCACTTAAAATATCTTTTAAAAGTAATTATGTAAAATTATATAATCCGTGCAACCTTCTAGTGCAAATACACCAAAGTAAATCAAGTGATTCATTGTTGATACACTCGATAGCTTCAATTCTTAAAGTGCTTTCACAATGCACCATATACATGACTTTATAGATTCCCATCACAGTTTTCTTTGCTGCTCTCTTTATTATCTCAATGTTCAAAATAGAGTTTTGATAAGCAACTTTGATTTGCTAAAAATATGACCAACTTTTTTAGAAGTTAAAACTTGATACAAAACATCTGCAAAAACAAGCCATATTTTTACTCACTATGACTAGATATGTCGTGCATACGGGAGCAAAAATAAATCATATCTCAAACAAAGCATAAGTTTATTATAATCTCTAAAAACAAGTATAGGGTATGTAAATAAATATGACAAAAATCGCTTTATATTAAAAATTTTGGAAAGCAGCTGTATGTAATCTTGTTTTATTGACCAGGACAAAAGGTACGTTTGTGACGTCATTAATTTAAGCACAGGCATTATTTAAGTGATCTGCTGATGTCATATTGGTTTTGATCGATGTATTCTTGTTCTTATTTTGTGTTGAAAATATACATAACTAGTTTCAATGTTGATTTGTGCATTTCGTTAGAAACAATTACAGCTGATAAATAAAAATAATGTTTTGTTTACCATAAGTTTACAAATATCAGGAAACTTTGATTAGGTGTAATTTAAAAAGATGTGCTTTTTAATGAATTCTTTCATCAAGATATTGGGTTAAATTAAGGAAAGTCTAGGCAGATTACCTTTTTTTTAAAAAAAATGTATATACATTCGTTTATATGTTCTCTGCGTTAATTTTTGGTTATTTGAGTAACCCACAAATACAGGGCTACAACTAGTGAAGTGCATTTTTTTAATGCCTTGTATCAATTTAAAGGTGGGAATTAGTTCTGTCAAGAAGCATATATTATTTTATAGTAACATGGCTGGGAAAAAAGCTAAATAGCGAGATGCACTCATATTGGAACACCCGTTGTAATCTATCAGAACTACAAAGCAGTGGAATATTGAAAAATACTATTTGAATATAATGCAAAGTATTATTGTTTAATCAGCTGTGCTGATGAAACTATATATTATATCAAATAGATCTTATCAGACAATATCAGATTGTAGTGTCTTAAAAAACTCTGATTTTTTATTTACTACAGATATTAATGAATGTGACTCAAGCACTGATAAGTGTAAATCAGGTGAAAACAAGCGATGTCGAAATCTGCCAGGGGATTATGAGTGTATTTGTAAATCAAACTACTACAAGATCGATGGATCATGTAAGAAAGGTAACCATTATTAAGTGCTTTGAACAGGTTCATCTGGTATAAGTATATTGCACAATTGTGACGCATTCGTATTGCAGTGCTTTAGTTAAGAGTGCGTAATATAAAATCATTTCTTGTTTCTCAACCAAATCATATGTTGTGGGTACCCAAAAGAACCGTCTCAATGAGACGTTTCTTTTGAGCATCCAAAACATATGCTAAAAATTATGGGTAAGAAAATATCTACACTTATACGCTGAAAATGTTTTTATCTAATCCCTAGTCATTGCCTAGCAACGACTTGTATGCTTGTCAAAGTTATGTCATAGTAACATGAGCAGGTATTTTCACACACGAAAGTTGTTAATAATTTAAAGTTGGCAACGAGTCATGAATGAGCTGTTATATTCACTGGATAGGATCTATTTAAATTTTGTTTTATAAAGGCTCTGTTTAAATTTCAACCTTACTTACTACTTTTAAATGACGCCGTTTTAAAATTGATAGTATGCATGTTCAATGCACAAAACAATTAGAAGCGCACATTTCATGTCTAGTCAATGTCTATGTACCTCCCTTGGATCAAAGTATTTCAGGTAAATAATAACAGGTGAAATCGAAATTGAAATGCTGTGGAAGACGTGATGCACTGTTGCTTAGTGCCTAATGTCTATAACAATAGTGCACCAGGTAGAATAAACATTTTTATTTACTTTTTCTATTCCAAGCACTGTTATAGGTGATATATTACCAATGCTAAAATTTAGAAGAGATCTCCAAAACACAAATAATCAACAATGCTATTGGAGCCAGAACATGAAATAGACATGTGGTACTCATTGCATATGTCTTAATTCATTCTTTAAAACATGCCAGTGAGGCTATCGAATTAAGCTCGATGTCTTAAAAAAGTAAGTGAGTATGATCAGGAAATACCACAATAACGCACTGCAGACCTACCCAAGGCAACTTGAGGAAGAGCTATAGGACATTAACAGTAACAAGACATATGACAATTAAAGCAAAGCAAGCAGATCTCTCTCTTCTTCGTCAAGATGATTGCAAAACTAGAAAAGACACAAAGCAATGCATACCGAAACAAAGACCAACAAAGAACCCATACATACAATGGGAGGTTAAGTTTTGTCTACTTTTATATTTTGTTCATTCGCATAGCTAAGGCCCTGTATAGACTGACCAGATGTACGGGAGGTGCTGAACTTGGGGACTTCTCGCTGGTATGCTTATAAACAAAATATCAGCACCAGTTAGTGTGTTAATAAGAGGAGTAAATTGTCACTTGTAACGGAGTCTTAACTGAAAACCAATGTAATCAAAACCACCTCTACACCTCCTTTGTTCGCTCTTTTACATGTAAATGCTATATTTACAGGCACTAGAATACTTGTTTGATCTAAATCATAAAACCCTGGAGTCTCAGATTAAAAGTCTTGAAAACGTGACTATAAAAGATTGTTGTAATTCCTACTAAATATGACATTTTGTTTTGGTTCTTAAACTTTTTTGTATTATGAAAACAAAACAATGATATTTAAGAGCGTGATATTAAAATGATTTTTGCTTTCATTGATTTGAAAATAATGTATTCCATATGTGGCAACTATGACGCCATATTAATAACGAAGCATAAATCATATGTCGTTCAACACTAAAGGCACGTGAGATAAAGTTACAAAAGCATAAAAATAACAAAACCTAATATTTTTACCAACATGTTTCTTATGATCCAATTAAGAAAGTGTAAGCAATTTGCGTTTCTGAATCTTACGTGGACTCGGGGAAGTTAATAAAAAAAATCAGAGGATATCTAATTTCACTGATGAGAAGAGGTTATATTCTGACATATTTGACATGAAATTATACATTTCAGATAACTCATATATGCTAATATAGCAGCCCCATAGTTTTATTTTTGCAAGGGTTTTTAACTCTTTGAGTCCTAGTGTCATCTGCTGATAACCTTTACAAACAGTTTACTTCCAGTTCAAGCCTGACACTCTGATGGTATTTCTGAAAGGTTCCCCCGCCCCCGCCCCCTGCCCCCTCAACAAATGAAATAAAAGAAGAAAAAACATCAGCCAATGACATAAAAGCATGCAAAATTGCCAAGGCGCATAGAGGACACACACATACAAAGTCACAATATTAGTGCGATTCACCTTTAATTATCATAATAACCTCAACACAGACAGCCCCTTTAAACGTAATTGCCAGCCCAATCAAAATGCAATGTCAAAAGTTTGCAGATGAAATTTTAATACTTGATATGAAAATACTGGATTAATCATTGGGTAGGAAACTTTTAATTAAAATGTTGATTTTAATGACTTAATACTGTTCTATTCATGAGTGACCTCTGCAATGAATAGATTTGTCTAATAAAAGAAGTCTACTTTCCGTTTCCGTTGACATTGTTCTGAGAAGAAAAGCGCAGACGTATCTGTATCCCTAGACTTTGCAAATAAGTCTGAATTAACAGTGTGGTTAAGACATTTGCAACAAATGTGATATTATATATTTAAGCAGGTACTCTAAAATGCAAATTTCTGACACAACCTGATTTGTTGAAATAAGGAATGGAAAGTGATGCTTAGTTATTCAGCATCTGAAAATCTGATTTTTTCTTAAAAATAGACCTATAACATTAAGTATGGCACTTAGCAGATGACAGCAAAAGCATGAACAAAATTATCCAGATGCAAAGAGTTAAAGTAGAGTCATGACATAGAAGACCGCAGTTAAATCTTTCAGGTAACTGATGTTAAATGGCTTCCAAGTTCAAACAGGAGCAAACTAACTATTTGGATGCTCGGTATTTGTTCATGATTTTTTGTCATATGTTGACTTTTTAAAACAATTATTTTTTCAAAAGATCTTTCAGAAACGCTACCAGTGTCAACCATTTTAATCAGGATCAGACCTGATGTAGAACATCAGGCCTGATCTGGGTCAAATTTGTATGAAAAGATCAGCTTCAGACGACTAAATTTGCCACTAGTAGGCAGTTCATAAACATGGCAATAACTTATAAAGATGTTTGCTTATTACATCTGCTGTAAATATTCAAGTGCACTTCAGTGTTTTATGGAAGCAAACGATTTGAGTCCTAACCAGACCAGCCCAGGGAGCTTTCATAGACTACTTATATAGGCTACCTAAGAAAATAAGCAGATGAGAGAGCAGATGACAAAAGTCGTGACAGGCGGGAATGAGTTTTAAAAGACGTTTTTCACATGTACAATCTGCCTGGCTGCTCAAGATGATAAGCCATTTAATACCTGGGGTCATGACGCTAGCTAATTTGGATGCGTTTGAGCGTTTGGCCAGATGAACTTATATTCAAGTACAGTAGTGGTGCAAAAACCTTACATTTCAATCTCAGACAATTATATATGCAATTATTTCTTGAAAGATCATAATGAGACCTGTTGCATGTTTGTTTGAACAGATGTGTAATTCACTTTTTTTGGCTACATATTAATAAACCTAACACATTTTTCGATCTGTTAAATAATGGACGTGTCCTTGATATAACCAAATAGACTTATTGGCAATTTAAAGCATAACCATAACTCTGCAGCCTTTTATATACGCTTAAATCCTTTAAACGATTTTAAGAGCTAAAACGGCTGTATTTTTTATGGAAACGTGTATTTATTTGTGCAATTTTCTTATAAGTTTAGAGCAACATTCAGTCTTATATTCATAGAAGAAAAACAGCGTCTGTGCGCCTGTTTTCGCTTGACATCCTAGCTGAATAAGTGCTACCATACATGTACAAGTGCTCAAATTGGTATAAAGCAAGATTTATTGCCAATTCTACGCCAACTCTCTAAATTGTTATCCTGGTGTCTTACAGCTGTTAAAAGACGTGTTATCATGTACTGTAAGGAGGTATATGAGAGATCCGGTTAAAACCTATTTCGGTCTATTAAAAATTCAGGTAAAATTTTTGATAAAATTAAAGCTAGAGATTTCAATGCGACCAGTTTGTCTACTTGTGATTTGTCCACTCTTTACACTACTTTACCCCATAATTTAATTAAAGATAAACTTATTGAACTTATTGAAAAAAAAACTTCCAGAGAGAAGGTTCTCCTTACCTTGCATGTAATGACAGAAATGCATTTTTTACTTTGGAAAACCTAAAAAATATCATGCATGGTCATGTCAAAATGTATGTGATGCGCTGACCTTTTTGTTGGACAACATCCTATTTGATTCGGCACCAAGCTGTATAGACAAATAGTTGGGATCCCTATGGGCACTAATTGTGTTCCCCTGGTTGCCGATTTATTCCTGTTTTGTTATGAGAGAGACCTTATGATGTCTCCCTCTGATGATGGCTGATGTTATTGATGCGTTAACACTACTTCTAGATATTTGGACGATATTTGAAATATTAATAATGCTTATTTTGACAATATGGTAAGTCAAATATACTTTTGCAGAGCTCCAACTTAATAAAGATAATACCTCTGATACCAAAGCCGCATTTGTAGACTTGCATTTGTTTATTTCTAATGATATTGTTTCTACCAAAATTTATGATAAACGTGACGACTTTGATTTAGAAATTGACAATTTCCCGTTTTTAGATGGTGATGTTCCTCGCTCTACATTCTATGTAGTCTATATATCTCAACTTATTCGTTTTGCAAGCGCATCTAGCCATGCTGCTAACTTCAACACTTGCAATGAATTTTTAACTCAGGAACTTCTTAAACGAGGCTATTGGTATCATTAACTTCAAAAAACCTTTTCTAAATTTTATAGACGATACTATGATTTAATATCTAAATTCCAAATTGGACCTAAATCTCTCTTGTGCGAAGAACTTTCACCTGAATTCCATGGTGACTTGGTGTATAAATTGAAGGAGATTGTTTACTCTAATAATTTTTCAGCGCAGATCATTAAAATTATTTTCCATTATAAAAAGATTGGCTATAACATTAATGTATTGCAACAGACTGCATGCTTGGTGGTCAACCCAATCACGGGTGGCAACTTTGATTTCCTCTTTAATTGCACGCAGATGGGTCGAACTTCAGACTCTATGACGGTTCCGACTAAAAGATTATCTATTGATGAGATGGTAGGGGCCTGATACTTTGGCTGTTTGTTGGGCCCATCGGAGTTTACCTGTTGGATTTCTTTTGCTCTGGTATTCAGTTTAATTTACTGTTGAGTCCTTATCTTTGCTTCATCTCCTTGTTATATCTTGATTTGTGTGTTCTTGGAGATGATGCATTGATAAGTTAGGGGTCTTTCGTGCAAACAAAATATCTATGTGTCTTGATCTACATCTGAAGTTGGCGCCGTTAAACCGGTTTAAGCCCTCCAGTAAAATATTTTACTGACCGTTCCAAGGCGGTACTTCTTTTGTGGATCTTTTATGTTTTTTCTGTCTTGTGTTTGCTTTGCCTTTGTGAGCGTCTGTTCGTATGTGCCTTGTGGTCACCTGCTGGGAAAGGGCTTAACTCTTGGCTCTCTTTTGTCGTGTCCAACTGTGAGTTTGTCACTTTCCAATTGGTATCCTGGGTCAGGTGCGGTACTTGATTGTATCGATTCCTGATCTTTGCATCCTTACTTACTTTGAATGTATAAAATGCTGATTAAAGAAAAGTGAAATGTTAATTCTCAAAAACTCACAAGTATTAGATATTTTAAGTATATATCGCCCACAAAACTGATCTTCAAATATTCAGTAATCATTTATACTTATTGCATATAATTTAGTGTGGCCATGAAAACTGTTAACCCTTAAGGTTGAAGTTCAAGTTACTTCCAAAAAGTAAATATCCGGCAGAAACGTTTTATTTTCTCACAGAACAGGCTTTAATTATTTATCAACAATTAAAATAGGTTCCAAGAGATAAGCGTCATCACTTTAAGAGAAATCGTTTCAGAACGATTCAGAACATTTCGTGTCAGACATTATTTTTAATTGCTTAAAATTTGACTACTCATCTTCAGAGACTGTTTCTAAACAGCATTGAAGTTAAGAGCTATTTTTCACGATTGCTGCGTTTTTCTAGAGATCACACTAGCCTATGTAAAACAGTTACTACAAATATGATGAGAAACCAATGAGTAATGCAAATTTAATTTTGTTCAAATAAACATTAAACGACTCTTGTACAAACTACATTATCTAGCTCCTTGATATAAGGTAGTACTCCCAAGTGATTAACTCATTATGCCCCAATGGATTCTTCCTTTTGGTTTGATGCAATGACTGGTAAATTAATATGCTGAGGGGTCAAATGTTAAAATTTTGAAATAAAATTGTATTTCTTTCACTGAAGATTTTTGTCATAGCAAACAGTGTAGACCCTGATGAAATGTCGCATTATGCAGCATTTCATCTGGGTCTTCACTGTTTACCAAAGAACACATATAGAAGTCAAAAGTATACAAAAGTTAGTTCTACACTTCAGAAGTAAAAACACAGCCCTGAGGCTAGAGGACTTTATTATGAAAGAACTATATATACTTCACCTCTGCATGTGTACAAATAATGAATGATCCCCTGAATATTTCAAGAGGCACTGCTAAACTTAGGCTTGTCGACAATGCCTAAAGCATCAAAAGCTGGCAAAATCTCATATGCTGGCTCCTATTTATTTTGAATTGAAATGTTTATCAAAGATCACCTAGTGCTTACTCAAACCATCACCTGTATCTGCTATTTGCCATACTTGAAAAAAATATAAATATTGCAGGAGGGTTTGCCTACATAGGTCGGCTTGTTCTTCAGACATCTGAAAAAATACCTACAGATTACAAAAATATTACAAAAACCGTAAGTAAACATACTTATTAAAGGTATTTCTCTAAAAATAGCCATTATAGAGATCAACTCAAAAACCTAAATGTTTTCATGTATGTTTATTCAAACATATAGACTGTGGGCAACATAAAAAAAACACTTGGCTTACTATGTATAATTTTGTAAAAGAGGGGTTTTACAAGAGTTGTCCCAGTAAGTCATAGACTTTTGTTATGGGAATTCTCCTGAGTAATTGTATGAAATTTGAATGACATTTTCATATACATCTCATAAACATTTTGTACAAATATGGGAGGAATGACAGTTTATATAACAAAGTTATGATTTTTTGTTTGACTGTGTGTCAGCATGTGTTGAACACATTGCAAATTATTATGATATATTTTCAGAGAGGAGTGGTCAAATGTTCTGGCTATGCTCTTTTATATGTGCTTTAACGGTATCAAATATTGCTATCTGTTTGTTAAGTAAAAAATAGTAAGTGAGTATGTAAGCCTTCCTTGTTCACGTAATGGATAATATTTACTTCAGGTATGTTTAGCAAGCAAACAAGTGTGATCTTTTAGAGTTCTTACCAGACAACATAATATATATACTATTGAAATAATTGGCAGCCAAATAACATGTGTTTACTTAAAATGACTAAAAGGAACGTGATTTTTCAGTATTACTAAAATAGTTTTGGACGAAATCCATTTCAAGATATAGTTACTACTCAGCCAAATAGTTAATATTAGAAGGTTGTGTTTTTTTAGTTTAGATAGCCAAAATATTTTAAAGTTTTTTTTGCGCCATACAGCTCTTATAATGTTAGTGTTTTCTGAAAAATAAAAATGTAGTTTGCATGATAAATCTTCTATAAAATCAATGTCGATGGCGGGAAACATTTCAAAATTTCAACACTATACATTGAATAATCACTTAATAAATTAATAATACATTGTGTGAAATACAACTGCGAAATTCAGCTGAATGTTCACCAATATTTGGACTAGATGATTTTTTTTACAGAAATTGTGACGTGTTCAGCAAACGCCAACACAAAGTCAAGTAAAGGTTCATAACTTTGTTATGAAACTGTGATTGGACCCATATTTGAACAAAATGTTTATATGATGTATATACAATGTCAAAAAACCATGCAAATTTCATAAAATTACTGATACACTGTGTTGTGTTACAGCAAAAGTCTATGACTTTCTGGGACAAAGTAAGAAAGAGGCCAAAGATCAGGAAACGATACAATCAAAAAACACCTGACCCAGGACACCAAATGGGAAAGTGACAAAACACAAAAAAATATCATATACAAGAGAGCCAAGAGGTCAGCCCTTTCCCTGCAGGTGAGCACAAAGCTACAATGAACAGACGAGAAAACATGACAAACACTGAACATAACTAGCAAAAAATATCCACAAAAAGAAGCACTGCCTTGGAGCGGTCAGTAAAATCAACCCTTGCATTTTCTTCTTTTCTTTTATTATCATAATTGTTTTGTCTCTGCTGTGTGGTGACCATAAAAAATATCCCCCAACATTCATTTAATAGTCTTATTATTCCAATCCTCAGAGATTGCGTGTACAATTACTTTCAATTGAGGTGATACATCAATAGATTAGGGATCTTTCAAGCAAACCTAACATATATAAGTCTTGATTCACATAAGAAATAAGGTACTATCAAACTTATTTAAGCCCTCCAGTATTCTTAAACACAAAGCCATAGTTTTAATAGTACAAATAGCTAGGTCAACAAAATATGATTGGCATAGTAAGAGAAAGTTATAAAACACTGGGATTAACTCTGGATTCTGCAACAACGCACTCAGTGATCAAAAAGTGAGACTTTTTTTATTAAAGAGGGAATTAATTTATTTAATTATGTCTTGTCACAAACAAAATTAGTGGTTTGATATAAGTTCATGATTATGCGTTTTATAAAAGTAAAACTAATTATTTATTTTGCCTTACAGCTGACTATACTGTTTAACAATACCCACAACTTTGTATCCGTGGAAGTAATACGTATAACTGTAGATTCAAGGTAAGCTGGTTTGGTGTTTAGCAACCATTACTTGCTGCATCTAATGATTTGCAATTTGTTAATTTCTCTTTTGGACAAGATAGATGTCTCAGGTACTTTATTTATGAATTGTGTTCATCAATTTGGAACAACAAAACTATTCAAAGTAAGTCAGAAGGCAATGATCAGGAATCGATACAATCGAGGGGCACACCTGATCCAGGCCACCTTAGGGGAAAGTGTAAAAAAACACAGAAAACATCTCATACAAAAGAGCCCTGATGTCAGCGTTCTTCCAATGAGTCATTTTGATTCAGTATAATAATTACCACACATCGTAATATAAATATGTATCTTATAGTGCTGTCACTGTTAAACAACAAAAATACAGATTAGCAATTCAATATTTAGACAGTGTGCCAGTTATTGCACATTTCGTTAAATGGAATCAATAAAAATGAGTCTGCTGTCTTCAAATTCTGTTGGTTCTTTATATTTCTAAGGGATCCTATGATTATCTTTGATACAGTATAATTGTATCAGATCAGTAGACCAATGGATAAAAATTAGAAAATGTCAATTCTATATCGATGTATGGTGAGCAATAAACAAGTATGTAATGATTCTAATTTATGATGTGGACTCAGCAAGTAAAACCGTTATTTCTAGAGACCAGTGTATGGGAATTTTGTCAAGCAATGATAAAATACATTTAAATTGGACGTTTTTACAGTTGTCAGTACTGTAAACGGGTAAAACAACTGAAAACAAAACCATGCATACATTCTCAACATATGTCATGTGATCCTTAAAGCGTGCAATGGAGAATCTGAACTTTATTTATCAACCTTGACGCTTTGCTTTGTTTGATTCTTTACGTCACAGTCATCAAAGTGTAAAGCATATTGGGGCAGAACACCCTAAATGAACCAGTTCAAAGGGAGAAAAAAAGTCTTGCTCATGGCCACGAAACAGGAACTCTATTAGCGGTGAGGCTCAGACTACCAATCCTTCAATCCCCAGTCTAAAGCTTTACCAGCTTACTATACGTGTAATTAAATTCTTGCACACTGTGTAACTTTCCATGCTTATATTGTCGTTTGATGACTTTATTTTCATTTTTTTTTCTATTTGGAAAATTCTTTCAGGAAAATTATCATTGACTAAAAACGTTTGAAACCTTGTCAGAGTGAAACACTCTTACAAAATTTGTCAGTGGACAACAAAAGTAGCCACTTGCAATAAAAGAGTTAAAAGGTAAAAACTAATCAGCAATTTGGTACAAACGGGCACTTATGTTCATTCAAAATAGATTGCAGCCATACATTACTGACATATAAGTGTGTCAATAAATCTTAACAGAGATAGACTTTAGATATTTGTTTTTATTGTGCGTTGATTGTATTTTCTTCTTTAAGGAAAAAGCGATCAACAAAGCCATTGAATATAGATTTCAAAGTAATCACAAGCTTGCCAGCAAATAGCACAGTTCTTAAATTCAGCCTTCAAGAATCAATGAGTGAAGCACTTTCTGACCCTAAGAATCCAAACCTAGAAATAATGGGTCAAAGGCCAACTGGTAAATTAAAGATGTTTGAAGGTAAGAAAACGTGTAAATCTATATGCTAGTGGAATGACTTTTTTAAAATAATCTGATTACTATCAGAGTCTAAAACTGTCCCTGATCCTGATCAGGACCAACATCCAAGGTTTGTAGGAGTTCTATGTCCTCGTTTTTTCATGCCTTTCTGGTTTTGTTATAATCTTGACGAGGAAGAGAGATCTAAAAACTTTATCTTATTGTCTCCCTTTGTTTTGTGACTGTCAATGTTCTGTGGTTCTTTCACACAGTGCAACAGTCTGCAGTATGCTGTGTGAGTGTGGTATTTCCTGATAGAATCTTTTACTTTCAGAAGATAACTTCAAAGAGCTTGAAGTGACTTCATTGGTAATACTGTCACAGTATAACTGCAATGGAATATTTTAGTGGATATAAAGCACACTGCACCTTTGCATTTGCTGACAAACCAATTAATAAAACTTCTCACAGCAGCTTGGTTTCAAACAATTTCTTAAATTCTCAACACACAAAATCTTAAAAGTCTATACTCAGCTATTAATATTTCTTTTGAGGGTATTATTTCTGATAAGTGGTCCCAGTGCACTATTTCACCAAGTTATTAACGCAAGGATGACAAAGGAAGCTTGGGGAGTTACAATGAGAGCTTTTTTTCACAGAAGATCTTACATGAGTGCTCATGTTTTATCAAATTTATTAAACAAGTTGGGGAAAGGATATAAAATGTGTGGCTTGCCAAGCATTTAATCGCTTTTTGCAACAAGTTTAATAAATTAAATAATACAGTAGCACAAATGTTAGATTCCATTAATCATGTCACTTTAAAATAAAGTTTGTTATCGCGTTTTTGGTGTAAAACGTCTAGATGTTACCATAAATACGAGGCAACGTTGTTGTTACGTTACATTTACCCAAATATCTGTAAGCCACTAGACTCGAGTTTTATCGATTTTATTGCGTGGCTTTATCTTAATCCCAGATGCGACGTCATGTGATAAAATAGATAAATAGTTATTTAAACAGTATGAATATGCTTTATGAAGAACAAGCTAGGTTCCATTAAATTATGGTATAACTTGCTATACATTAAGTAAATTCATACTTTTTCCGGCCAAAATAATCTATGTTTGTTTTGACTGCAAAAAAGCGTTGACACAGACAATAAAACTATTTTTGTTAGACATTATTAAATTATTCTATTGACGTGTCAAATATTATCTCAGAAAGGATCTTTGACACTTGCTATGGGTAAATGCCTATGGTTTCAAGTAAAAATAAAAGTTTGTCAATCGTCCCTTTCTTCGCCTTGATGCTACCCTGACCTGAGTACTTTATGGCTGTGAAATCTGTTTTCGATATTAAATGCTTCAAAGATGTAAATTTTGGGTAGAGCCATCAGTTTTACATTAAGATATATAGGAATCCGAAAACATTTTTTTAAAATATCATTCCCCCCCCCGTGTGCCAGCAAAAGCTTTTGCCTGCATGTGTGTTACCATATTTTACACTTCGTATGGAAGTGGCTTGCTGGCACACGGGGGGGGGTGGGGAAGATGTTCAGCAGCCCAAAAGCCCAGCGCCTAAGCCCACAAAATGCCTTTTCTATCAAATAAGATATTAATGACATTTATGAAGTTCTCTGGAACCAACCTCCTAAATTGCTTTGTATTCTGTGCTCGTTTAATATAAAGTACTTAAATATTTAAAGTAGAATTAGCAAGGTTTTATGCATTTTTTCATAAGAAAAAATCTCACTGTTATTAAATGACACATTATTTTGCAAACATCCTGTACTTATCTATTTGCATGCTAGGGAATTGTTCATTTTTTTATTTTCGTCTGCTGACTTTCTTCAAAATTAAGTTTTTAAAAATAAACCACCCAGGACCACCATCAGAGTGTCAAACAGTTTGGATCCAGATCAAGACCGACGTTCTATTGGTCTTCATCTGGGTTCAAACGGTTTGCAAAAGGCTATTGACAGACGACAAAATTATCCACTGACATGCAAAGAGTTATAACAGGTAAATACTTTAGTGTTCAATATATTGTCTCATATAGGGATATACATGCATTATGTATACCATAATTATTCGGACACTTTAAATACATTCAACATGCTATGCCCTTTAAACAAAGCAAAAGTAATATTCAAAGGATCTAGTTAAAATCAGTTTTACTTCCAATGCTAAATGGGACACTTTCATTCCTTCAAAAAAAATTATTTCTTTTGTTGAGATTTCAGTTTTGTATTATTTACGGTACATGTAGTCAAAAATGTAAAGGTAACTTCTGAATTATCTCCCCAAAATCATTTAATTACAAAACATATTTTGTTTTTAAAACAATATCATCAATTATCGTGATTAGTTAATACTCTGCATATTGTATGTTCAATAGATATCACCATGCCTACCAAATAAATCAAGAAAACGTGCAGAAATCACTTTTTAAAGCACTTTTTATTTTCATGAAATTTCAGACCCCCTCCCCTTTCTAACCGCCATAGCTCTTGAATGCGTAGGAATTTTGAAAATATTTTGCTAGCTGGCTCTTGCCATTAGATTCACCTGTTGCACTGATACTACATGCACCACACAAGAAGCTCAAAAGCAGCGTTCTGGGAATCAGAAAAATAGGCGTATAAGGCCCAAACCGTCAATGATCCTTGTGACATTGTAGTTTTCGTTAAGCCTGTTAGACGTTTCATCTTATGACACTAGTTTACTTATGCTATTTCATTATTTGAAACATGAGATCATATTATTAACTTTAAGATGTAACGATATATACTCCTCAAAATAATTGAAGGACCAATACTATCAATTATAACATTGATGCATTTTGTGTAGAGCGTATTTTGAAAATCAATTTAACGATCTGTCCTAAATTTTCGGACATCTTTGACGCCCTATTGCCAAGTGAAACAGCAAAAAGAAAATGGTAGAAATTGTTACCAACAAGGATTTTTTTGTCATTTAAAAACTTGACCTAAATGTATCGAAATGTCATTTTTTGTGTGTGATCCATGGACCACAGAACTGCATGAAATGAATGAAAATTGCTTTTAGATGTTCAAATCTCTGTTTTTGCATGATTTTATGGTGTTTTAATCCCGTCGATACCATCCATTTCATCCTGTGAGAGAAAATTGTCGCTTTTGGCTGTGGCATAATGGCCAGACTATGGATTCCGACAACTGGTTTTGGTGTTTGTCTGTGATAATCTTTAAACAATTCGTCAGGACATCTTTCTAACACTCAAAGGCATAGAATGACGATTGAAAATCTGATTCTTGATGGCCAAGTACACACATTGTTTTCAGAAAACAAAACAATGTCAAAACGCCATTGTCAGAGATGAAAACGCCTGCTTCCCAGTATATTGAAACTGTTTGAAGATTTTTTTTTGCATGTAAGCTGAACTGTTTAAAACAAAGTTCAATTTGATGTATCTTTCATTCTACTCGAATATCCACAGAAGAATTTCTTTACCCCACCCACTGCCTTTTGAAAGTGTGTTTTTGAGGGTATGTGCATTTGAGACACAGTAATGGCAGAATTAGGCATGGGAATCATTAATAATGATTCTTGATTTATTGGCATAAAGAATAGAAAGATTTGGGCCTAGTTTTACAGAATTTAAATGTTTGAGCTTATTATACTCGCGTTCTAAAATCTTGGCCCTTTAATTATTTTGAGGAGTATATGATAAAGATCATTAAAAGTTATAGCACCTAGCATAAACTTCATAAATAGTCGCAGATGTGGTTAACAACTTAAAATCTGAATTGCAAACAATATAAAAGCAAATAAGGCAGAGAAATTGGAAGCCACATAATTGTAAGAATCGTCTCTCAAGTCACTTATTACAAACTTGAACGATACTCAGCTCTCAACATGGCTAGATTTGATAGGCCTAATCAGAACATCAAAGAACATCACAATAAAATATATCAACAGTTGCTCATATCAAATTGTAACTGCTGATATGTAAACAAAAACACCTCAAAATGAACCACTGATGATGTTCCTTTATCATCTATCTTGCGCCTATTGATTGTAACTTATCTATTTTTATAAATAATAAATGCTCATACTTGTATACAAATAAAATAGAAAACAACTTATCAATATCTACAGATGAAGCCAATCTGTTATGTGAGCTGCCACAATACCAGGTTTGTGATATCGTCACAACGCACTGCCAGACACTGAATGGTTCTACACACTGTGAATGCAACAACGGTTTCTATGAAGCTTACCAAGACGCCACATTTTGCAAAGGTATATATATGTCTAATATACTTAAATTTAATTAAATTTGGTTTTCTTAAACCCAAGTCTACTATCCTGACTGGTATAAAGAGGAGCACACGCACTGAACAAGGGCTACTACATTTGTTTGATATTTAAATATAGTAAATGAGTATGATCAGGAAATACCACAATCACAAACTGCAGACAACCCCGTGGCACCGTGAGGAAGAGCTGCTCAACCATCACGAGACACCAGGAAGACAAATTAAGCAAAGCAATCAGCTCTCTCTTCCCCATCAAGATGATTGCAATACTAAAATGGACATAGAGTAACGTACAACAAAACATAGAACAATTACAGACTCCCACAATGGGAGTAACAAAAAACAGAAAGTCAACAACAACAGAACCACCGCCTTAGAACGGACAGCAGCATAAGCCACCGGGGGGCTTAAATGCATTTTACTGGTACCAAATCTTCGCCCTAGATTCTGCTGTTGTTGAAGTACAAAAAAGGTTTAGCTCGCATGGAGGCCATCTAACTAATGCAATGTATCATCATGGAAAAACACTCTAATCAAATTACTACACCATGATGAAACAAAGAAAAGGGCTCATGACTCACAGATAGTCAGAGCTAAAGAAAACCTCAAGTTGAGCCACGGTGGGTCCAGCTACAGATAAGCATCAGGCACCAACCCACCTATTAAAGCTTTACGTCAGAGCCGTCATAGAGTCTGAGGCCCGACCCACCGTCGTGCAATTAAAGAGGAAACCATAGCTATAAACCGTGATTGGGTTTACAACTAGGCATGCAGATTGTCGCATGATATCCAAGTTATATCCAACCCTTATATAATGTTTAACTATCTTTTTGAATTGATCACTAAAATTAGGTTTTCCAACAATTCGTTTGAATTTATAGACTAAATCACCATAAAATATAGGTTCTGATATGCCTTGTTGCAGAAGAGTTTTTAACCCAATGTTGTATTTAACAATAAACTCAGAGTGTCTGTGGTAGAATTTAGAAAATGCTTTTCGAATTTTATGATATCTATAACCTTGTTTTAATAATTTAGCAGTTAAAAATAAGTTTCTGTTGTTGAAGTCATCAACATTAGAACATACTCTAGCAAAACGAATAAGCTGAGAAATATATACACCATAGGAAGGAGAGCGAGGAACATCTCCATCAAGAAATGGGAAATTTACTATTTCAACATTAAAATCATCCCGCTTATCATAAATTTTAGAAGAAACTATGCCATTTGTTATTGACAAGTTCAAGTCCAAAAAACCTAGCAATCAAGTTGTACCAATATCTCGTCGTCTTGCCCAAAAACAAATTATAACTTTTGATCCTAATATACCAATTAGGTATATTTCCCTACAGCCTTGTGATCATCTGCTGAGGGAGGGACCTATTTGCTCTCTTGTGTGTGATGCTTTCTTGTGTTTTGCCACTTTCCCATATAGTATTCTAGGTCCAATGTGCTACTTAAATGTATTGATTCTAGATATTTTCCTGCTTCTTTACTCTACATAGGTAACTCATACTTAGATGGCATGATACTTACTTGAAGTAGCTTATCAAGAGGTAGCCAATCAATCATAATATGTTTATAATGTAACTTCTTTGACTTATTGCATCAGAATTATTGTTGAAATAATCCATCAGCCAACAAGGGCTGTAATAGAAGATCTGGCATGAATGCTCATGTTTCATTGAATTTATTTAATGAGTTTTGGAAAAACAATAATATGAAAAGCTTGCCAAGCATTTTATTGCTTTGTCCCAGCAACTTTAATAAATTCATCAAAACAGGAGTATAAATATTAGATTATCGTTATCATATGACATTTAATCAACTAAACTTGCATTTTTGTGGTATAAACGTCAAGATTTTCCCATCTTTTGCGCAACATTGTAATGGATGTTATTATGCAATGTCATGAAATTTGTAAACCACAGGTGGTTTATCGATTTTATTGCAAGGGGCATATCACCCAATGCAGGAAGTCATGCAAAAGGTGTTTAACCCAAACTAGTGGACATTTATAATTGCAGACATTAATTTAACCCATATAATAGTAGCGTCCTTTTTGGTGTACAAAGACAACAGTGCAGGCCGAGATCAGACACTGCAAAAAGCGGTGTCTTATCAGGTTCTCAAATTGTTTGCTTACAAAAAGCTCTATCAAATTTGAAGAAAATGAAATAAGTACCACCCAACAACCTTGAAAACGGTAATAAACTGATCTAAATGAAAAAAGTTTGAAATTTTATTCAGCTTAAATGGTAAAAAAGTTACATAATCTAAAATTTCAGACATTGATGAATGCCAGAACAAAACATACCTTGGAAAGAACTCTACCAACGACAGATGCTACCAAGGAGAGTGTCAGAATACCCATGGATCTTGGGAGTGCCTGTGTCCAGAAAACAAAGTATTAAAAGATATTGGAAATTATTATTATAGCTGTCTAGGTTAGTATATAACTTTAAGATATAACCGAAAGTCACTAATAAATGGTTCTAGGATGTTTGTCATGAGTTGGGTGTATAACCTCTTAATCTCAATATACATCAAGTTGAAAATATTGATTTCAGATTAGAATTGATAATATTAGCCTTTAATAGTCGTCTCTAAACATGTTAAAAAAATATATTTCTGAGCAAACGATAGGCTGTTGTCACTCAAAAAGAAACTATCTTATCAGAGGAGCATCGTTTAAGTATATGTTTAGACTAGTTGACAAGTAAACACTAAAATAGTTTAATGCATCATTTTTTCACTAAACCAGGCTTTTGCTCCGATATCAATGTTTAAGAAAATATATATCATTCAATCGTGTGGGGTCTGGAAAATATGTAAGATGTTAAGCACAGTGAAATATTAAAAAATGCAGTCAGTTGAATATAATCCACTGTCTATCCATAAAACTGTTCTCGGATATACACTTTAAATGATTAAGAAGATTAATGCTGCACTGTTTCCTATGGAATGACCTTAATTAAAATCCTTTAATGCAATGCAATTCAGCAATTAGGAGTACACAGGTACATACAATAGGTTTGCTATAATAGTTAGACAAAGAACATTTCTATGAAACATTTTAACATGTACAGCTGTGCTCTTAAAATTCATGGTGTGCACTGAATTGATTTAAATATAAAAATGAACAGATATATTTGTACATTTTCATAAATACTGCTGTAAGTTGATTTTCATGATGACCATACATTATCTAATTGATTTCATTGTAATGGTAAGTAGGTCTCAGGTGGACACATACTTTTAGGGTAAGATCACGCAACCCAAAGAATAAAGAGCTAAGCCCATATGCTTATTTTAATAACAACACATTAGAAAGTATTCTTCCAAAAATATTTTTATCAAATATAGAACATGACGTCACGACGTCGATAACATCGTTTTCATCGCTTTTGCCTCAGGAATGTATGTCTAGACATTCTTTTGAAAACTTTTTTTCATGTAGGTAATGACAATACCAAAACAGACAAACGTGCATTTTAAAAATTTGCACTTTCTTGCTGTGACGTATGATATGGGGTTTTTAAATTTTGCTTGACGTTGCCTAAACGGCAGTGTTTTTTTTCCTTTGTTCAGGCAATTTCTAGAAACTGAATGACTTGGAGTTAACCAATCAATGTAACAGAATGCATTTTCAAAAATCAGAACTTATGTTTCACGTCACGCTAAAAGGTAAAAGCAGAATAAACCAAGTTTAACGCCAATTAAGGAACAACGTAAAGTATGGATAATAACCGTTTTTTCTTTGTCAACGTATGTCGCCGTTTAGTGTGTGCTGTCTACTTTGTTATTGTGCCTATTGGCTACACTTTACTTTAACCGCGTATGAATTGTAAGCTATGCAGTATACACATATTGGCATTTCATTGTAACGCTTGACGTCGCTTAATGAACGTAGGCGGGAGCTACGGAGTTCAAAAGGACTGAATCATTGTCAAAATGCATTCCAAACATCATACAAAGTGAAAAAAGTTGATAAAGTGGCAGTATTTTTAAAAGCTCATAAAACGCTGAAAACGAAACAAATGACGTTAAGAAAATAAAAATAGGCTTTTGGGTTGAACAATGCTTGCATGCTTTATTTGATAGCCAAGAAGATGTTAATGAAATAACAAAGAATCACACTAAAGCGGTTTCTGGTGAATTTTGGGTGATTTCTTTGTTTTTGTGAAAATTTATTTTAGGGGTTACGTGACGTTTTGATAGCTGACGTCTGAAATTAGTTCATCTTTTCAAATAATCTCAATGCACCCTAGTCTACCTTTGTTTAGCTTTATATTACGCAATGGAAAGACAAGTGTGCATCGTATTCATTTACTACCAAAAAATTGACACACGGTATGTGTCAGGTTTCTTTAGTAGTTAAGTATACATCGAAATATAATGTTTGCGGCATAAAACTTGAGACAAAAGTGATGTGTTCGCATAAAATTCGGGTTTAGAAGATCTCATTGTTTCCTCTAAATAAGTGTGCTGTCAATGACTTTTGACTATATAAGTTCAACCAGTTTGACTTGTACACTGAGGTGTATCAGGTATCATACCTGCATACTGTATATCATAGTCTTGATTAACACACTGTTTGAGCGTAAATTGTTAATTTACTTCTTACTCATCAGATTAAACCTATAATTTGGTGCTTAAAGTAACCGTCTCATTGAAACTGTTCATTTGAGTACCCACATCATATGTTTGTTTGAGAAATAAGACAATTAGTTACTTGGTACGTTATCACAACTAAAGCCCTGATATATGCCATTGTAAATTGATATTTACCTACATGTTTGTAAAAAAAATAGGTCCTAACAATTTTCTTTTATTATTAATTGTTTTTGAGCATTTGGACAGTGCCCCCCCCCCCCCAGTGACCTACCATGCCATTTTATATGATATGTGAATGCAAACTTTCAACCGTATGCAAAAGGATTAGTTTGGTCAGGGGGGATAAGTGCTTCAGTAAAACTTTTTTTCTGTTTTCTATATGTTGAATAGCAAAAACAGAGTTTTCAACCCATATCTTTAAATTGGTACTTGTCCAATAAGAAAGAATCTTGTGGATAATTCCAGAGTTTCATGGAAAAAGTATCATTTTTTAAAACTTTTCTCTGATCATTATTCTGGGCAATCCTTCGTTAAGACTGTCCGAGGTCCTTTACAGAGACTGCCAGGCCTTCACCTGTTTCATGTTTATTTGAACAGGTGTGAATTTTACTTTTTTGGGTTGCTTATAAATAAAACAAAACATTTTGGTTTATCATAGATAACGAACGTTTCCCAGGTATGGTCAAATAGACAAAATAACAATTCAAAGCATAATCATAAATTGGCGGTCTGAAGTACACACCTACCCCTCTTTTAATGATTTAAAGAGGTAAAACGGGTGCATCTTTTATGAAAATGCGTATTTAATGGTTTAATTTTCTTTTAAGTTTAGAAGGACTTTCAGTTCAGTCTATTATTCCAATGAAAACAGCTTCTGTGCGCCTATTTTTGCTTGACAACTGGGCTTAACAGGTTCTACCTTACAAGTGCCCAATTGGGTATTCCATGTATAAAATGTGTCCTAGAAGAATAGTGAAAAACAATTCTCAAAAATCACAACCCACTCAAGTTTTTAGATATTTTAAGTATATATCGCTGATAAAAATGATCACCAAAAATTGTTTTCATGTATTTTGCATACAGTTTAGTGTTGCCATGGAAACTGTAAACCTTAAAATTTGATGTTCAAATTGCTCCCCAAAAAGTAAATATCCAACTTAAATGCCTTATTTCCGAACAGAAAATACCTTAATCATTTATGTACAATTTATAGCAACCAACCAACGAGTTGTTGCCGCGCAGCGGCAACAACGAGGGTTGGTTGCTGTTACGATTAGAGGCTCTGTTCTGTTCTATTCATCTGCTATATGAAGGCCTGATTTCCATTCTGTCAAAACAGAGTTCCGGTATCTATACGGAGTCGATTCGATCGATCTAAGAACCTTATTCTACCTTTGAAAAATGTGCCGTGATCATCATTGACATTGAAAAAATACAAAGAGTAAAAGTGAATCGCAAAGATGCCAGTTTTGTTGATATTTAACTTGTATTTTAACCATAAGACTGAGGGATTTTTTCGATCTCCAGGAGCTTGAATGTTAACGATAGCTCTTTCAAGCAAGCGGCTGCGTGATCCCCATGACGTGACGTCACAATTCTTATAACGTTACGTCACGACGTGATAACGACTTGAGCCAAACGCCAACTGCCACGTGCATCGTCGCGCCTTTGAAAAAAGACAGCCACAAATGAGCCGCGACATAAGATTTCCAACGATGTGAGATGTGCTACATGTACCAGCAAAGACTCAGATCAGCCTGCGCATACACGCAGTCTGGACAGAGCCTTTGCTAGTCGCTTGAATTTTCGTGTTATGCTACTGACTGAACATCATTTGGAGTTTCTAAGCTTAAAAGGAGGCTGCACAGGCTCGTCTGAGTCTACACTTGTCAAAATGACACATTGTTGGAAATCACATGTCGCTGCTCAAATTGAAATCCTTATGGTATCAAATAGGAACTTCCGTTCAAGAGTCTCAGCGCCTTAAAATTGCTTGCAGGATTATTTTATTTCCTTATACTCAGAGCAACGACAATTTACTGAAACACTTTTGTCACTTTTCATAAGGTGTTCTGTGCCAGGTTGTATCGATTCCTGATATTTGCCTTCTTCCTTGCTTTTTATACTCACACGAGTACCGACTCACAAGAAATACCGTATACTGTGCTATCCTCTCACATCAAATAGTGGTTGGTTGCCCATTAGGTGTGTCTATTTCATATTCTTAGGTTTCCAGAGAAAAATTCATCCCTTTAAGAGAAGTCATTCCAGAATGATTCAGAACATTTCAATTAAGACAGCCTGTTTAAACGCTTAAAATTTGACTACTCATGTTCAGAGACTGTTTCGAACCAGCGATTTACGTTAAGAGGTGTTCTCTTGGTGACTGCGTATATCTGAGTAATAGACTAACACTTATAAATTATTTATTACAAAATATAAAAAGAAATAAATGAGCTACAACAATTTCAAAATTGCTCAAATAAACATTAAATACCTCTTGTATACGGTCACCATTGTTGCAGAAGCCACCTATTTACATTGGATATTTTAAAACGACCGTTTTCTAGACTTTAAAGTTTTATCATATGGTGTCGCATCTGGAAGTAAGATAATGCCATAAAATAAAATCCATAACTGACTAGTTGTTTACATATTTAGTACCATAAGGCAATGACGTTAATAACAACGTCGTGGTTATTTAGCAAACTCTTAACATTTGAACGCCAAAATACTATTTAAGTAATTTTGAAAAATAAATCAATTATTAAATTTGTTTAACTTGTAGTAAATAAAGCAATAAAATGATCTGCTAGGGTCCAATTGTATCACTTGTTTGCAACATGCTTGTTCAATTTTATAGTACATGATCAGTCATGCAAGATCCTCTATATAATGATTCGTTTAAGACATATGTTAATGTGTTAATGCAACTATGAAGTTTACAAATAACAAGCTATAAAATGCGAAGCAAACCTCTCATTGAATTGCTTTATTGCAACTCATTTGAAAAATATGATAATACATGAGCATTCATGTATGACCCTTCATATAACATGTAAGCATTAATGCATCTGGTTTCAGGGAACTATCAATACATAGGAAATATTTCTATTCACTGGCTTCAACCATACAACGAGACACATATACAGACATTGGTACATGAAAAGGTAATCATTATATGGCTATTTCATACAGTGTATTGTGTGGACCACAGAACTAAATGGCTGATAGTTTGATTGTTAAAAATTGTTTGTTTGTTTTTAAATTGTTTTGACCAGTGTTCCAGTTTCTATTGTGATCAATAAGCCAGACAATATCTACTCATAAGCTTTGATGATGAGATTCATGTGTGCCCAACTGCACACATACTTTTTAAACCATCTATCAAAAACTACAATACGTTATCGCTCAGTGGTCTAAAAATGTGCCTATTGCGCATGATTTGATGATTTTGTTTTATTTATAATAAGCGTGTTCATGCAATATTACATTTCACCCTGGGTATAGACTGACTGGAAATCCTCCTACACATTTTGGTAATGATTTGGAAATTTCATAGATGTCTTGGTTATGTTCTGTAGTTGTTTGTATTGTTTGCAAAAAATCAAGCATTTGTTTCTTGTAATATTATTTCAATACACGCCATATATTTGCATCCTCTTCCCTTACCCCCACCCCTGGTTAAACAATCATTCAGGAGATTTTTTTTGTTTTCTAACGCTAGTTAAATTTTTTATCTTATTCTAATTGCAATTAGTACATGGCGCTTCTTATTTCTGATAGTGTAAACTATATACATGAATACAAACGTATTAAATATAATGACCAGTTCCCATGAAGCAGGCCATGGCTGCATAACAACGCTACACCACATTCGTTAAGACATATATGGACTAAATGACCTTATTTAGTACAAACACCTTCACAGTGGCTAGCAATACAGAGATTAGACAAAATAATCAGACCAAAATTAAGTACAACATTCAATGTCGCCACTTTATAAGACAAAAAGCTACTGATCCTGTCATAGGAAAATTATGTCACTCTCGATAAAACCGTGCAATTGACGTTCACGCAACACTTTGATGTTGAGTCAACTTTGGCCCTATGATTTGCAGGAGTCATGTTGTAAGGAGCGGTGTGAGAATGTACAATTTCTAGTATGCACATTAAAACATGTAAAAATATTTAATTTCTTATTTAAAGCTATTGATAATTCACTTTTTGTTTCAAGAGGTTAATTTTCTTTTATTTATTTTACAGGTGAATGCCTTATTTAGTACAAGCACATTCACAGTGGCTAACAATACAGAGATGCGACAAGTTTTTAATGACTCTGAGATCATTACACCCCCTTCATTCAGGTACAAACTAAGTATTTAACGGTAAACTATTTGTGAAAAAAAAAAGTTTTCTTATCAAGCACAAGTAATCACTTTTTAATATACTGGCAATTGAAACCTGGTGTATGATTGAATAACGCTTGAAATTTATACCATTAGGTTTGTGATAATTTGTCAGAATTAGTTGGACATTATTGATTAGCATGCAATTCAATTGGATAACATGTAGCTTTATGTGGCTTGCAACATTCAAAATCTGAGACGAAATAAAAAAAAAAGATATAATGGGAAACAAGTGCTGAAGTGCATTAATAGTGGGATAATCATGTTAGAATTAATCATTTGGGGGCCTGGTCATATACTTTCGTGGAGATTGTTCATGAACAATTCTGTGGTCATTATCCTCCCTTCCGCTGATTCACTCAAGAAGGGTTATTGTCGGGAAAGGTGTGCACAAAGTGCTGGTTGAAGGCTTGACCTAGACAGTCCTGGAAAATGTGGTTAGGTGAACTGAATGTCCTGACATGACCATAGCTGTTGACTGGGATGCTAAGTAACAATCCAAAAATCATTTTGGAGTTGCATGTTTACATCGCTTAATATATGTTGGAAAAACATTTTACAGCTCCATTCAGATGTTGCCATAGATAACCTCCCCATCTTTGAATTGATGTCATAAATGTTATCATGCCCAATTTACTAAGGCTATACTTGAGCAAGCTTGTATTATCTCTAAAATGTCTTATGAATGTAAGTACGAAATAGGGCAAAGATCAGGAATGGATACAACCAAGTACAACACCTGACCCAGGATACCAATGGGAAAGTAACAAACTCACAATTAGATATCACAAATGAGAGCCAAGAGGTCAGCCCTTTCCCAGCAGGTGACCACATGGCAACAAAAAACAGACATGCACAAAACATAATAAACACACAACAGAAATAACCTGAATGGTCAGTAAAAATATTTCACCGGAGGCCTTAAACCAGTTTCACCATGCCAACCTCACCCTTATTTCAGATGTGGATCAAGACACATAGATGTTTGGTTTGCATGAAAGACCCCTAACTTATCGATGCTTCATCTCCTAGAACATACACTGCTCAAAATAATTAAAGGAACACTTACATTTTCTGAAGAAATTACTACAGAGGTTTGACTGGTAAACTTTTAATGACACAAAATAATAGTTTATTAAAGGGGACATATTAAAGTTCTAAATCCAATAAAATATGGAAGAAAATGTGACTAAGAGCAAAACATATAAATTTTTTGTGGCAAAAAATAAGAATATCTTCGTTAATTAGACCGTTGATTAATTACTGCTGATAATTTATTATCCTGCTTATCTCCCTTGATTTCCGTAGCGGCGAGTCACTTCCTTGGATTTGTGACGTCATAAGGGCAGTTCGTCGGATGACTGTGTAATGGCTCTACATTATCGCAGTGAATAATGCAGAACGGGTGTCGACCTTGATAGCGATTTAAATTATGTTTCGGTGGTAGAGATTGACGAGACTGATCCTATGCACACTAATCAATCTTCTATCGAGTTCCTCAGCAAGCATTTCAAAAGTTGAAGACCCTTTGAAAACATAGTGTCAGCCCACATCAGCAGTAGGCCTGCCTTACAGGGCCTATGAAATTGTATGTCTCCCATTTATTTGTCTAAATGACAAAATGCTCATTACACAAGTTTATCAAAAACAAAAACGGGTGTCGTTGTTGAATCACATCGGGCATGCGACAATAGCGAACGCATTGGTAAAAACTTGATTTTTGATCGGCGACAAAGTTTGTGATCGTATTCCGCGAATATATTGCTATCGATCGCAAAAATTGTATGCACTATCGAAACCGATATTTTTGACTGTCGGATGCTCTTTTTTAAGAATTTGAAAAAAAAATGAAATCAGGATCGCCGGGCCTACCCGTCGAGTCTGTACGAGCCTTCTCGGTACTTGAACATCGATTTTCTTTTTAATTAATAACGGCACATTTTTTTCTTTCTATTTTTATTAATTGCGAATTAGGATCATTTTACGCATTTCTTGAGACAAGATGCTTTCTATGAGCACAATAATGCACATATGACAAATTATAGCCAGCTCATTCAATTTTCTCTCTTGCACCGAAGGATCAGACTTGCGCACATGCAGTCTCGGAAGAGCCTCCAACAACTGTGACCCAGCCAGGATCCAATATCGGGCCCTTATAGGCGATTTTTTGGACTTTTTACTATTTTAACAATAAATTCTGTCACTACAGGAGCGCGAGAATTGAACAGGACTAGCCTATTGTCGCTTGCTACCCATAATACAAAGGGCGAAATGCGAGAGATCTAGATGAGGCATCGTCAGGTCGCGCGAGAATGCCAAATTTTATATGTTTACTGGGGACGTCAATGACGGCTCGTGCCACTAGCCCCACTAGATGGCTGTGCAACCATGTATGAAGGAGTCCTTTACGAATAGGCCTTAATACCAAAACTTATATAGATGATGCGCATGAGGACCCGAGGATTGTACATGAAGATTGACAACCTATTGACTTTTTATTCAATCTCATGTGTTGCAATTTCTGCACGTGACCTGGGAATTCTACATGGCAAAATGCATGTCATATCAGGAAGATTGGATAGACTCGCCATTTAGTTTGCGATGTGAAATTCAAATCCTTGTGCAATATAGATCATGCGCCGATCCAGAAAATTTTGAAAACGTTTTTTTCAGATGGGAGAGAGGATCCTAACTAAACAAATACTACTATAAGCGGGCCATCATCGACCCGCCAGCGAAACGCCATTTAAATGGCGTTTTGCTGGCGTGCCGATGATGGCCCAACATTGAATGCTGGCTAGGCAGCTTTGTGATTTTCAGGGGATCCAGACCCGTATTGCTAAGAAACCCTATATTTTGTGAATTTTCAGGGGGGGGGGGGGGTCCGGATCCCCTGAACCCTCATCTGGACCCGCACTTGATATCGTTTTTATGTTTTCTACAAGAATATAAACTATTAATTTACGTGTTCATTGGAAGCGTCTCGCGAGACGATAAACACAGAAAAAGCGAGCTCATGAGATTTTAATTTTTAACTCAGAATCTACGCAGACTCGACAGTCTCTGCCACTCTCACACATAGATAGGCTAACCTTAAGGACATAGTCTGTGATGAAGGAGCAGAGCAAAATTTAGTAGGAGCAGAGCAAACTTTAACCGCTTTGCCAGGCTCGATAGCCCCACTTCAGATGGCTACGCATGTAGAATACGCGGTGACGGTGCAAAATTTTATGAGCCGGCTTCTCTCTCTCTCTGTCTCTCTCTCTCTCTCTCTCTCTCTCTCTCTCTCTCTCTCTTCCAATTAACTCAGATGCCGTATTGAACATTAACCTCGACAAAATAGCCTACATTATCTTGATGCGTTCGGAAGACTGAGAAAGTTAAGAGCCCTATGTACAGACTGATATAAATCCTCGCTGGAGCTCTCTTTAGGGCGCGTAGTGACTTAGTGGTATCTAGAGTGCTAGGTTCGAGATCGAAGGGCTACGGGCTCGAGCCTCACCGGCGGCACTGCGTTGTGCCCTTGAGCAAGAGACATTAATCCCTGCTAAGTACTGTTTCAACCCAGGAAGACCAACCTTAAATAGCTTGAAGAATTTTGACTGCGGCGCTAAGAATTAATTCAAATAACAGATTCGCTTAACACATATATGCAACAGAGGTTCAGATGCATAGACTGAAATACTATTTATAATTCATTTCGTTGCGGAATTAAAATGCCGATTTTATTGCTTGAATTGAAGATAACTCGATGTATAGAGTTACAAATTCTTTCACGACTGTTTCGTGCACATAAACGGATATTCGCTTGAATTTAAATTATCTCGGAGATTTCCAATTTCTCGGAGCTCGCCGGCTAAAATAGGTTATCGTAGGGCATTCAATTCACTAAAACACACAAAAAATATATCCACAATTTCACTGAGAGGGGACCCACTGATCAGAATGCGTATTGTAGTGAAAATTTGCAACACATAAACCCTTCAGGCTTAATCCGAGAATATTAAAAAGAAATATCGGAATCCAACACGATTCTATATTAACAGTCATTCATTAACTGCCTCTGTGACGTCATCAGGACAATCCGATAGCAAAGGGAAGTAACTAATTCAAGAGAAGTAAGCGAGTCGATATTTTGTTGACAGAGCGCACAAGCTGAAAGAAAATGATGATTATACCCATTTTTATCCATGAACATTGTGGGAAATGATGTGGGTTCTTAATATGTACATACAATACGACATATAAAAGGAATTTGCAATGAAAAATGAAAAACTTTGATATGTCCCCTTTAAAGCTTTATCAACTAAGCATTATTTTAAAAAGCTCACTTTACGGTTGTTCCAAAAATCGCAGGAAATTCGAATTATGGCTTTTTTTGCACTTTTACAAAAGGTAAAAGAATCCATCACAGTTGATGTAAATGCTTCAAATGCACAAGTTAGTAATGTGTATGACCACCACGGGAATCTAAGCACTCTCTGCAGCGATTTGGCATGCTCTGAACCAAAGTCCAAATCTGTTGTTGGGGTACATTGGACCATGCTTGCACAACTGCAATTTCTAGTTCCTGAACACTTTGTGGAGGGTTAGCACTAGCTGAAACCTGCCTATAAACAATGTCCCACATGTGTTCTATACAATTCAGGTCCGGTGATCTAGCTGGCCAGTCAATAGTCTCGATTGATTCTTGCTCAAGGTAGTCTTGTATCACATACGCTGTGTGAGGTCTGGCATTGTCTTGCACTAGACGACCATTGCCACCCTTGGCACCAAGAAATGGCCTTACAATGGGATTCAGGATTTCATCTCTATATCTTAAAGCTGTTAGACTTCATCTATCAACCCTGTACAACTCCGTATGACCGTTGTAACAAATCCCGGAACATGACTGAGCCACCACCGAACCTGTCATGTTCAACAATGTTACATTCCACGTATCGCTCTCCAACGCGTCTCCAAACACGAATTAGCCTGTCACCATGCATACATGGAAACGGCTTTCATCTGTAAACAGAACTGTGCGCCACTGGTCCAATTGCCATCCGATGTGGTTCTGGGCAAAAATTCGCCTGTCTGTGCGGTGAGCTATGGTTAAAATGGGGCCTGTGGCAGGGCCTCTGGCATGTAATGAATCTCCGTGAAGCCTGTTTCTAACTGTCTGGTTGGCTACAAGGACCCCTGTTGCAAGGTGAAAGTCATGACGTAGGCCTCTAGCCGTTGATTGACGGTTACCCAAAGCTAAATTCCACAAATAACGATCCTGACAATCAGTTGTTGCCCTTGGTCTACCCTGCCCTGGCCTTCTGCTGTAAATTTCAGTCTCCAGATAACGAGCCCAAGTCTGTTTACAACACTGGGGGACACACCAAGGGCACAGGCCACCTGACGCTGAGAGAATCCATCTTCAATCATTTGCACAGCTCTGACAGTTTCTTCACTGTTTAAATAGTGTCAGACAGTGACCGATAATCCATAGATACAAGAAAAATCAAAACCTTTGCACAAACGTTCGTTTTTCAGAACAAATTTGAAGGTGCACAAACCAAGTACATGTGCCAAAACACTTGTAAAACACGTGTATTCTGCTTCAAAGGTCTGCATGCTTTCCATGTGCACAGGTAGACACATGTCTATTTACCTGTATGCACTTAAGGTTATGTACTTTTATATAAACTTAAAATTGTAAGAAATACAATCGATTAAAATACTTCAAATTAACTGGAAAAAAGTGTTCCTTTAATTATTTTGAGCAGTGTATATATCAAGATATAAAAAAGGAGAGAAAGCAAAGATAAGGACTCATCAGTAAAAAAAACAACTTAATACGGGAGCAAAAGAAGTCCAACAAGTAAACCCCGATGGGCCAGACAACAGCCAAAGCATCAGGTCCCTACCATCTCATCAATTGATAAGTCTTTAAGTCCGAACCGTCTTAGAGTCTGCAGTCGAGAGGAAATCAAAGTTGCCAACCATGATATATTCTTGACTGTGTTCTTTGCCTCTTCTTTACAATGCCAGGGTTTGGTACATTGTGTGTGCTTGTGGCGTTTTCTGGATATATTCACTTGCTTTTTCATCATTGCTTGCAATGTTGCTTTTTTACAGCCATTAAAACATTATATTGTATTTCTATAGACAGCTATAAATTCGACACAATGGCAATGGCCATATTGTTTTACAATTGTTGTACAATTTATTATTATAATACAATATGCAAACACAATTATTGTATTGATTACACTTTTATAAACCAGTGCAAAATGTCCTCTTTGTGTATGTTTCTTGCAGCAGTCTCGGTTGGGGTAGCTATAATGTCTCACTCAAGTTTATTTTACACATTGGAATACCTATGTCTTGGGATGCAGTTGCAGGAATAGTGAATCAAAGTTTATTGACAACAAATGGGAACTCTACAATTCAGTTTGGCAATGCATATATTTATGATGGTAAGTTTTTGATCTGACCAGCAAAACTGATTGGTTGCTAAAATTTTAATTTTTGCTATTATGCATCAAGAAAAACATGTTTTATGTTTATAAATACTATTTTATTAATAAAGTTCTTTTGATTATTGTCACAAGTCAAGTTTAGCAACTATTTTACCGTCAAATTACAGTACTTTCTTACCCTTCATTTCTATCATTTGGTTTGTGCTTGAATGACCTATCCCCCTTCGACAGTGCTTTTGAGTAGCAGCAATATACGTTTTGGTAGAGAAGTATAAAAACTATTTTTATAAAGAAATCATCTCGCTTGAGAAGGTAGGGCTGACTGCTTTGTCCTAATTGTCATCTTGCTGTCATTTGAAAGTTAGTTTCATGTGTCTCTGAATTGCAGATTTATTGGTTGTTCTGCAGTGTATCATTGCTGCTTTTTTGAGCAACTCAAATATTTAGATCCCATTTAATTTAGATTTTTTTTCACTTTTCCAAATGGTGTTCTGGGTCAATGTGGTAAAAAATTTTGTCAATTCCTCATTGTTGCCTTCTTCCTTACTTTGAGACCAAGTAGTAATGGTAACCAGTTACAAGTTTGCAAGAGGCATTGTGTTGTGTATTTAATTAAGCATTGCTCTTCATCTGTATTGCATATGACTGTTTACACACAAGAAAAAGAGGATCTTACATTAGTGCTTATATTTTATTGAATTTATTAAACGAGTTGAGTAAAAGCAATACAAGAGCAAAAATATTAGATTCTATTTATCACATGATATTGAAATTACTTAAAAATCGAAGTTTTGGTGTTAAAACTTCAATATTTTGCCATCTTTTACACAACATTGTAATAAACGCCATTAAATTGCGATACTTTATCTGTAAACCACTAGTGGTTTATCGATCTTCTTGCATTGTGGTATAACACTCCTCTACAGGATGTCATGTGATAAGCCATATAAAATTGCTAGTTGATTTAAACTACATGTTTTCCAGATTATTTTGTCAGTTCTTCTATTGTGTACAACCTTTAATTTAATCCTTTTTTGTTGTAGAAAATAATTATTCTATCTGCGATGTACCAGGGCTAACAAACTGTGATTCTACAACAACTGGTTGTTCTGTGACGAATGGATCATTTCATTGTAGCTGCAAAGATGGTTATATGAAAACTCAGAAAATGAAACAGCTGGACACCAAATATTGTACAGGTACTTGAATAGCATTTAATTTATAACATCCAAGCCAAAATATCAGATTTTTTAACTTTGGACAGCCAAGTATTGAAGGTTCAGATGCGCCTGCATATATGTTCAGCCTTGCCATAAGCTTGTTTCTCACACAAATCGCTATAAAAGAGACATAGATACAGGCCTGACAAGTCTCCAGATGTATTACACTGACGATGACTGTGCAGGCATGTATGCATGCACATACTGTACCAATATCAAAATACCTTGTTTTCTGTTTGCAATGACAATTTCAATTCATTAATGTCATTTGTTTGCATCAGAGTTATAATGGTGATATAAACTGAGCAACTAACAACATGGTTGTTCATTTGATCTCACAAATAATTCGTTCGTTATAGCTATATACAAACAAGATAATTCCACCATAATGTAAGCCTTTTGAGGATAAATGACACTTTCCATTCTGGTGTATGTTCACAGGTACGTTGATAGATAAAGAAGGGAATCGTCCATTTGTACCCCCTTTTTGACATGAAGATTTGTTTATAGCTTCCCTGTCACGAAGTGACAAGGTGAGCTTTTGTGATTTGTCTTCGTCTGTTGTCCGTCCGTTAATTTTTGACTTAAACGACAACTCCTCCTAAACCCCTGGCACAATTTCATATTAATGTCACACATATGATTCTTGGGCGGCCCTCTACCAAAATTGTTCAAATAGTTCTGGTCGACTGCACATCTAGATCATAGAGGCTAAAAATAGATTTTCGAGATGAAAACTTTAAAAATCTTCTTGTTGAAACCACAAGGCCTAGAGCCTTGATAATTGGTATGTAGCATCACCTAGTAGACCTCTACCAAGTTTGTTCCAATTATAGCCCTGGGGCCAAAAATAGCTCCACCCCTATGGTCACATGTTTTACATAGCCTTATATAGGGAAAACATGAAAAATCTTCTTGTCTGAAACCAGAAAGCTTAGACTCTTGATATTTGGTATTTGGCTTCACCTAGTGGACGTCTACCCAGTTTGTTCAAATTATAGACCTGGTGCTAAAAATGGACCTGCCCTGGGGTCACATGTTTTACAAATGCTTATATAGGGAAAACATGAAAAAACCTTCTTGTCTGAAGCCGCAAGGGCTAGAGCCTTGATATTTGATATTTTTGTGTGTGGTGGGGGGAGGGGGTAGGGTCTTGTTATGCGCTCAAAGACTATACTACAGAAGAGACCAGCTTGATTGTACGTCACCAAATGGTTTAAATCATTACCTTTCACTGAACAAGACTGATGCACATTGTACAGGTGAGCAATTCAGGGCCACTATGGCCCTCTTGTTATCTTTTCAAACAGTTCAGACCTATTTGACTTGTATCATCTGAGACTACACTGTGTGCCAACGTACATGTTAGCAGATATCCAGAATCAAATATTTGAACCCATATTACAACGGAATTCATATCATCCCTCTAATGCTAAATGTGCCATCTTGCTTTGAGCCTTCTTCTTCCATACCCATTGCATGGTATCAAAACAGTATCTGGCTTTTTATTGTGCGGCTACTTAGTTTCTCTGAGCCCTTGCTTAGAGAACATTATAAATCATATTTCTAAATTGATCATATAATGGCCTTAAATGTAAATAAGGTATTACATCTAGGTATTAGTTGTTGGTTTGGCTGTGCTCTTGTGCACCCCTTTGGTTAGATAATTATTTTTGGTGCTCTATGCATATTTTTGAGAAGTTTATAGTTTTAATAAGTTTTATAAGTCGTTGGGTGAAAATACTAACTTTGAAGAGAGAATGCTCTGTTGAGAAGGATAAACAAATTTAAAATAGATATTTTGCTTACTCATTGAAAAAATCTGTAAGAGCAAATATTTGACAAAGGCATGATGGAATGTATGAAGAAAAACCAAACACACCCTTTCTTTCTTAAAAATGAAAAATTGGGCGTCACAAAGCTGTAAATATCTTGATTTCAGACATAAATGAATGTGAAGAACATACTCCATGTTTAAATGGTACATGTCAAAACACAGTTGGTAGCTGGTTCTGTGCCTGTGACAAGTATTCTAATTTCACCAGATTAAATAGTTCCCATGGACAATGTGATGGTAAGTTTGTATTATAACTGGCAATTTATAAACCCATTATTTCTAATAAACTAATTTCCCATTATTTTATTATTGTAATGGGTTCATTTCGTATTCAATCTATTCCATGGGAGTTACTTGTTTAAATGTCAAAATTATTTTAGCTGCTGAAAATGACTTAGTGATATTTTACAAAGTGGTAAGTATACAGCTATGACTAACTTGTTGATTGTTGACCATAAATTAATATCATTTAAAATAGAGCAAACTAATTGACAAACTATTTTTGGATATATAGAGCTGGTTAAATACTAGCCATGCTTCTAGTTGTAAAGAATACAGAAAACCAACCAAAAAACTAAATAATCAAATTCATTGTGTCTCTTCATGAAACCTCACAGAAATCCTCATCCACTTGTGAGTGCAACTCTACATACCAATGCATATTTTCAAACATTTGCAACAGTTGATAATGTGATATGTTATATACCTAGCATTAACTTCCTATTGGTTTGCAGTGAGATAGTTTTCTTGAGGAGTGAAATATTTTATTAGTGATGATATCAGTTTTTGATACCATCACTGCTATAGTGTTGATATTTTTGGCTGAACTACTTTTTCAATACACATATGCACAAAACATTTATGAGTAGACAATCACTCACCATATTGATCCATCCTGGTCTAGCTTAGAGGAATTTGAGAGTTTTAAAGATTTTACAGCATTCTACATTAAAAATGACAATGCTGATCCGATGTTATTATACCTAGATCAGACACCAGCCAAATATTTACATATGAGCTGTATTTTTCTCCCTGTCATGGCGCTTGGGGCTTGTCCTATTCTCTGACCTCCTCTCACATTCCTAATTCCAGTCCATCTTTTGCTCCTCGCAAAACCATCCTCATTTTGTGTGACAAACACATTTCAGTCAAATTCTCAGGCTATTATTGTCTGATCTGGCAAGCAAAAGACTAGCGAATGGCTAAAAAACAACTGAAATGACTCTCGATGTTCAAATGTTTTTTGTCAGCGACAGGCTTTTAGAGGTGTTTAAATGTGTGGTTTTGGGTAATTCACGGACCGCTTTTAGAGTGCTTTCTCTTGGCTATATTTGCAACATTACGTGGTAAGGGAAACAACCCAAATATATAAAACAATGATATCGCTAGACAGTTACATTTCTTTTGCTTCTACTAATTAAGGGAGACAATGAGAAAAGCTGCTGTGGCATAGCTCAACATAGCGGAAATATTCCAACTACATGTGGCATGTGGGCATGGCCAAGTAATTTCTATGTCAATGGATTACTACGCACTGGTTGGGGCAGGGGTGGCGAGTTCGTTAAATTTGAGATTTTTTTGTGTGTGTGTTTTTTTTCTTCCTTTTTTTTTTCATTGAAAACATCACCAGAAAGTTATATAATATACAGAATAGTAAACTGTGTTTCCGTGACGTGAAGATTATTCACTCAGGAATGGTGGTGATTTTGGTAAACAACTCGTCCTGCGGACTCGTTGTTTACTGAATCACCACCATTCTTAGTGACATAATTGTCATATCACGTAAACACAGTTTACTATTCTCTATATATTGCCAACATTCCAATGGCAATACAAAATGTTAATTTTCAATCATCACTTACATCTCAATTGCTGGCCCAATTATAACTAGAAATTTAACTTATGTTTATCGTTTAACATTTCACAGATATAGATGAATGTGAAAGCATTGGTAAAGAATCATGTGGAGAATATGGGACATGCGTAAATGAACGTCCTGGTTGGAAATGTAATTGTTCACAAGGATACACTAGTGTTCAAATTGGACCTAACACTCATGAGTGTAAAGGTAACGTTGTCAATTTATACCTAATAGCATCTCATTACACCCCCGTCAAACGTAGTCTAGGGGTATACTGTTTTTAGCCTGTCCCTCATTCTGTCATTCCCTCCTTCCATCAACATTTCAAGGTTTTTGTTGAATAACTTATGTAGCTTTTGTCCTATTTTAATTAAGTTTGCAACAGACCTTAACCATTAGACAATGCATGTTTGGTGCGTAAAAAGGGGCTAAAAAATTAGTATAGCAAGAGTTACGCCACTTTGCAGTTCTAACATTATGGTGTTGCAATATGGCTGATAGTACTTTATGAAATCAACTCCTCCTAGAGTATTTAATGTATCCCTTTAAAACTTTGCAGTTATGTTACAGTCGTATTGAAGATGTACATGTGGAAGTTTAATGATGAAGAAATAATATTTGATTAATTTACACCATTTTAACTTAGCCAGTTCACGACCACTGCACATAATAAGTAATGGCTGATAGTGCATACTTTGTGAAAAAAACTCCTCATAGAGTCTTTGTTGTATCCTTTCAAAACTTTGCAGGTATACGAGGGTCATTTGGAAAGTTCTTAGCATGGCATCATAAAAGTGAGTAAGGGTGCAAAGATCAGGAATCGATACAATCAAGTACCACACCTGACCCAGGATACCAATGGGAAAGTGACAAACTCACAGCAGACACCACAAACGAGAGCCAAGAGGTCAGCCCTTTCCCAGCAGGTGACCACAAAGCACATATAAACAGATGCGCACAAAGACATAGCAAACACAAGACAGAACAAAAACATAAAAGATCCACAAAAGAAGTACCGCCTTAGAACGGTAAGTAAAATATTTTACTGGAGGGCTTGAACCGGTTTAACGGCGCCAACCTCACCCTTAATTCAGATGTGGATAAAGACACATAGATATTTGGTTTGCATGAAAGATCCCTAACTTATCAATGCATCATCTCCTAAAACATATTAATCAAGACATAACAAGGAGATAAAGCAAAGATAAGGACTCAACAGTGAAAAAACTGAATACCAGAGCAGAAGAAATCCAACAGGTAAACCCCGGTGGGCCCGACAAACAGCCAAAGCATCAGGCCCCTACCATCTCATCAATAGATAAGTCTTTAAGTCGGTACCCTCATAGAATCTGAAGTCCGACCCACCAGCGTGCAATTAAAGAGGAAATCAAAATTGCCAACCATGATCGGGTATAACTCCACAATGCGTTGATAAAATGCTATCAAATAATATATTTTTGGAAACTAGAATTCAATGGCTACTCGATGGTTTATCTTTTGTCGAAAAAGGACTTGGTGTGCACGTGCAGCGCATGCACAAACTGAGTAGGGTTTTATATACTGGCGTAAATTTTAAGGAAAATACTTGGAAAATAGGGAAGGAAAATTGGGGACCTTATTTGCGATCATTTGACAAATTAACGATTTGGTGCCAACTTATTTGTTATTAAAATATATTATGCGATCACTACTAGCACGACTACTACCTTTACATTTGGAAAATGTCGACTAATAGAGAAATTGTAAGCTTTCAAAAATGGAACATTTTTCGATTTTTCTTTATATTTTTACTATAAGTTGTGTCATTACAGGAGCACGAAAAAAGGCTATTGAGTATATAATTTGCTGTTTTTATAGCCAACAATGCATAACAATCATTTCGTCTTGCAAAATGTGTGGTTTTATTAGTTCTGTATTCAAGAAAATTATTCCTAATAACACTACCCCTACTTTTCAAGAAGTGGGTTGGGTAACTCAACCCCACATATTTTGTTGATGGCAAAAGAACTTCTCTTGGTATGGCGTTAACCATCACAAAATTGATTAATTTCTACTCTCAATGTGTTTTCACTTTTTTGTTTGACACTATTTTCAGTTGAAATGAACCAGAACGTCAACTCATAGAAAAACTCATTCTGCCCATGGGAAAACTTTAAGAGTTATCTTCCCTTTGTTCTGGTTTGCACAATTTCTTTTGGTTTTAATACAAAGAGCATAAATTGTGCTTGATAAAAATACCAACATACGGCATTTTTAAACTACTGTCGTTTATATATTTTCAAAATATGTGCAATGTGACATGCGATTTTTAAACGTAAAAAACAGGCGCATTGTTTTGCTTTCTAAATGGTTATTGTTTTGCTGTTCCAGTATTTAGTTATAAGAAATATCCAACTCGGTCAACAATTGTATAATCATCGTACCAAATTGTGGCCCACCAACTGTTACAAAATTATCTAATGAGCTATTCTTAATGTTCTGCACCCTTTTCCAAAGGTAAAAAGCTATATTTTCCACTGAAATTTTGCGTTTTTCAGTATACAAACAGTACATGTATTTACAATAATATTTTTCATGTTTGCATCATGACATCCTCTTGAAATTTGTGCTATAACAAAGAAGAATGATAGTTCTTTAAAATGATATCAAACATGATAGGGTTTGTAAATCGGTTACTGAGATAAAAGACCATGCTAAGAACTTTCCAAATGCCACTCGTATTACAGACATATTGAAAAGATGCATGTGGAAGTTTAATGATTAGAAAACAAATCTTGATAAATTTACACTATTTTTGAATTAGCTTATTCTCAATCACTGCACATACTAAGTAATGGCTGATAGTGCATACATAGTGAAATCAACTCCTCCTAGATTCTACGATGTATACTTTTAATACTTCGCATGTATGTTACAGACATATTGAAAATGTACATGTAGAAATTTGATAATGAAAAAATAATTTAAGATAATTTTACAGCATTTTAAACATAGCCAATTTTCGCTGCATATCTAGATCATAGACACAGGGGGTTAACTCAGTCACAGTGCGAGGTGATTCTTTATGAAAGCTGTCAATAATGCTTTATGAAAGGGTTACAGGTGCTTTATGATTTCCTTAATCAGTATAAGGTAGGTGATGGGAAACCGCATTAAACGTAAGATTCTTGAAGCCCGAAAGTATTTTATTTTTATTAATTCATATAATTGAAAAGCTAATGGTTTTACTCTGTCAGTCTTTGCGATGATGGTTTATGTGTCAGGGATTAATGAGCGGTTTAATTCAGATATTGTTAAAACCCATAACAAAAATCAGTATATTTATCAAGGTACATATTCCATCAAAGATAGTGTGCATACAACTTCAAGTTCAATCTAAATGTGTTTAAAAAAACAATTTTCTCCTCATGTAAAACTATAAAGGGATTATTTTAAATGACTTATATTGACAAGCCAAAAAAGTGGTAAAGAATCAGTAACATATTTTGATAACAGGTTCTTTACCTGTACGAATGATGGATAACTGGTTCTTTATGAAAGGGTTCGGATGCTTTATGAAAGAATTTGCAAATACGTTAATGGTTTTAGAATCAAATATCAAGGCAATTAGACCTTGTACTGAAGCCCTGACTTATTTATTGATTGAATTAAGACTAAACAGCCCAGTCAACAATATTTCTGTCATGTTAGGACTCCTCCAAGAGACTGGGAGAGACTAAAAGGGCCCAATCTCATCCAAATTTGCCGCAAGTCAAGCAAATCACGCCCTATCATTACGATTAAGGTTAAGATTTATTTCAATATTATATCAGTGATGCGAGACACAGTCTCTGATTTCGTTTATTTTAACTGTTGTTCGATTTGATTTGTTGTCTATGGTATACAGCTGTGGTCAACTTAACTACAGTGTTCCTATGCAAGCCTACTGTAGGGCAGTTTACCATTACTTTTGCTCATTCTTATACAAGTAACTGGCAACTTGGTCTTCTTGAATCATCAGGAGAGGAAACAACTCTCCATCAAAATATGCTGGGTGCGATCTCCTGTCTGCTTGCATATTCAGCAGATAGGCAACTGACTGAGCTACAGAGTTCAGACTGTTAGCTAAGCATCGCATGTGCGTGTCCCGAGGGTGGGGGACAGCGGGTTTACATCCCACCTGGAAGATCACAAATTGTTATATGTTTCCATAGAAATACTGTAATTGACAACCTCGAGAAGAAGTAGGACCCCTTGGGTCCAAAGCTTGGTGATTTTGGGGAGGGGGTACCCTCAAGTACTCTTTCTACAAAGGCTTGGTCTCCCTTCCCCGCATCCCGACAATAATTTCAGGATCCGCCCTTGAATAGCGTTTGATGTAGCACGAAAAGTGATTAAAGCATACAAGCTGGTTCCAAGGCGCTCCGTGCATTTTCTTCTTGAGCTATAAAAGCTAGCTAGACTTGAAATATTGGGTGTAGTTTTTAAAATTGACAGAAAACAACATAGATGCGGACAAATCTGCACCATCTGTCTGCAAAAATGCAAAAACTTCAAAAAGTCTTCATTCGGTGAGTGACAATCAAGCATAAAAATCAAAGGATGACTGGGCTTACGTCTGATGCAACCTTAAAAAGCTAGCCAAAAACTGCATTTAATCATTACACCCAAGTCTGCTGCTGCATATATACTCAGAAGAAAAAGTTTAGTTAGTACAGACACTGTGTGCAATGATTTTGTGAGACGGTCTTAATTTTGTGAGACAGTCTTTAGATTGACAAAAACCTTACTCAACATGAAATTCATTTAATTTCTTACAAATGTGAACATTTTCAACAAAACATTCTGAAAATATACCCCTTTTCTTCATCAAAATTACACAAAGGGGTCAATATCAAAATTCAAATTTCAAAACTAAAAAATCAGTCTAGCGCCTCTCAGACGTCCTCTGGCAGTATAGACGGAAATTCTCGTACCTGTAGCATGTCTAAGGTGTTTAAGAAGTTTCCAAGCGGCCATGAAGCGAATACGTCATGTTGACGTCACTATGACTCTAACTTCAAGTGGCGTCGTTATCCGTGGTCTCCCTGACGAAGGCTTGTCATTTTTTACTGCCAGGCTGTCGGAAACGTGTTTGCAGACGATAAATGGTTTGTTCATTACATCCAAAACTGCGCAGCGCGTCAGCAACTCGTATACCTGCTTCAAGACGTCAAAACGCGGCATTTCTGTAATTTGATGATAGCCTGGACGGCGACTTAAGCTTGCTAACACTGATTTTTCTCCGGATTATTGCTATAGGAACAACTCTCTTTCAATATCGAACAGTTTATGAGAAAATAACCCTGCCGGTTTACCGCATCACATGCACATCGTGCATTTTGATATTTTGTTGATACAGTCTAATAGAGGCATTATTTATCACACAAAAACAGGTACAGGTAAAGTTACGATAATACAACTCATGTATACAATTTGACAATGATATATCAAGTATTGTTGATTTTATGAGAAAACATAAATACTGACTAAACTTTTTCTTCTTAGTATATTTGTTTAGATTATTGACAATTATATCAGCACAGAAGCAAACTGCAACCCTTCTTGAATCAGCGGAAGGTGGCGAATGAACGTACTTGTATATATGCAACAGTCTGTTCTGGGTCTACATTGTTTGCCTAAGAGGCTTCAAAAACATTCAGCAAACGACAAAAACAGACAGCTTTTGTTGTAATATTGGCAAGAGGATCAAATTATCGATGTCCATGCACGTTAGAAGAAAATATTTCTAGTCTTACCATATAATAAACTGGTTTTTGGGCGAGGTGCTTCTATTACAGAGCGGACACGTTAAATTGCAAAATCTACAATTTTCTGTTTTAACAGGTCATATATTTTTTATTAAAAAAAGGGTAAAACAGAGTTAAAGTCCTTGTGTATTACACGTCGTCTTATGTTGATTGATATCTGTTTCATGAAGATGTCTTAAACTGTTATTGAGATACAGAGAGGACTCGAAGCACGTTTGATCGATGGACAGACATCTGAGTTGAAGTTGTTACCTTGAACTTGGGAGATGGTGGCTGAGAGCTGTGCCAATACATTAGATTCCGGACCAGGCCAGTTTGAGCCAAAGTTGTGTCTTTGACTGTTGGAGTTGGTGGTTAAGTGTTGTATGCGACACACCTTTGTGGGATCAGTTATAACCATGTGAAGTTTTAATCAAAATATAATGAGATTTGCCTACCCGGGCACGAAACCCATATTTACAGCGTGGCTCACAGGTTTTTGGTCAAAGCTGTAACTAATTGATCCGTGACATGTGATTTCCAGCAATGTGTCGTTTTGACACGTGTAGACTCAAACGAGCCTGTGCAGCCTCCTTTTAAGCTTAGAAACTCCAAATGATGTTCAATCAGTAGCTTAACGCTCATATAATATTCAAGCGACTAGCAAAGGCTCTGATCAGACTGCGCGTATGCGCAGCGGGCAGATCTGAGGCTTTGCTGGTCGCACATACCACATTGTTGGAAATCTCATGTCACAGCTCAATTATTGATATCGATACATATGCGCTTCCGAGAGTAACCCTGTCTTTGGTGGTTGCGAACAAGAAATGCACAGACCAGCTAGCTCATCTGGCAGTCTGATCAGCGCCTTTGTATATCGCTTATTGGAAAGTATCATATCTTGATGTGCTACAAGCAAAAATTTAATTTTCTAGCAAGTCTCTGTAGCTAAGCAGGATGGTTTGAATCTCACTTTGTCGGAAACACCGAAGACAGGGTTTCTCCCGTCGCGGCCCAATTATAAAGTCTGGTGAGATATGATTTTTTATTCATATGTTTTTTATTTTATTTTTATTGATATTGATGTATTTTAACTAAATCATCATTGATTCCTCTTAAATACTTCTTCGTTTGCCTTTTCTTCTTCTACTATCTCAAAGATGTTTGAACAGACATAAATTATTTTTCTGGGCAGCATAAGATAAGATGTGGAATGGTAGCTCTTGCTGGTTTGTTTGATTTGATTCTTTATGTCGCAGTCAACAATCTTTTAGCTATGTCGGGACGGGTCTTCCTGGGTTGAACCAGTATTAAGCAAGGATAAATGTGTCTTGCTCAATGACACAACGCAGTAACGCCGGTGAGACTCGAATCGGCAACCCCTCGGTTCTGAGTCAAGCACTCTATCACTGATTTGGAATGGTTGCGGTTGGTATGGATTCATAGGGGCAATATTAGAATCTACGACGTATATCAGTCCAGTGGTACACCTTCATGCTACCGGTAATATTCATACGAGAGTATAATTTTATTGGGTCCTGTAGCTCAGTCGGAGGCCAGTGCAGCTGTTCATCGAGGGTTCGTGAGTTCCATTGCGACCTAACCAGTCCATTATTTCCTGGAGATTGGTCATGAAAACAGATATATACAAGTACGTTCATTCGCCACCTTCCGCTGATTCAAGAAGGGTTCTTGTCAGTTTCAAGTGAAAGTATGTGCAAAAAGTACTGTTTTATACCCCTATTCCACACAGGGCCAAAATCCCATGAATCGCCACGAATTGACAAATATTTGGATTCGTGGGCTTAAACGTACTCAGTTCGCGAAGATCTTAATAATAACTGAATCATACAATACATAGTCATTTCTTGCAATTAGTAGGCCTATCGGGAATGGGAACAAAAAAATTGAACAGTTCAAAACTTGGTCAGGAATTCCCCGATTCGAAAAATCGTGCTTAATTCGTAACAAATACCTAATGCTTTCTTGGACATTGTAACTGAATCGTAATCGATTCGGATGCGTTCTTATGCATTCGTAGCTACTCTCAACACATTCGTGGGTAATCAGGATATTAAGACAAGCAATGAAACCAAGGAAGAGATAGTAGAAGGACTTTCCCTTAGAGTAACTACCCCGCCACGGGCATACTTTCGAGCCAGTCCTGGAAGTTGAAACAAATTTGGCAGATTCAGGATCAGTCAGTAGCTCCTGGCTGGTGGTTTTGCTGATGGTGAGCTACCATATTTTTCCAAGTCAAAGAGCTAGGACCAGGGCCTCTCGACATTAACGTAGTTGTTTTCTTCTAGCTATATAAGTAGCTGTTTTAGACACTCAAGTTGCAGGATTAATTCTAAGGCTGACAAACGAGGAACGTTCATTTTGATACTGATCCCCGAAGCATGGATGGGCTTTTTTTATAACTGTCTTGAGTGGTGAGAGAAAATCTCGCGAATCATCACGAATCGCCGCGGATTTCTGTTAATTCGTACCCAATTCATGCTGCATTCGGCGTATTCTCAACTAATTCTTGATCTATTCTTTATCTTATTAATAGGGTAATTGTACATCGTAGTGAATTCGGCACTCAGGCCGAATCCAGACGAATCTCGCGAATATTCGTAACTGTTTCTTACCTATTTTGTAACTGAATCGTAGAGCATAATGAATGAATTGAAAAAAAAATACAATTCCACGAATCCTAACATCGATTCTTGATGTAATCGGGGATTTGTGGTCTGTGGGGAAATAGGGCAAGCTTGTCCAGTAAAGTGTGGGATGCCCTAACATGACGAAAAAATTGTTGAATTTCCCCTCTCCTACCTCCCCAGACCCTGGGGATGGGGTCTTAAGGTGGAAATTCAACTTTTTTCCAGTACAGCATCAACACAACCCAACACCACCAAAGGACCCCCTATCCCCCCTCTGGATCCGCACATGGACATTGTGGCATTTTGGCACAAATAGGCTCAGACGAGCCTGTGCAGCCTCCTTATAAGCTAAGAAACTTCAAATGCTAATCGGTCAATAGTTTTTAAGCAGCTAGCAAAGGCTCTGATCAGACTGCACATATGCGCAGGCTAGTCTAAGCCTTTGGTGCTCGCACATACCACATTGTTGGAAATCTCATATTGCGGCCCATTTATTGGTGCAAAAAATGCATTACGGCTGTATATCAGGACGAAATTGCATTTGTCTCATAAAGAACTTGTAACTTCTTTCATAAATAGTAGGGGAGCCAGAGATTCAAAAAATGGAAAAAAGTGGCCGGAAAGTAGCAGAATTTTAGACTATATCCTCAGTTAGTATGGCGTTTCAGAAGTGTGAAAACAGATGTTGCACAAAATTTAAGTCTTGCAAAAGATGTTTATTTATGAGGTAACCATAGCTACCCTCATGCAGGCTTCATGTAGTAGGCTAATCGCTACATTACTGAAAAGAAAAGTTATTTAGACCAGATAGGTCACATTTCCTACTATCTGCATATTGCTTTACAGTAACTTAATTAAAGCACCAAACTGGCAATAAGTTTAAATGGCTTACGCTTACATAATTGTTATATATGTTACTTACATTCAAATATATTACTATTGTTTACTTGGCCATGGGTTGCCAAAAGACTTGTGGAGGGAGATTTTTGTACATAAAGATTTTCTTAGCTATTTTATATATTATAAAATGCCTGTTAGCTTTTGATGAACATGTGCATTTACCATGCAATAGCCAAGTCTTATATGTTACTATTAGATAATAAGGAAACTCCTAGTATAGTGTTACTATCATTTGCATCGTTTTCTTACATATCGTTATGATTGATATTTTATTAGATGCAGCTTAATAGCAGAATAACAATATTAGTTTAAGCACCTGGAAGTTCTGTTGTATACGTTACTTTCTTTTAAAATAATATTATTGTGCAATGTTATGTGTATAAGCGTTCAAACAGCTAGTAGGTAAAATAATTTTGACTATCATCTTAATGCTCAAAAATGGATTAGAAATATTGTATTTTTAAACATTTAATATGAATTAGATGCAACATCAACAAAATCATCTTTGGTTTAAAGGGAAAAACTTGAAAATAAAGCACATAAATGCCATTAAGTATATGTTTTAAGAATCATGTAAATAGGATAATTGATACCTATTTATGATTCATAACTAAAGTGTTTCAAAAAGCTTAAATGATTCTTTAAAATCTGTGCCACTACCATGTATTTGCTTCTTTTTATGCATTAAATGGCATTAAATGACATATACAAGACATTTTTTTCACCGTTAACAGGTAAATAAATGAATAAAAAGCACTCAGTAACATAGTCAGATCCATCACACATTGTAAAAGCCATCATATATATAAACAGTTATTCGATACAGCAGCTATATTCAAAGCAATAAGGCACAAAATATACCTTTAAATTTCTAAAAATATAAGATATTCCAAGCAGAAGTCCAAATCAAGAAGCGAAACATTGAAGATACCTTCATCGGTGTCATATGAAACAAAACTGAAGTTTGTGGAAATCGTGATGATTTCTGTCTCTGATTTAGCACCCGCCATAGGTATCCTTGAGGTCATAATATTTAGTATCTACATCGTGTCCGCTTTGGAAAAAGAGTATTATTTATGTTGGTAACGTATATAACAAAATATAATGATCATTACTTTAATCATTGTGTTGCCTGGTTCTACACTTTTGTGAAGCAATACAACAGGACAGCATTTATTCTAAATTACCATTTTAATACTTTAGAAACAGACACATGTCTGTTAGTAATTTGGGAAAGCTCCTCTGCATTGTCAGTATTGATTAGATTTCGATAATCGGGATCTTGAGCTAACAACTTTCCAGAATAGGACTTGATTGATCATATTACCAGAATGTTTGCAGACGTTTGCTTTTTAGCTATATAGCTTATCAACATACGTCATAGAATCTGCTTTAATGTTTGTTTTGTTCAGCAGGACACTATTTATTTTCTACACTCACAATAAGTAATCATAACAACCGTCATTCAGTCCTTAAAACTTAATAATTAATACCCATAAAACATGTACCAACTTGTTAAACGATGCTATATTTATGGTATATTGATAGTTCATGTAAAAGAAACAAAATCCATACTTATGCTACTTTCAAAGATTACTTTCAGATAGTATACTCAACAAATGCTATGCTGTATCATACTTACATATAGTGCAATTGGTAATAGAGACAATGCTATCACTATCTGAGATGTACCATAATACTTTTCCAAATTGAAAGAAATACAATTTCTTATGCAGGCGCTTGATAAAAAAGAGCCATAGACAATATTTTCTTAGCATAACATGTAAATCTATCATTTGTGTAAGTAATGATATAACTATTGTGCCTTCTCTATTGTTCATATAATTACTATTTTATTAGCACAGAAGATAATTTAATGTATGCCTTTTTGTCTCTATACCCTGATGTGTTTACAACTCATCGTATTATTTAACGCACATAAAATGAATCAACTGACAGGATTCGTGCAACAGTTTGTTTAAAATGGGGTCCAATGACTGCTATGGTATTACGATAGAACTTAACACCAGCTATATTAGCATTAATTGCTAAAGCTAAGTTTGATCTTATGACTGCTATTTTTACTCTAAGATATTGCTATTCCTATCAACATTCTGATTAACGATAATAATCTTTTAAACGGTAATTTTAATGCTTCGTAGTTAAATTTGCCTTCAACATTTATTATCTGTTGAAATTTTATAAAGTAAATTTGGTATCCTAAATTACAACTGAAGAAATCTAGACCTCTTGGATATGATCACTGCCTTGCAATGTAAAACCCATCCTTAGGGATGATTTCCCCAATTTTAAAGGCAATAATTCATTTTGAATAACCTATTCAGTTTTAACGTTTGCATTGCTTTGACAAATGATAAGTAGTGTTAAGTTAAAAGGACTATCAGTTTCATTAATCAAACAATGAAAGCCATGTTAAAAATGAGCTGAAATTAAAGTTCATAACTAGAATACATTTAAAAGTCAGCTTCTGAGTTCTGATATATGCATAAATAGATGTGGCTTAAACAATTTGCATAACAGAGCCACTCTCTTAAAGAATAAACGATAACAAATATTATGTTTCCTTTAATCTAAAGTAACGTAAACAACATTTTATTTTATATATTCATAAATGAGTGATGCTGTCTGGATTGCCAGCAAACGTCTGCATTCTATAAGTGAACTTGACTAGGAACTGTCACAATCACAGACTCCTGACTGGCCCACTGACCTTTAGGAAGAGAAACGGAACACAGATGTCTACAATATAATTAAATTGAAGCAACCAGCTCTTTTTTTGTCAAGATGATTGCTGATCTAGAAACAAATTAGAATACAAAGGCCCGATACAAAACTCCCACAACCAATAGGAACAGCAACAAAGTTTCCAACATCCACACATCATTTCAGAAATTCTTAGATATTTTATCATAAATGAATCTGATTTGATAAAACCAATATGTTATTTACTATTTTATATATTGTGATGAGTGTGAACAGGTGCGACACAAAGCTTTGGCTGCTTCTGAATAGCTTATTAGACTGTTTTGTTTAAGCAAAAGAAAAAACATGTGCAAATATATAAGTTTGTTTTAGGTTTTCAGGCTCAGTTGAAAAAGGAAAACGGTTGAGACAAATATGTAATCATGATATAGAATTCGTTTATTTATAGTTATATATGTTACTTTAGCAAATTTGACTGAACAAGCTTAAGGGAATGTATCCTAGTTGAGATGTTGCATCAGACTTATCATTTTATAAGTTTATAAAATGCATAACATAACATAGATAATTAGCAAACAATGTATTTGTTTTAAAGTCAAGAAGTATACCATCACTTAAAAGAAAAAGTTACAACTCATATACACAGTCTACTGATTAGTACTGATAACTTCTTCTTTTGGAACAAATGCTTTTTTATACCTATCAAACACAGCCCCTCCCCCTTTTTTAATGGAATAAAATTTCCAGTGATGTATAATTTAAGCTATTAAGCAATATTTGTTTGTCTTCAACTTTGTTTTATACGTTACATATAGATAATCGAACAACAAAATGATACTTTACCTCAGAAATGTTGTTAAGTATAACTCTTAAGTCGGTGATATCAAAACAATTATCATAAGGTGTTTAAAAGCTAACAGAAAAATTTCATGCTTATTTTTAAAGTTAAGAGGTTCTAAACTTATATAAAGTTTTATCTATGGTCATCTAATTAAACAGCTTATAACTGACAAAGTATTTATGCTAGAACATATCTGTTTGTAGTTTTGAAATGGTCAGTTAACGCTCTTTTAAATACATATTATCTTGAAGTTAAACACATATTGATTATTTTGTCAAATGAAACTTTTTAACAAAATATCAATAATTTTAAGGGTATAGTTGAAAATGTAACGTAAATGACATTATAATGGAACCAAACAACTTTTAAAAACCATCAATATGTGTAGAGAATAGCATGTTCATACAGATTGCATAAATGTTTTGTTCATTTTAACATTTCAACTTCTACCTAGATAGACTTAATTACATATTTTTGTTTTTAAGAAAATGAGGGGTAACGTATTAAACACACTGTTACAGGTATGTTTGCAAGACTTAAATTAAGTGCAATATCCGGTTTCATACTGCCTATACTATGTACTAAAGGATAAAACAAGTGAAAATTCTGCTAAAAAGGGGGCATACCTAAATGCTTATTTTTGACATTTTTGAACACTGGCTCCTCTACTAAAAGAATATGTAACAACTTTCTAAAAGAACCTGTAACCCGAATTTTAGGCTCATAAAGCATTTGTAACCTTTCATAAAGAACCATTAACTTCGAAAAATTTTGAAATTGGCTAAAACGTATATTTAAGGAAGAATTTAAGCTTTATATACCAAATATATAATAAAATGGTTCGTTTCCAAGCATGCTTTGCTCGATTAAACTATGAAATATACACATATGGCATTTGTTGAAACTTAGCATCTCTATTGTAATTGGTGAATTGTTGGACAGCTTAACTGTATGATAAATGCATAGACTATCATAAAACATGCTTCTTATATGTCTTTTAACAAAATTTGACTTTAAAACTGTCTAATATAACCATTTTCACCCCGTTTCTGGCATGAGCATCGCATCTTGTCAAGAATCATTAACCCAAAGTAAAGAATCTGTAACCCTTTTCATAAAGCATCATTGACAACTTTCATAAAGAATCACCCCGCACTGTGACTGAGTTAACCCCCTGTGATAGAGGCTAAAATAGATTTTCAAGATGAAAACTTTAAAAATCTTCTTGTCTGAAACCACAAGGCCTAAAGCCTTGATAATTAGTATGTAGCATCACCTAGTAGACCTCTACCAAGTTTGTGCCATTTATAGCCCTGGGGCCAAAAATGGCCCCGTCCCCATGGTCACATGTTTAACATAGCCTTATATAGGGAAAACATAAAAAAATCTTCTTGTCTGAAACCAGAAAGCTTAGACTCTTGATATTTGGTATTTAGCTTCACCTAGTGGACCTATACCCAGTTTGTTCAAATAATATACCTGGGGCGAAAAATGGCCCCATCCCGGGGGTCACATGTTTTACATAGGCTTATATAGGGAAAATGTGTAAAAATTCTTCTTGTCTAAAACCACAGCAGGACCTAAAGCCTTGATATATGGTTTGTAGCATCACCTAGTGGACCTCTACCAAGTTTTTTTCAAATTTTACCCCTGTGGCCAGAGATTGCTACGCCCCAGGGTCAAATGTTTTACACAGGCTTCCTGATCATACTCACTTACTATTTTTTGTATAGGGAAAACATGAAAAAAAACCTTCGCGTCTGAAGCTAGAAGGCCTAGACTATTGATATTTGGTATGTAGCATCACCTAGTGGACCTATACCCAGTTTATTCAAATTATAGACCTGGGGCTAAAATTGGCCCCGCCCTGGGGGTCACATGTTTTACAAATGCTTATATAGGGAAAACATGAAAAAACCTTCTAGTCTGAAACCACAAGGGCTAGAGCCTTAATATTTGGTATGTAGAAATTTTTTGTGTGTGGTGGGGGAAGGGGGTAGGGTCTTGTTATGCGCTCAAAAACTATACTACAGAAGAGACCTGCTTGATTGCCCGCCACCAAATTTTTTAAATCATTACCTTTCACTGAACAAGACTGGTGCACATAGTACAGGTGAGCAATTCAGGGCCACTACGGCCCTCTTGTTATCTTTTCAAACAGTTCAGACCTATATGACTTGTATCAGCTGAGTCTACACTGCGTGCCAACGTACATGTTAGCAGATATCCAGGATCAAATATTTGAACCCTAAAGGCTAGCCACATTATGATAAAATTACATGTCATATTAAAACGGAATTCATATCATCCCTCGAACGCTAAAGGTGCTATCTTCCTTTGAGCCTTCTTCTTCCATACCCAATGCATGGTATCAAAACAGTATCTGGCTTTTTATTGTGCAGCTACTTAGTTTCTCTGAGCCCTTGCTTAGAGAACATTATAAATCATATTTCTAAATTGATCATATAATGGCCTTAAATGTAAATAAGGTATTACATCTAGGTATTAGTTGTTGGTTTGGCTGTGCTCTTGTGCACCCCTTTGGTTAAATAATTATTTTTGGTGCTCTATACATATTTTTGAGATGTTTATAGTTTTGAATAAGTTGTATAAGTCGTTCGGTGAAAATACTAACTTTGAAGAGAGAATGCTCTGTTGAGAAGGATAAACAAATTTAAAATAGATATTTTGCTTACCCATTGAAAAAATCTGTAAGAGCAAATATTTGACAAAGGCATGATAGAATGTATGAAGAAAAACCAAACACACCCTTTCTTTCTTAAAAATGAAAAATTGGGCGTCACAAAGCTGTAAATATCTTGATTTCAGACATAAATGAATGTGAAGAACATACTCCATGTTTAAATGGTACATGTCAAAACACAGTTGGTAGCTGGTTCTGTGCCTGTGACAAGTATTCTAATTTCACCAGATTAAATAGTTCCCATGGACAATGTGATGGTAAGTTTATATTATAACTGGCAATTTATAAACCCATTATGTCAAATAAACTATTTTGCCTTTATTTTATTATTGAAATGGGTTGATCTACTATTCAATCTATTCCATGAGAGTTACTGGTTTAAATGTCGAAATTATTTTAACTGGTGAAAATGACTATATTAAGTGATATTTCACAAAGTTGTAAGTAGACAGCTATGACTAACTTGTTTAAACTGATAATTGTTGATCATAAATTAAGGTCAATCAAAATAGAGCAAAATAATTGACAAACTATTTTCGGGTATATAGAACTGGGTAAATACTAGCCATGCATCTAGTTGTAAAGAATAGAGAAAAACAACAAAAAACTAAATAATCAAATGCATTGTGTCTCTTCATGAAACCTCACAGAAATCCTCATCCTCTTGTGAATGCAACTCTACATACCACTGGATATTGTCAAACATTTGCAACATTTGATAATGTGATATATTGTCAATAATCCAATGGCAATACAAATGTTTTACTTACATCTCAATTGCTGGCACAATTACAATTAGAAATTTAACTTATGTCTATCGTTTATCATTTCACAGATATAGATGAATGTGAAAGCATTGGTAAAGAATCATGTGGAGAATATGGGACATGCGTAAACGAAAGTCCAGGTTGGAAATGCAATTGTTCACAAGGATATACTAGTGTTCAAATTGGCCCTAACACTCATGAGTGTAAAGGTAACGTTGTCAATTCATATCTTATTATACCCCCCCCCCACAAACGTAGTCTAGGAGGTATACTGTTTTCAGCCTGTCCCTCATTCTGTCATTCCGTCCTTCCATCAACATTTCAAGGTTTTTGTCGAATAACTTATGTAGCTTTGTCCTATTTTTATTCAATTCGCACCACACCTTAACCATTAGACAATTCATATTTGGTACGAAAAACTGGGCTTAAAGATTAGTATTGCAAGAGTTATGCCACCTTGTAGTTCTAACATTATGGTGTTTGCAATATGGCTGATAGTGCATACTTTATGAAATCAATTTCTCCTAGAGTAATCAATGTATCCCTTTAAAACTTTGCAGTTATGTTACAGACATATTGAAAAGATGCATGTGAAAGTTTAATGATGAAAAATAATTTTTGATAAATTTACACTATTTTTAACTTAGTAAATTCTCAATCACAGTACATATTAAGTAATGGCTAATAGTGCATACTTTGTGAAATCAATTCCTCCTTGATTCTATCGGGTATACTTTTAATACTTTGCTTGTATGTGGCAGACATATTGAAGATGTACATGTAGGAATATAATAATGAAAAATGATTTAGATAATTTCACAGCATTTTAAACATAGCCAATTCTCGACCACTGCACATATTGAATAATGGTTGATCGTGCATACACTGTGAAATCAACACCTCGGAGAGCCTTCAGAATAACAATTCAATACTTTGCATGTATTTTACAGACATATTGAAGATGTGCATTTGGACGTTTAATGATGTAAAAATAATTTTTGCTAAATTCACAGCATTTTAAACTCAGCCAATTGTAGACCACTGCACATAAGGAATGATGGTTGTAAGTGCATACATTTTAAAATCAACTCCTACAGCCTTCAGTGTATCATTTTAATACCCATGTATGTTGCAGACATAATGAAGATTATGTTGGGGGGTATACTGAAAGTTGTGCTTGCAGCCTAATTCTTGTGTTATATATGTTTTACTAAATTTGTTTTTGTGATCATTTCTTATCCTAATTTATGATCATAGGGATAGCTAGTATAAAATGATTGTGGGAACTCTTTCTTTCTCTGACCATTTAAAAGTATCAAAATCTTGCGAAAGGTAGGGAAAGAACAAACACTTAAGGTAGCTTAAAATAGAGAGCTAGCTGTTTTGCTCATTGTATGTTTTGGGGATTGATTTTGGTTTGTCATTGTTTTAATATGTAATAGTGATATTCCCTGGTTAAATCCTCATTTTGTTTGCATTTTTGAATATATAAGCGGTGATTTCTCTTGACCAACAAACTAATGTTTTACTGGTTACACTTGTGTAAAATTGTCCTTTTTTAAGGTAAGACACATGTAGATTTAGGAAATGTTGTTAAATATTATTGAATAAAATCCATGCATCTTACTTTGTATTGTCTCGATTCAAATAACACAAACCCATGTATTAATTAGGCAATGTACGAACTCTTCATGCATGGATTGTGTTCCTTAAATACAATTGTTTCTAGCCACTATATTTTACGACAGTTGATCTGTTTATCACAAGTATATCGTGGTGCAGTAGATTGATCTGCAATGTGTGACAAGCTGGCTTCAGTGGAATATGGATCTACACTGTTTGTAAAAGAAGCTAACTTTGCGCAACTATACCATAGTCAAGTATATTTCTGTTTCTAAAGTTTGCACATTTTTTGCGCAGCGCAAGACCAACTAAAATATATGTAGGACAGTATTGTGTGATAAGAAAAAGTTACTAATCATTTTAAGGTTAATGCCCTAATTGCATATTCCATAAATCATTTTCACAAAAAAAATACATTAATCTAAAAAAGCGTTGGGTTATTTGATAAGTTTGAAGCAATTCTCAATTGTTGCAATAGTTTTAGTATTACAATAACACTCGAGTTGTGAGTGTGATGTACATAAATGTTTCAAATGCAAACATGATGGTGCAAAATATTTTTCATATTTATAAAAACTTTTCAGATATTGATGAGTGTGATGTACAAAACTGTTCATCAGATGGGAATTGTTGTGGCCAACATGGGGAATGTAAGAATACAATTGGTTACTGGACATGCAGTTGCTCACCTGGTTATGAAGTCACCTTTAACAGCTACAATAACATATCTTGCAATGGTAAGCATTTTAATTTTTCACATGCCTCAAGATAAGAATGCATTATTAGTTTATTATTTCTCAACCAAAACATATAGGGTATCTATTTAAAAGACGGTTCCTTTGGCCACCAAAAATAAATGTCTAAAATTATGGGTAAGAAATAAAATTACAATCTTATGCTCAAAATATCTTTCTTATAAAGAGTATCCTTAAAGTGGGAAAACAAACGTCTGCTCAGATGGTCCTAATCACAAGACCAAAATGGTCACCATGACATAATATGACAAACCCCTTAAAATATTATTTCCAGAACCAGAAGGCGAGTGGTCTAATGCATTGAAATGTAGCATATAGGTTGTAGGCCCTAACAAGTGTTCACAAAATGATATCCTGGGTTGACCTTGAATTCTTTATGACATGGTTCAAGTTTCAAATTCGTTTAAAAAGTAAAAATCTTAACAAGATGATATATTTTGAAAATTATTAAAGCCAAAGTTATTATACACAGTAGATATGTTTAAACATTTTAGATAAATAAGTACCAGAGGTAAATGTTTACATTTGACCTTTCATTCTAGGTCCCTTGTATTGGCCTCACAATAGTTTGTGCTAAGACATTTTCTCTGAAATTACAGGTCAATAAGTCATATTGGACATCCATTAGAAGTAACAACCTAAATATACGAGATGCATTTGGAAAGTTCTTAGTATGGCATCATAACTCCACAATGCCTTGATAAAATGCTATCAAATAATACATTTTTGGAAACAAAAATTCAACTGCTACTTAATGGTTTAATTTTTGTCAAAAAGGGATTCGGCGTGAACGTGCAGTGCATGCTTAAAATGAGTAGGGTTTATACACAGGCTGAAATTTTAAGCAAAATATTTGTAAAAAAACGAAGGAAAAATGGGGACCTTATTTACGATCTTGGTTTGACAAATTAACGATTTGGTGCCAACTTAATTATTATTAAAATATATTATGTGATCACTGCTTGCACAACTTACACCTTAAAATTCAGAAAATGTAGAGACTAATAGAGAAATGATAAACTTTCAAAAATGGGACTTTTTTCGATTTTTCTTTATACTTTTACTATAAATTGTGTCACTACAGGAGCAAAAAAATGCCTATTGAGTGTATGTTTTGCTTTATTTATAGCGAACTATGCATAAACATCATTTCGTTGTGCAAAAAGAGTAGCTTGTTTAGTTCTGTATTTGAGAAAATTATTCCTAATGACACTACCATTACTTTTCAAAAAAGTGGGTCGGGGAACTTAACCCCTCACATTTTATCGATGGCAGAAGAACGTCTCATGGCATCGCGTTAACCATCAAAAAATTAATTGATTTCTACTCTCAAGGTACTTTTTTTTTGTTTGCCACCGTTTTCAATTGAAATGAACCAGAACATCAACTCATAGCTAAACTTACTCTGCCTCATGGGAATATTATAAGACTTATCTTCCCTTTGTTCTGGTTTACAAAATTTATTTTTCTTTCATATCAAAGAGCATAAAGTGTGCTTGACAAAAATACCAACGCACGTCATTTTTAAACTACTGTCAATTATATATTTTCAAAATATGTGCATTGTGACATCCGATTTTTAGTAAAAAAAATAGCGCATAGCTTTACTTTCTAGACGGTTTTAGTATTGCTGTTCTGGTATTTAGTAATTAGAAACATCCAACTCGGGCATCAATTCTATAATTACTGTACCAGATTGTGGCTTACCAAATGGTACAAAATTATCTAATTTCATGAATTATTGTTAATGTTCTGCACACTTTTCAAAAGGTAAAATGTTATATTTTCCACTGAAATTTTGCAGTTTCCAGTATACAATTAGTGCATGTTATCACAATGATATTGTTTGTGTGTGCATTATAATATCCTCACGAAATTTGTGCCATACCATAGAGAAGAGATAGTTCTTAAAAAAGATATCAAACATGATGGGGTTTGTAAATCAGTTACTGAGATAGAAGACTGTGCTAAGAACTTTCCTAATGCCCCTCGTAACTAAATTTTACTGTCACATGATTAAGTTGACTGCAAGTAATAAATATAAAAAAACACCATCTAGCAAGCCTTAGGGTCATTGACTGCTGGCCTTGTTTGAAGCATTAGGGATGAGTGTCCTTCCAAATTTGCTCAAATGATAATAAAGAATGACTTTGCTCTAGTTTATTGCAAGGTCAGGTTTGACACATAGGAACATCCTGAAAACAGAACTTTGTTTTAACTTTTGAGGACAGTAATAATACTTATATACGTTTTAACTAAGAAGACAATGACTATGGGTAATGATCAAGAATGACCTTTGTCCTCTCGGTCAACGAAGCTGTTACTCAAATTGCAAACATTTTTGCATACATAGAAAATAAGAGGATCAATTAAAGTATATTTCATATAAAGGTCACGTGAACAAGCTGATTGTCATTTTTATCATGGGTACAAACGTTATAAAAATCTTTTCTGGAATTCTTTGGGTTTCCGTAGGTAACATAGCAGATATTGGACATGCATAATCTGTTAAAATGATGATCCTTGTTTTGTCTTAACCCAGGTAACAGGAAACGTTTGAATTTGGTTGTATGTAGGTTTATTTAAACGTAACCATTTAGAAACGTTATGCAAAGGTATATATAGGTACTGGTTACTGCCAATAAACAGCTACAAAAAGTTTATATTGAAAAATAATCAAATTCTAATATATACTGTAGATATACTTAACTACTAAAGAAATCTGACGCATACTGTGTGTCATTTTTTTTTTGGTAGTTAATGCACACTTGTCTTTCCATTGCGTAAAGTCGAACAAAGGTAGACGAAGATGGACTGAGATTATTTGAAAAGATGAACTTATTTCAGACGTAAGCTATCAAAACGTCATGTTATCGCTAAAATCATTTTTGCAAGAATAAAGAAATCACGCAAAATACACCAGAAACCGCTTAAGTGTGACTCTTTGTTATTTCATTGACATCTTCTGGAAATATAACCCAAAAGCCAATTTTCACTTACTTAACGTCAATTTCCCTTTATCAGCGTTTTATGAGCTTTTAAAAAGCACTGCCACTTTATCATCTTAGTTCACTTTGTATGATGTTTGGAATGCATTTTGACAATGTTTCAGTCATTTTGAACTCCGTAGCTTCCATCTACGTCCATTTAGCAACGTCAAGCGTTACAATTACATGCTGATATGTGTATACTGCAAAGCTTGAAACTCATACGCAATTAATGTCAAGTGTGGCCAATTGGCACTATAACAAAGTAGACAGTACACACTAAATAGCGACATACTTTGACAAAGACAAAACGGTTATTATCCATAGTTTACGTTGTTTCTTAATTGACGTAAAATTTGGCTCATTCCGCTTTTACCCTTTAACGTGATGCGATACATAAGTTCTGATTCTTGAAAATGCATTCTCTTACAATGACTGGTTGACTCCAAGTTATTTCAGCTTCTAGAAATTGCTTGAACAAACGAAAAACACTGCTGTTTAGAAAACGTCGAAAGCACAACTTAAAAACCCCATATCATACATCACCAAAAGAAATTGCAAATTTTTAAAATGCACTTTTGTCTGTACTGACTTTGACCTTGCATACAAGAAAAAAGTTTTTAAAAAAATATCTAGACATACATTCCCGAGGCAAAAGTGATAAAAACGGTATTTATGACGTCGTGACGTCATGTTCTATATTTGATAAATATATTGTCTCGAAGAATACTTTCTAATGTCTTGATATTAATATAAGCGTATTGGCTTAGCACTATAATTTGTTAATTACGAATTTAAAGCAAGTAAAAGTGTCAGGTTTCTTTAGTAGTTCAGTATAATTACCGGTAAATAAATCAACCATTTTCACAGTAAAGCTCAATTTAGAAACCAACGTTTGATTAGGTTCTGTAAACGTTTTATAAATGCGTATCACAATCGTGTAGCAAACAAAAGCCTCCCTTGTAAAATACCGTTTTATCTGAATTAATGTTTACATTCTATCTTTTGCAATAAATGCTCATCTAATTGAACAAAACATATTTTATATGAAACTGCAATAGTTTATTTAGTGCCAAACACTGAGATTCCAAACAAAGAAACTAACATAAGCTCTTCATCAGGTATTTTTTTTCCAATAGGTTTTGCTTTAAAATGCATGATAATAATAAGAAGAAGTATGTTTAATGTGACGTTTAACTGCTTGCTTCAAATAAATGCATGTGACTAACCCAAGATATTTTGGTGGCATAACACAAATATTGCATTATTTATACTTGCAGTTCTAGCAGATCCCGTGTTGTAGTTATGAATTGCAGTTTAAGACACTCTAAAAAACGACAAGCATCAGAATCAAAATTTTAGGAAATTACATGAAAATTGAAGATTTCAGAATGATTTTTTGAAACGTTGGGCAAAAACGTTTAGGAACCCAAATTTTGTCTGCAAAAATAGGGTTCCTAAATGTTACAATCAAACGTTCCCCTAACGTAATCAAAACGTTTCCACAACGTTATTTTGAAACGTTTGTCATAAACGTTTAGGAACAAAAAAAAATATTGCAAAAATAGGGTTTCTAAACGTTAAAATCAAACGTTCCCCTAACGTAAACAAAACGTTTCCTCAACGTTTCAACAACATTATTTTGTAACCTGGGAACATGGTAAACCCAGACCACTTAACATTCATATGTTCTGGATATCGTCACATGCACTTCAAAACAGTTCTTGAGCCAGGTTTATAATATTTATATACTTATCCAATATGTGAAAATGGGGGTCAGGAGCGCCAGAAAATCTTTACAATCAACCCAGAGGCTTGCTTTCTCGCAAAACACATTCCTGACACTGACAAAGACCTGGTGTAAAGTTAAGGCCTCGTTTCCAATTAGATAAGTACACCGTGCATTTTACATTGACACAACACGTATTAGGTATTATTGAAATCACATTTACTTACTTAAACGATGATAAAATGTGCCATCATCAGATGTCATGTTCATTTTACTCTAACGTGTTACAGACATAAACGAGTGTGAACATAACAACACATATATATGCATTGGTGGACTTTGCAATAACAGCATTGGCTCCTGGAACTGTGTTTGTGACAAAGGATATGACAAAAAAGAAGTTGCTGAGAATGTCTACATATGTGAAGGTAATCAATCTGAAAACATTGACCCAATTGACAATTCAAGCCTGGTATGTATATAATGCATAGTATTATGTATGAAAAAGCTGCATTTTGTTAACTGGTACTGACATAAGAAAAATTAGTTCTGTAGCATGTTGGTTCAGCTCTATTAATATCCATATATCTGTGAACAGAATAAATGAAGTTGATGTGGTCGTTTTTTTCGATAAAATATCGCTAAAAGTTTAAGTCATTAATATTAACAAGCATAGAAGTAAGTATAACTTAGTGACGTAAGTCTTTGCTTTGGAACTGACGTTTTATAAAACCTACAGTTTTTTTCAAGCCTTTGTGCATCATTATTACACTACAGAAATCCAATTTTTTAAGTGTTTTCTCAAAAGTTTTTAAGCAACAAAATGATAATAATAGCAATCAAACCTCTTTTCTAATACATCTGCTAGGCCCACAGGGCTGTTAAAACCCTCGCCTTTTAGGCTTGGATTACAACACCATCTCCAGGGCCCAGCAGATGTTAATGCATAAAAAACATGACTGATTCCTATAATAAAACTACACTGAATGGTAGAATAAGCTCTATCAAGAAAATGTTTTTTGTTATTTAGTCTTAATGTTGTTGTGAAAATATATTTTATCTAAGAAGTTGGACGCCTTTATTTCAGGCAATGTATTTGATTGATATCTAAAAGACAATTTAAGCTTAAATAACACATATATAAAAGGTGTGGACAGGAGGCTTTTAGCCTGCATTAAGACATTATGATAATTGGGCGTTACGTCATTAGCGTAACGTCTTTTTGACGTTATATTTAACGTAAGTTGCTAAGGGAAGCAGGAATCGTAACGGCGCCATTGATCGTAGGGCGCAATTGTTGTAGAGGAATAAAGTGTATCGTTCAACTCACAATCGGAGTTGTTTGTTTTATTTTTGGTTTTTATTCCACCATCGGGAATATCGTCAATCCAAAATGGTAGCAGAGCGAGGTTTCAGAAGTTTAATCGAGAAATAGAGAATTGTTACTATGACATTATCGGCTCATAGAATCAGCATTGTAGATCGTATAGAAAATATCGATAGTATGGTTTATCAGATGGAGAATTTAGAACAAGAAAAGGTAAAAGCAAATTCGAACATTTGTCAAGCTCAGAACAACTTGTTATTACTTATAGAAGGCCACAAGATACAAAGCCGTAAAGAAATTCTAGACGCTTTAGGGAGCTTGGACAAATGGTCTGAAAGCGCTATTGAAATACTGTACTCTTTATCGGACTTGTATTTCAAAGGCAGTCAGCTGGAAAAGGGCTACATGATCGTAGAGGAGTTGGAAAGACTAGAAGAGGACTATTCTAATGCTAGCGAATTAGCATGGAACTATTTAAATATGCTAAGATCAAATAATACGCCTGGTCTCTCACAGCGAACACAGGTGACAGGGACCTCTCTAACGACAGGAATGGTGAAACAATGCAATGATATACAATCATGTACGCAAACTGGACTATGTGCTAATATTGAACAGAACAAACAACAATATAGAGACGTTTCTGTAAAATCGGAATTAATTGAGTTCAGTCACATTCATAATCCAGCTCTTTCCTATAGTAATCGCCAATCGGACACTACCGTACAAATATCGAGTAAATTAAACCGAACTTAATCGAAGCTTCATGGCAACATAGAAGCAGACATGATCCCCACCACTTTGACTTGCAAAGTTGTAGATATAACTTCTTCTGGCACAGAGGGGAGGAGGCGAAAGTATCAGAGTAGCAGTGCATTTAATGAAAGCACGTCGTTAATGTCTCAACAAAACGACGTCCGCAGATCAGCAGAATATGCAAAAGCGGTACACTTAGAGGTTCCATGTGTTGTAAGAGAAGCCAACTACAATATCTGTCAATACAATTGGAAGAGGTCAAAGTCCAGCAAGACGTCTAAGTTCAGCAAGAGGTCTAAGGCTAGGAAAAAGTATTTGTCCAGGAAGAGGTCTAAGTCCATGAAGAGGCATAAGTCTAGGAACAGATCAAAGTATGAGAAGAGGTATAAGTCCAAGAATAGGCCTAAGTTTAGAAAGAAGTCTAAGTCAAGGAAGTTACCTAAGTCTATGAAGAGATCTAAGTTTAGTGTGAGTTCTAAGTCTAAGAAAAAGCTCAGGTCCAGAATGAAGTCAAAGTCAAGGAAGAGGTTCCTGAACAATAAAAGAACCAAGACAAAAATGCGGTACAAGTCTAAGATATGGCCCAAGTCGAGGAAGGGTTTGGAGTCTAGGAAAATGTCCTGGAAAATGTCCAGGTCTTGGAAAAGATGCAAGCCTAGGAAGCGGTCTACATCCAAAAACCAATCAACGTCTCGGAACAGGTCAAAGTCTAAGAAAGGGTCTGTCCAGCGAAAGGAAGACGAGGAAAGTGGTCCATGGATAAAATGCATGAGTCGAAGTTTTCGTGTTCCAGTATGGACAGAATACATTCATGAGATAGAAAAAAACTTTCCCCTGTTAGGAACTCTCGTTGGCTTCAGAAGAAGGATTGTTACTGAATCATCAATTTATACTAGAAACACACCTTTACATACTAGTTGCATCGTGATGTTTTATCTTATGCTTCATGGATACTGATTTGGATTTATAATCTTAACTTTGCATTTTTGCGAAATTGAATCTAGTTTTTAATTAGAAATTGATTAAAATTCATAGTATTTTGAGTAGGGGAAAATGGACAGGAGGCTTTTAGCGTGCATTAAGACATTATGATTATTGGGCGACACGTCATTAGCGTAACGTCATTTTGACGTTATATTTAACGTAAGTTGCCAAGGGAAGCAGGAATTGTAACGGCGCCATTGATCGTAGGGCGCCATTGTTGTAGAGGAATAAAGTGTATCGTTCAACTCACAATCGGAGTTGTTTGTTTTATTTTTGGTTTTTATTCCACCATCGGGAATATCGTCAATCCAAGGTGATTTAAGCCCATATCCTGAAAACCCATCAAAGGGAATTAGAAATTAGAAGATCTAAATGACATTTTATGCAGTTACTGTTTGCAGTAATTTTACATTTTCTAACTTAGACAAAGATGAATGCAGCTCTGAAGACTACAGATGCGATGGAATCAGATGCATAAACATGCCTGGTAGCTGGAGTTGCGTATGTGAACAAGGCTATAAAAACACAAGTGTTGTTACAGAGAACCATGTTTCAACAGTACAATGTAACAGTAAGTATTTGGATCAGCTGACATGATATAACATATGAGAATTTAAACCTTAGAAACTGTAAAGGCAAAATATAAAAAAAGGGTTGTATAGTACGACCATACTTGGGTGTTGTTACAAACTGAAAACCTGCTAAATTCTAGACAATCCTTGCCAATTGTGTTCATGAAGACAATAGATGGCTATCCTGATAGGATACACAACACATATGTCAAGCTGGAATTTATGCAGGGAGCTGCTTGAAAACAAGGGATTTGAGTCAATTTTTTGTGGAGTAATAACAGACAGTTTAGTAGAGGAGCCAGGGTTCAAAAATGTCAAAAATAAGCATTTAGGTATGTCCCCTTTTTAGCAGAATTTTCACTTGTTTTATCCTTTAGTACATAGTATAGGCAGTTTGAAACCAGAAATTGCTATCAATTTTAGTCTTGCAAACATACCTGTAACAGTGTGTTTTATACGTTACCCCTCATTTTCTTAAAAACAAAAATATGTAATTAAGTCTATTAATGATTAAATGAACAAAATATTTATGCAATCTGTAAGAACATGCTATTCTCTACACATATTGATGTTTTTAAAAGTTGTTTGGGTCCATTATAATGTCATTTACGTTACATTTTCAAATATACCCTTAAAATTATTGATATTTTGTTAAAAAGTCTCATTTGACAAAATTTTCAAAATGTGATTAACTTCAAGATAACATGTATCTAAAAGAGCGTTAACTGACCATTTCAAAACCGCAAACAGATACGTTCTAACATAAATACTGTGTCAGTTATAAGCTGTTTAATTAGATGACCGTATATAAAACTTTATATAAGTTTAGAACCTATAAAGGTTTGAAAATAAGCATGCAATTTTTCTGTTAGCCTTTAAACACCTTATGATAATTGTTTTGATATCACCGACTTAAGAGTAATACTTAACAACATTTCTGAGGTAAAATATCATTATGTTGCTCGAATTTCAATATGTAAAGTATAAAACAAAGTTGAAGACAAACAAATTATGCTTAATAGCTTAAATTATACATCACTGGAAATTTTATTTCATTAAAAGGGGGGGTCTGTATTTGATAGGCATAAAAAGGGCATTTGTTCCAAAAGAAGAAGTTATCAGTACTAAATAGGAGACTGTATATATGGTTGTAATTTTTTCTTTTAAGAAGTGGTATACTTCTTGACTTAAAAACAAAACACATTGTTTGCTAATTTTTGTTTTTGTTATGTTATGCAATTTATTAACTTATACAATGATAAGTCTGAGGCAACATCTCAACTAGGATACATTCACTTAAGCTTTGTCAGTCAAATTTGCTAAGGCAACATATAAAACTATAAATAAACGAAAAATATATCATGATAATATATTTGTCTCAACCTTTTTCCATATATAACTGAGCCTGAAAACCTTAAACAAATTTAGATAGTTGCACATTTTTTTCTTTTAATTGAACAAAACAATCTAATAAGCTATGCAGAAGCAGCCAGAGCTTTGTGTCGAACTTGTTCACACTCATCACATTATATATAATTGTAAATAACATATCTGTTCTCTCAAATCAGATTCATTTATGATAAAATATCTAAGAATCTCTGAAATGATGTGTGGATGTTGGAAACTTTGTTTGTTGTTGTTTCTATTGGTCGTGGGAGTTTTGTATCGGGCCTTTGTTTTCTAATTTGTTTCTAGTTCAGCAATCATCTTGACAAGGAAGAGAGCTGGTCGCTGCACTTTAATTATATTGTAGTTATCTGTGTTCTGTGTCCCTTCCTGAAGGTGCAGTGGGATCAGTCAGGAGTCTGTGATTGTGACATTTCCTAGTCATGTTCACTTATAAAAAGACATTTGCTGGCAATCTAGACAGCATCACTCCTTTATGAATATTAAATAATATGTTGTTTACGTTACATTAAATTTAGGAAACATATGTGTTTGTTATCATTTATTCTTTAAGAGAGTGGCTCTGTTATGCAAATTGTTTAAGCCACATCTATTTATGCATATATCAAAACTCAGAAGGTGACTTTTGAATTTATTCTAGCTATGAACTTTAATTTCAGCTCATTTTTAATATGGCTTTCATTGTTTGATTAATGAAACTGATAGTTCTTTTAACTTATTATTACTACTTATTTGTCAAAGCAATGCAAACTTTAAAACTGAATGGGTTATTCAAAATGAATTATTGCCTTTGAAATTGGAGAAATCATCCATAATGATGGGTTTTACAAGGCAAGGCAGTGATCATATCCAAGAAATCTAGATTTCTTCAGTTGTAATTTACAATACCAAATTTAGGTTATAAAATTTCAACAGAGAGAAAATGTTTCAGCAAAATTTAACTAGGGTGCATTAAAATAACAGTTTAAGAGATTATTTACCTTAATCAGAATGATGATAGGAATAGCAATATCTTAGAGTAAAAATAGCAGTCATAAGATCAAACTTAGTTTTAGCAATGAGTGCTAATATAGCTGATGTTAAGTTCAATCATAATACCATAACAATCATTGGATCCCATTTTAAACAACCTGTTGCAGGAATCCTGTCAATTGCATCAGTTTATGTGCGTTAAATAATAGATGAGTTGTAAACACATCAGGGTATAGAGACAAAAAGGCATACATTAGATTATCTACTGTGCTTATAAAATAATAATTATATGGACAATAGAGAAGGCACAATAGTTAGTATCATTACTAACAAAAATAATAGATCTACATGTTATGCTAAGAAAGTATGCATACACTTAACAGATAGTATGTATGCATGTTTAATTTGTCTGTCGCTCTTTTTTATCAATCGTCTGCATAAAAAATTGTATTTCTTTCGATTTGTAAAAGTATCATGATACATCTCAGATAGTTATAACATTGTCTCTATTGCCAATTGCACTATATGTAAGTATGAGACAGCATAGCATTTGTTGAGAATACTATCGGAAAGTATTCTTTGAAAGTAGCATAAGTATGGTTTTGTTTCTTTTACATGAACAAAGTCAATGTACCATAAATATAGCATCGTTTAACAAGTTGGTACATGTTTTATGGCTAATAATTAGTTATTTTAAGGACTGGACTGAATGACAGTTGTTATGATTACTTATTGTTAGTGTAAAAAATAAATAGTGTACTGCTGAATAAAAGAAACATTAAAGCAGACTCTATCACGTATGCTGATAATCTATATAGCTAAAAAGCAAATGTATGCAAACATTCTGGAAAATATGATCAATCAAGTCGTATTCTTAAAAGTTGTTTGCTCAAGGTCCTGATTATCGAAGTCTAATTATTTAGAAATTTCTACAATACTAACAATGCAGGGGAGCTTTTTCAACGTATTGACTGACATGAGTCTGTTTCTAAAGTATTAAAATGGTAATTTAGAATAAATGCTGGCCTGTTTCATTGTTTCACAAACGTGTAGAACCAGGCAACACAATGATTAAAGTAATGATATATATTTTGTTATATACGTTACCAACATAATAATACTCTTTTTCCAAAGCGGACACGCTGAAGATACTAAAATATTATAACCCCAAGGTTAGCTAAGGCTGGTGCTAAATCAGAGACAGAAATCATCAAGATAGTTTTGTTTCATATGACACCGATGAAGGTATATTTAATGTTTCACTTCTAGATTTGGACTTCTGCTTGGAATATCTTACATTGTTTAGAGTTTTAAGGTATATTTTGTGTCTTATTGTTTTAAATATAGCTGTTATAACAAATAACTGTTTATAAATGGATATATTTGTTAGCTTTTACAATATGCGATGGATCTGACTATGTCACTGCCTGCTTTTTATTTATTAATTGTGCTGTTGACGGTGAAAAAAATGTCTTGTATATGTCATTTAACGCCAATTAATGCATAAAAAGAAGCAAACACTTGGTAGTAGCACAGATATTAAAGAATCATTTACGCTTTTTGAAACAATTTAGTCATGAATAATAAAGAGGTATCAATTATTCTATTCACATGATTCCTAAAACATATACTTAAAGGCATTTATGTGCATTACTTTCAAGTTTTTCCCTTTAAACCAAATATGATTTTGTTGATGTTGCATCTTATTCATATTAAATGTTTAAAATACAATATTTCCAATCAAATTTTGAGCACTAAGTTGGTAGTCAATTTCATTTTCACCTACTAACTGTTTGAACGCATATACACAAAACATTGCACAAAAATATAGTTTTAAAAGAAAGTAACATATATAACAGAACTTCCAGGTGCCTAAACTAATATTATTACTCTGCTTTTAAGCTGCATCTAATTAAGTACAGCTCTTGCTAAGCACCATGCAAATGGCGATACATCCATAGTGACAGAAATCGTAAATTTGTGTCCTATCATGTAGCACTTGTCACCAAACACTGACTGGTACAATATTTCTTTGATTGGAAGCTCGTTGCCATGCCAACCAACAATTTTCAATTTTACCTCATTTTCCTGTGTAAATGCTACTAAAAAGCCGATTTTGGGTTATTTGATCAACCAAGAGTTTGTGCCATGGAAGTAAAATAGTTAATTTGGTATATCAGTTATGTAGAATGATCTTGGCCTTAATAAATGATATACTAACAATTGTATTATGATAACTCGTACACGAAAATTAACTAGTATTGGGAGGTGGGGTACTTGTAATCTGGATTTTAGCAAAATGATGAAAAATCAGCAAATTTCAAGATAATTTTTCTCCCGTGACCATCCTAATCTAAGACAATGATGTATTTAAATCAATAAAGTGATATATGTTCTTAAACAAAAATGCAAGAAACCCATGTGTTTTTTCTTCTCTTGCGTGCAATTGTGTTAAGGTAGCAGCAACCGTTTTCAAAATCTAAGAAATTGGCCCAAATGGCACATTTTAACATAACTTTTCTCCCATGACCATCCTAATGTAAGACAATGATGTATTTAAACCAATAAAGTTATGTATGATCTTAAGCAAAAACGCTAGAAATCCATGTGTTTTTTCTTCTCTTGCGTGCAATTGTGTTAAGGTAGCAGCAACCGTTTTCAAAATCTAAGAAATATGCCAAAATGCCACAATTTAACATAATATTTCTCCCATGACCATCCGAATGTAAGACAATGATGTATTTAAAACAATAAAGTGTTGTATGATCTTAAGCAAAAATGCAAGAAACCCATGTGTTTTTTCTTCTCTTGCGTGCAATTGTGTTAAGGTAGCAGCAACCGTTTTCAAAATCTAAGAAATCGGCCAAAATGGCACATTTTAACATAATTTTTTCTCCCATGACCATCCAAATGTAAGACAATGATGTATTTAAACCAATAAAGTTATGTATGATCTTAAGCAAAAATGCAAGAAACCCATGTGTTTTTTTCTTTTCTTGTGTGCAATTGTGTTAAGGTAGCAGCAATCGTTTTCAAAATCTAAGAAATCAGCAAAAATGGCACATTTTAACATAATTTTTCTCCCATGACCATCCTAATGTAAGACATGATGTCTTTAAACCAATTAAATAATGTCTGCTTTTAAGCAAAAATGCATGAAACCCATGTGTTTTTCTTATCTTGCGTGCAATTGTGTTAAGGTAGCAGCAACCGCTTTTCAAAATCTAAGAAATCAGCAAAAATGGCAAAATGAAACATAATTTTTCTCCCATGACCATCCTAATATAAGACAATGATGTATTTAAACCAATAAAGTAATGTATGTTCTTAAACATAAATGCAAGAAACCCATGTGTTTTTCTTCTCTTGCGTGCAGTTGTGTTAAGGTAGCAGCAACCGTTTTCAAAATCTAAGAAATCGGCAAAAATGGCACATTTTAACATAATTTTTCTCCCATGATGGACCTAATGTAGGACAATGATGTTTTTAAATCAATTAAGTTATGTATGTTCTAAAACAAAAATGCAAGAAACCCATGTAGCAGCAACCTTTTTTCAAAATCTAAGAAATCAGCAAAATGGCACATTTTAACATAAATTTTCTATGATGTGTGAAATGTTAAAGTACAAGTATAAGCAAAATGATTAGTTTGGTCACGGTGGTTGTGGTGGTGGGGGTCACTTTAGTAAAACTTTTTCTATGTTCTATTTTGCTGAATATGTGTAGCAAAACAGAGTTTTGTCCCATATCTTTAAATTGTTATTTGTCCAATGAGAAAAACACTTTTGTGGAAAATTCGAGAGTTGAACCTACTATCTTTTTCATGGAAAACTTCATTTTCTTTGAAACTTTTATCTGGCCATTTTATGAGTCATTAAGACTGTCCGATGTCCTAGAAAGCATGCATGCATTTTGTGTGCAATTGTATTAAATTTAAGGAGTCTGAATTAAACCACTTTCAAAATCTAAGAAATGGGGGAAAAGGTACATTTCAAGATATTTTTTCTCCCATAATGGTGTACGATCATATCAAGTTTGCACTGTGGTGACGTCAATTCTCAGCTTATCTGTCCTAATATTTAAGATATTAATGGAAAAGGACCTCATGCTTTTGCATATGTTAAAGAAATTAGTTATATAGTTTCCTGTCCGAAAGTTGCGTTCGACCACTTCTGATTTGTCTTTCATTCAATGTAATTGTAAATTGTCTACAGATAGATGGTATCCATCATGTGTACACGAAATCTCGGCAATTCTATTCTGGAAGCATAACTATGTGGCCAACGTTGTGTAGTCGGTAAACCACTCGCATATAAAACAGCGGTTGTTGGTTTGATTCTTGGCTTCTCCAGTCTTTCTATGACCATTATTGCTTAACTGTTGGTTGAACGCTGAACAGAATCACATTGTTTCATATTGGCGATCGATTACACTATAATTGCGTTCTACTATACTATCGTTATGACAATCAAAAACACTATTTTCGGCGATCGAAAATGTAGTTTTGATAAATCCGTGCCTTGGTGGTCGCCCTAACCCGTTGTAGTAAGTCTTGACATAGCTGAAAAAAGGCATGAAGAACGGAGTTTTTGTGCTTAATGAGTTGTGCGTGCGTTTTTTGGCAGGCCTGTTAGGGGGCATGTTAGGGGGGCTACATCTAGAATAATTAAGTTTGACGCAAAAGATAATAAAATAAATGAATAATACTCAGTGTCTCTGGGTCTGGTACAGGGCAGTCTTTGAGTTCGTTATCGGGCCCCTAGGCACAGAGTCTCAGAGTCAGATGCCAGACCCCGAGCCTCGCCTATAAGGAGTGGCCCAGGGTCTGGTATACTACCAGACATTGTCCAGCAATAAATGTATATTATTGAATAACTGGCTCAACCCACGGACTTGCCGTATTTTTTTTTTCTTTGCCATAGTTAGCAAAAAACGATTGCAGGCACATTGTTTAATTGCTATCGTACCCGACAAGGATAATCCTAAAGTTGTGATACGATTTTCGCGAACAGTACAATTATATACAATTAACGACCAATCATCCTTGAAGCTGTGCAATTTTTCTGAAACTCGCAGTCTTTGAAAGCTGCAAAGGGCAGAGTTTCTAACAAGACAAGCTCTACGATATCATGAAGTATCTTAACACTGCATTATGTTCTGATTCGACTCTTCTCATACGAACATAAATCATTTATATTTTATTGCAGCGTTGTTTTACATTTCCTCTTAAAATTTAAAGAAGCATCATTCACCTGTCAGTTTCTTCAGACCATTTAGTCTATCTTTACTGCGCATGCCCAGAAGCTTCTTATTTGCAATCAAATAAAACCAACAAGAAAATAGTATGTGCCAACAGCCAGCTGATCGACGTGTATTTTGTATATTTCATGACAAAAGAATAGCATATTTTGTGTTTGTTATTCTGGAGCTCTGCTACAGCCATATTCTAAGTCCATCCGTCGTAGTCTTTGTTTGCGATCCCCAAACAATGGCAGAACATTTACAAGTCAAATCTGAAACGAACTGATATAATATCATCTTCAAGTATTATCTTTTTTTTTTTTTTTTTTTTTTTTTACAATTTTGAACGAATTGTTACTACTACAATTGAACTTTTACATCCTGTGTAACTTTAAGGTTGAAATGCACTGATGCCATTACAATTAATCTGTAAACCTGCGTAAGTTCTGAAAGAAATGCAAAGATGCTCTTGTTGAATAAAGCATAAAATGCTTTAATTTTATTTATGCAATACTACGAAAAAAAGCTACAATAAAACTCATAAACTCAGATGGTTCAATCAGAATATATATGTAAGCTGTTAACACTGTAATCTAATTCGATTAGAAGCAACCGACTCTAATGCATATATGTAAAATTATGCGTAACAATATTCTATGGATAGACAAAACGCTTTGAAGCGTGAAAACGCTTACAATATGAAACATAGTTCTCTTACAATGAATGTCTTAAGTCGTTTCTCTTTTAACATGAAATATTTAACAAGAACAGATGTTCATGTCCAAGTAGGTTATTATATGGGCTCTGCAATAGAAATACCCAAAGTTCATTACTCAAAGGTCATGGTACATCTGTATGAAATGCTTTGTGAGCATCTGCTTACCATAACCATAAGAATAATCATTTGTTTTACGTTTAATTATATGCTTTTTACTTTATTATTATCATAAAATAAAAGCGCAGATATATTTACCTTTAAGTGCATCTTCCTTAAATCTATACTTGCCAATCTGTATTTCTCCAGATATTCACAAATTTCACCATCTGCTTGCCATCTCTACTACGTTTTTCCATTCCTCTACCCTGAAATTCTTCCTGCCTCTGATGCATACCAATTTGACAATGATGTCCAGCAGTCTTTTCAAACACCTCAAAAAACTAAATACTTGTGATAAATATAGTACATTCATACTTAGCAACAATGGGATAGACGAAACCAGAAATTAGGTAGCATTCGTGCTTAATTAGCCCTTCTAGACTCAAATTCTAATCTATTCAAACCACCCTAATATTGTAAAATATCCTTAATATATATTCCTTGATGAACATGGCCACGTTAAAACTGAAATAGTGCATTTCATTTCTTCGTCAGTATATGCTTAAATAAAGGGAATAAATTTCCAAATTATAAAACATACATATTCATTTCTTGAAAGATCTTTCTTTCATATTCCAATGATATTTGCAAATCAATTTTTTTATAACTTGTAATGCAATGTGGCATAAAATAATTGAACATGCGGCATAAAATAATTGACCACTTAATGTATATATTATGCTTCTAATACTGTTGGCCAATGTTTCCAACATCATTCTAGAAACGTATGTGCTTAAAATAGTATATGATGTGTATGCTACATCAAAAAAGTGGGTGGGTGGGTGGGGAGAAAGCACGTTTGAACGATCTGCTGGCTAAGGCTTCGATAATTCAATATTAACCTATCTTCTCTTTATACACCTGTCGTCACGTGCAATTAAAGTTTCACGTGGAAATACATTTTTTAAATGAATACAACTCACGTGAAACTTAACTATTTAATGCTTTTTCAACTTAGACTTGATGTACCATAAAACCGCTTACAAGCGCTCATTCGCACCTTTACCTTAAAACGCCGTGCAAACAAATATAAATTTCATTATGTTCTGATTCGACTCTTCTCATACGAACATAAATCATTTATATTTTATTGCAGCGTTGTTTTACATTTCCTCTTAAAATTTAAAGAAGCATCATTCACCTGTCAGTTTCTTCAGACCATTTAGTCTATCTTTACTGCGCATGCCCAGAAGCTTCTTATTTGCAATCAAATAAAAACCAACAAGAATATAGTATGTGCCAGCAGCCAGCTGATCGACAATAAAGAACGGGCAACCAAAATGCTATTAACAGCCATAAATGAAAAATACAAATGTATTCTTTTATCATATTTGTTAGCAACATTTTCTGAGGTAAAGCTCATGTATGTACCTGTTTTTGGAGCTCTCTACCTTCCATCTGCCATGTTTTAGATCAATCTCTCAGGAACTACGTTCCCTGCTGCTGTAGCTCCGCCTGATCTGAGACTGTGTAAGCCGAAACTGCCCTCAGGCAAACCAACTTTTTCCAAATTTCCCAGCAAAATCTCCCTTGCTTTAGTGTATGACAGCTTCCTACTTTTACAGAACTTACAACCAGACTTAGTTTAACACTTGCCTGAAAAATATAATTACTTAAATTATCATTAATATTAGTTAATTTCATATAAACCCAAAATATGAGTTTTGGGACACCTTGTGATTCCCGTAGGGGATATGACTATCCACGTGCATTCCTTAAACTTATCAGTTTTGCTTTGCTTGATAAAAAAAATCTAGTCTATCTTGAAAAATCCTGGTATCTGAACGTATTAATTTTTGCCAATTCAGAATATCTCAGGAATCCAAACTATCTTAACATTCACATTAGGACGAATCTCAAATTAGTAAGATTTTTACCATCTTTACCAAACATTTGTACATTTTTTAGCAACATATGAGGAGTAAAAGGTTCTTTTTTAATAACTGGCTTAGACAAAAATTCTTTTACCCTCAATTCATCCTTACAGTGCTTGACATAGAAGAATTAAGCACCTTTGGCATTTTATTTTTTTTAACGGAAATCATTTTTGACCGAACCCCCTTCTCTTAGTCATCGAATTTCCTGTAATTTTCAATAGGAATCACATTAATAACAATCTATGGAAAATAATCTCCCAACAAAAAGCACCAATCACATTCTTGTTCACGTGATCTCATAAAATTTGCTAAATAAGTCCATTTAAAGACACCAAGATGCAACCAAGAAGCGTCACGCCCTTTTTTGTTTTATCACGATATAATTCACACCAATTACAATCTATAAACATCATCTCAACAATTAAGAAGCTCTAAACCCATTCTTGTTTTGTATGAATTTATAAATTTAATCTTATTGATCTCAAAACTGAGAATACTAAAACAACCAAGAAGCGTCACACACATTCTTAGTCTATCACCTTGGGAATCTCAACAAAGACTAGCTATAAACCGCATCTCGCCAAACAAAAAGCGCCAACCCCATTCTTGTCTCGTATTAGTTCTTAAAAGTCTATTTTTGTAATCTCAAATCTGAGAATGCTAAAACAACCAAGAAGCTTCACACCCATTCTCGGTTAATCACTTTGTAATCAGCCCAAAGGCAATCTATCACCTCATCGCGCCAAGCAAGAAGCGCAAAGCCCATTCTTGTTTCGTATGAGTTCTTAAAAAGTTTATTTTAATAACCTCAAGTCTGAGAATGCTAAAACAACCAAGAAGCGTCACATCCATTCTAGATTGATCATTTTTGGAGTCTGACACATTGTATAAATCACTTCTCACCAAACGAGAAGCGCCAAGCCCATTCTTGTTTCGTATAAGTTCTTAAGTTTATTTTAGTAATTTCAAATCTTTGAATGCTACAACAACCAAGGAGCGCTACCATGTCCATTTTTGATTAATCACTTTTGGAGTCTGACCAATAACAATCTACATTGTAAAAACCTTATCTCGCTAAGCAAAAAACGCCAAGCCCATTCTTGTTTCTTATTAGTTCTTAAAAGTTTATATCAGTAATTTCAAATCTTAGAATGCTAAAACAACCAGGAAGCGTCACATCCATTCTTTTTTAATCACTTTTGGAGTCTGACCAATACGTCTCGCCAAACACGAAACGCCAAGCCCATTATGGTTTGGCACAAGTTCTTAAAATATTATTTTAGTAATCTCAAATCTGAGAATGACAAAACAACTAAGAAGCGTTACACCCATTTTAGGTTATTCACTTTGGATTCTGACCAAAGACAATCTATAAACCTCATCTCGTCAAACAAGAAGCACCAAGCCAATTCTTGTTTCGTATGAGTTCTCACAGATTAATTTAATAACCTCAAGTCTGAGTATGCTAAAACAACCATGAAGCGTCACACCCACATTGTATAAACCACATCTCACCAAACAAGAAGCACCAAATCCGTTCTTCTTAAAAGTTTATTTTAGTAATCTTGCATGCTAAAACAACCAAGAAGCCTCATACCTATTCTTGGTTAATCACTTTGAGTCTAACCAAAGACACTCTAAATTGCGTAAACCACATCTCGCCAAGCAAGAAGCGCCAAGCCCATCCTTGTTTCGTACGAGTTCTTAAACGTTCATTTTAATAATCTGAAATCTGAGAATGCTAAAACAACCAAGAAGCGCCACGCCCATTCTTGGTTAATCACTTTGGAGTCTGACCAAAGTCTTCTCATCAAACAAGAAGCGCCAAGCCCATCCTTGTTTCGTACGAGTTCTTAAAAGTTCATTTAAATAATCTCAAATCTTAGAATGCTAAAACAACCAAGAAGCGTCACGCCCATTCTTGGTTAATCACTTTGGAGTCTGACCAAAGTCTTCTCGCCAAACAAGAAGCGCCAAGCCCATCCTTGTTTCGTACGAGTTCTTTAAAGTTCATTTTAATAATCTCAAATCTTAGAATGCTAAAACAACCAAGAAGCGTCACACCCATTCTTGGTTAATCACTTTGGAGTCTGACCAATGTCTTCTCGCCAAGCAAGAAGCGCCAAGCCCATCCTTGTTTCATACGAGTTCTTAAAATTTCGTTTTAATAATCTCAAATCTTAGAATGCTTAAACAACCAAGAAGCGTCACACCCATTCCAAGTTAATCGCGTCACACCCATTCTTAGTTAATCACTTTTGGAGCCTGACCAAAGTCTTCTCGCCAAACAAGAAGCGCCAAGCCCATTCTTGTTTCGAACGAGTTCTTAAAAGTTCAGCTTAATACTCTCAAATCTGAGAATGCTAAAGCAACCAAGAAGAGTCACACCCATCCTAGGTTAATCACTTTGGAGTCTGGCCAAAGTCTTCTCGCAGAACAAGAAGCGCAAAGCCCATCCTTGTTTCGTACGAGTTCTTAAAAAAATCATTTTAATAATCTCAAATCTTAGAATGCTTAAATAACTAAGAAGCGTCACACCCATTCTTGGTTAATCACTTTTGCAGTCTGACCAAAGTCTTCTCGCCAAACAAGCAGCGCCAAGCCCATCCTTTTTTCGTACGAGTTCTTAAAAGTTCATTTTAATAATCTCAAATCTAAGAATGCTAAAACAACCAAGAAGCGTCACACCCATTCTAGATTAATCACTTTTGGAATCTGCCCAAAGACAATCTACATTGTATAAACCTCATCTCGCCAAACAAGAAGCGCCCGGCCCGTTCTTGTTCCGTGCTAGTTCTTAAAAGTTCATTACAATAATCTCAAATCTGAGGATGCTAAAACAACCAAGAAACGTCACACAAATTTCTTGTTTAATCATTTTTGAAGTCTGACGAAAGACAATCTACATTGTATAAACAACGTTTCGCCAAACAAGAAGCACCAAGCCCATTCTTGTTTCATGTGAATTCGTAAATTTTATTTTAATAATCACAAAATCGAGATTGCTAGCTAAAACAAGCAAGAAACTTCTCACTCTGTGATTGAATCGCGAAGACCATGTATGAACATCAACTATCCAAACAAGAAGCGCCAAGCCCATTCTTGTTTCGTATTAATTCATAAGTTTATTTTATTAATCTCAAACTGAGAATAAGAAGCGTCTCACCCTTTGTTGGTATATAACATTGGAAATCTCACAATAAAAAAAAAATAAAAAAATTAAATTCAAGCAAGAAGCGCTAAGCTCAATCTGGTTTAGTATAAATTCATTAAATTTGAAATTAATCGCCATAGTAGATGCAACCAAAAGGCATCTCAACATTTTCTTAGGTTAACTTATAGGGAATCACCCTAAAGATCGACTTTATAAATGATGTCTCTCCAAACCTAACACGCCAAGCACAAGCTGTTGTATTTCAAATGAATGAGAATTTTTTTAAAGCTAGCTTTTTTTTTTTTTTTTTTTTTTGAGATGCGGAACACTAACTCTAGATTGACGGCTTACTATGTTAACCAGCAAATAATACATATCCAAGCAATATGTGGACGAACCCATTCATGTCAGAAGTAAAACTTTACTATTTTTGATATTATAGAAACTCATCGCCCATTCTTGGGAAATAGCAGAATTCAACAAGCCGTTGATCCACACAAACCAAGTCTTAAGTATATGCCATTACATGTGTCTGTATAACGAGCTTTACATGCTTAAGTTGTGATTAAACTGGTTACTTACTTACTATAATATTAAACCTGCATATATTAGCAAATATTTGGATACCCCTAAGCGAAAAAGGTGCAAAATACTCTTATTGCGTCGCTTAAGTTGCTTTTTATGATAACTATAGATGTACCACGACCTCTGACCAATGACCTTTGGGTCTTTCTATTTCAAACGATAGATGCAGAATGCGTACAGTGAGCCAGTCTGTCTGGAACATATGTGTATGTCAAAGCTTTTATAGTAAATGTAAATAAATGCCTGAAACCATTTTTTCTAGAACATATGAATATTGTAAATATAGTCACGCTTCAAAGCGTTTGGTTTATCTGTACTCCTGCTTTACACAATGGTAATCAAACTAAAAACATGCATATGCTTAGAACATTATGTGCATTTCACGTCTACTCGCAATAATAATTTGGTTTTAGGAACTAAATTGCTACTTATTCTCGAATAACTTAAGAGTTCAATGTATCCAGGAATCTCACCCTTTTTAGGAGAATAATGTTCGTCATAATATAAGTCAAACCCAAAACAATATATCTCACCTGACAAGAAGCGCCACACCATCTGTGAAGCATGCAAATTCAGAAGAAAAAAAACAATTTTATCTATTTATTTTAACATTTTCCAAAAGCTTGCGCTAAGAGGGAGATAACCTTTTTCTTCTTCGTATGCTTAAAATATTACGAGTAGCCTCCCTTATACCGAAAAATAATAGTTTCTGACCTAAAATGCTCTAACAGCGCAAGTAAAACTTAACGTGTTATTAAAAATGAGTACCATATTGTCAATCCTCTATGTATCGGACAGCAAGTACTTTACTTTTGAAACAGCTTTTTAAAACGACATCTAGTGTTATTCGAACCCACCATCTCAGTCTTAACAGTTATACACTCTGTACACAGAGCTAATCGGGACAGCTTTTTTATTCTCATATCAATAAGCCTATAAAATGCTAATCAATGTGATACAAACCCATAACTTTTGCATAGCTTGCGTGCATATTATTACAGTTGCCGCTCTACCTACTGAGCCGCTAAGGCTGTCTTTAAAAGTTGGGTCGACCAAGATTCGAACCCACAATTTACTTATCTGTAGCTATTCCGACTAACCACACGACTACCGTGGAAAGTTGAAACAAAAAAAAAAGAGAGCGGCCTTGAATAAAAAATGTTTTAACCAGGCTGAAACTATAAAATATCAAGTGAAATATATAGCTTGACTTATCAGTTCTTCGTCATGATAAGGGAATTCCCCTCGATCTGTATTGCACTGGTTATAAAAAGAATACTTATCATTTAGAGTCCTCTCTTAGTCCAAGTGGCCCTTTAAGCTAACGGAAGGACCTCCAATGTCCAGGCTCTCCAAATTGAAAAACGTCTGTAAGTTGTACCTCTTGTTGCAACAATGCTTGTATTCGGATAAATGTCCACTTGTGACCGAAAAATTCACTCATCTATGAAAGCACCTTTGAACGATCTGCTGGCTAAGGCTTCGATAATTCAATATTAACCTATCTTCTCTTTATACACCTGTCGTCACGTGCAATTAAAGTTTCACGTGGAAATACATTTTTTAAATGAATACAACTCACGTGAAACTTAACTATTTAATGCTTTTTCAACTTAGACTTGATGTACCATAAAACCGCTTACAAGCGCTCATTCGCACCTTTACCTTAAAACGCCGTGCAAACAAATATAAATTTCATTAGCGCAGGCATGAACATGAAATCCAGATGGATATGAAAGGAAGAAACCGGGTATATTTGATCGTCTGTCTGTCTGCCAGGACCCTAGATCAGATTATACTGGGCCGTGTAGCGCAGTTGGTAACGTGTCTGGCTACAGATGCGTGTCTGGCTGCAGATCACAAGCTCTGTCCCGGCCCGGTCCCATACATTCGTGGAGATTGATCATGAAATAATTTCTACGGTCATTCTCCTCCCTTTGGCTGATTCATTCAAGAAGGGTTATTGTCGTATATGCCCGAATTACTGGTTAACCGCTTGTTCAAGCCTGCCCAGGAGAAAGTGTGGTTAGGTGAACTAACCGTCCCGCCATGACCATAGCTATTGACTTGGGACGCAAAGCAACGAAACAAACAAACAAGATCAGATTGCGTGATTGAAATATTTTTCTTTATTCCCAACCAACGAAATTGTTCTTTTGAGCACCCAAAAGCTGGATAAGAAATTATTCACAGCATACCGAATGTGCTGATAACAGTAATGCTTCAGTGTGTTGCATACACCTAAATCATCGTACTTTTAATTATATGTTCCGCCCATCAATGAGATAGTTCTTTTGAGCACCCAAAAGCTATGTCAAAGCTAAGCATAAGACTCAAGTGTTGCCACTGGAATGCCGCACTGGTGGGATGGGTCGATTTTTAGACAATACATAAACTTGTCTATATGCCAAAATTAACTATTGACGTAGCAGACCCATGTAACAGTATGCTAGCCCATTTAAAACGTCTTTGTAGCAAACAGTGTGGACCTAGATCAGACTGCTACCATAGGAGCAGTCTGATCTGATCTGGGTCCACACTGTTTGTCTGTATACCGAAATTAGCTGATGACATAAGCTAATTTAAAACATGTAGCAGATGACTACAACAAACATCATTTTAGATCTATTTGCTGTATGTGAACGGGTCTTGCAACCAATATAGATCCAGTTTTAGCGTCTCTGTAGCACAAATTGTGGATCCTTTTCAGAGCAGTTTGATCTTGGTCAAGACTGTTTGCATGTATGCAAAGTAAGTCATTTCTGTTTCCGCCATATAATTTGTTAGTTACCTGAAGATTGGTAAATATCTTAATAAACAGTGCAGACAGTGATGAAATGCCACTGTTTGGGTATTGACTGTTTGCCTAAGTACCTGTTATAGTTTCAAAGATGCATAGTAATGAGGCAATTCTATTTTTCTTATAAACAGGTAAAGTATGACTATTCACTGCCACGTGTAAATGCAGTAATCTGTGGTAGGTTCAATATAACTGTAAACTGAGACTACCCAAAATCAAGGTAAACTCGCCAGTGTATGTTTACAACGATTCTCATCTATCTTTGAAACATCAATATCAGTATCCAGAATGAAAAGGTCAAGATACTCTTTAGTAAATATGTGTTTTTATCTCTGTATTTTTGCACATGGATCATGATGTGGTAAATGTTGAAATAGGGCTCATATTGTCCAGGCTTCCGTTTTTTTTTTGGTTGGGTCCATTTTAGGGTCCATTTTGACGGTCAACCTTTCCCATGTGTGGAACACCTCCATTCAGCTTAAATTACCTGAGCGTGAGAAGGTTATTTTTGGGGCATAGATGTAATCTTATAATGTCAAATATGACGTCAATTTAAAATAATATGGGTTTTTTTACTTCCTATATTTTATTATTGTTTTTAGTGATTAAAGGCTTGCAGTCAATGGCATCTTTGGTAGAATATAAAATTATAAAATATTTAAAATGAAAATATTGTAATTTGAAATATATATATATATATTAAAACAAGCAAACAATCACCTTAGAATTACAAGACATGCTAAATTAATTTCAACAGGGGAGCTGATTCAAAAGCGTCAAGGGAGGGCAATTGCATATTTTTTTACCGATATTTTTGCCTCATAATTATTTGTAATGGATGATTTGCAGTATTAGGGAAGAATTTTTAAATAATTTGTTATGTATTTGAAAAGAGGGAAGGTCATCCTCTATAAAATAAAAAAAATCTATAATTTCTAAACTAGGCATTTTCAGAGAAGCCGCCGTGGTGTAGGGGATAAACCTATGTCTTGTAAACCAGGGGTCGCAGGCTCGATTCCCGGCTACTCCAAGTCTGTCGGATGAGACTTTAAGCCGTTGCCCCGTCTTCTGAGATGCTTTAAAACCAGAACCACTGCCAGTTGAGCCTTCGGGAGTTCCTGGACATAGAACCACAAAAAGCATAAAACCACCCGACCAGTACTGGTACAGCCAAGGAACACGGCCACAAAAAAAAAAAAAACTAGGCATTTTCAGGGTCATGCTCTTTTAAAAAAGCTGCCATACTTGTTTATTTGTAGTAATATAAGATAATTTATTTTTTGGATAATTAAAGAGTTAAAACCTATATAACTTTGTTACAAATAATTGAAAAAAATAAACTGTTTTTATTTAGCATAGGTCAAGAAATTATTTGAAAATAATTATAGAATTTATTATATTTTCATTTCCAATCGGAGGTAACTCATGACAACTGTCATTGTCTTGCGCAGGCGCGATACTAAAGAATCAGTATTTGATAAAATGCTTCCGGTCGATGACAATGGACAACTGCATTTTAGCCTTTTTTACCATAGATAATCTAAAAAACACATGGGTTTGACTTTTGAAATAAGAAAACAAATGCTGTTGCCATATAATAGACCCAGTTTCATAATAATAACAGGACCATCATGAGAGAAAATTTAACTTCAAGTTTCATAATGGAACCCTATGGGAATTTCATCTCAAATGATGATTTTTAATCCATCAATAGCATTCTTCTACAAAATCGTTTACCAGTAAAAAGGGTCTTTTGACTTATTTTAGGACATAATTAATTGGGAAAAACGAAAAATGTTCATTTTTGTAACATGCGATGTATCACCTTTTGCAGGCTTTGCATGGTTCTTAGCCAGAGCTGTACTTAAAATATCAATCATAAAGATATGTAAGAAAACGGCGCAAATGATAATAACACTATACTAGGAGTTTCCTTATTATCTAATGGTAACGTATTAGACTTGGCTATTGCATGGTAAATGCACATGTAAAACAAAAGCTAACAGATATTTTATAATATATAAATTAGCTAAGAAATTCTTAATGTACAAAAATCCCCCGCCACAAGTCTTTTGGCAGCCCATGACTAAGTAAACAATAGTAATATATTTGAATGTAAGTAACGTATATAACAATTACTTAAGCGTAAGCCATTTAAACTTATTGTCAGTTTGGTGCTTCTTATTAAGTTACTGTAAAGCAATATGCAGATAGTAGGATATGTGACCTATCTGGTCTAAATAACTTTTCTTTTCAGTAATGTAGCAAATAGCCTACTACATGAAGCATGTATGAGGGTAGCTATGGTTACCCCATAATTAAACATCTTTTGCAAGACTTAAAATTTGTGCAATATCTGTTTTCACACTTCTGAAACACCTTACTAACTGAGGATATAGTCTAAAATTCTGCTACTTTCCGGCCACTTTTTTCCAATTTTTGAATCTCTGGCTCCCCTACTAGTTGTTGATGACTTAGGGGATAACTGTATTCAAAAGTATCATTTGTTAAGGTATATAATTGTTGGACATAGAGCAAGAAATTTAACTGTATGGCATAGCATCATTATATTGGTTAAGTAAGAAAGACATCAAGGATCATGAATCAATACAATCAAGTTAATGTGTTTTTGACCACATATCTTGCAATATGCATGTATATACTGTCCAAAACTCAACAGGTTATAGAATATGTAGTAAAAACCCCTAGCAATCCAAGGAAATTTTGTTTTTCCAAATAATGCTGGTATCTACTTTTGATTGTATATCACAAGATATAATGTCAATATTGATTACGTTATCATATATCACATTACATAAGCAAGTGCATAACGACCTGTTTAATCATAATAACATTCGTTGGCCTTTTACTGTCGCCAATTTTGTAATACCAGTTATGATATACCCAAGAAAAACTTAGCCTATCTTGGCAAAAATATTTGCTGTGTAACGTAGCTATGTTTCATGGTAACCAAATATTATTCATTTTATGTATTTAAATAAAGACTTTGTATGTACCATTTAAATTAATATACATAGGGAGTAAAAACTTTAATGTGTATTGGCAGAGAAGTACAACTCGTTTATCAATTTTAGTAAAGATATATTCAAAGTTGCAATTCAGTCATTTTTATCTACATCTTAGATATCAATGAATGCAACACTAAGGAATCTCTATATCCAGCCTGCTTTGAATCAGTCAGAAAGAGATAGACGCTTGGATTGCTTATGCAATCACGTAATACTAACCTGTTAACGCCTTATCATTTACATTTAAGATATCAAAGAATGCAATTAAAAAAATATCCCTAGCCAGCCTGCTTTGAATCAATACAGGATATGTAGAAAAAGATGGGTTCTGCAATTGGATAATAAAATATGTTATTCAGTAATGTAGCTTGCTCTCTCTTAATCATCAACGTTTTAGATATTAAAAATGCTACGACGCAAAAAAACATCCCTACCAGCTTGCTTTGAACCTACAGAATGTGTTGAGACTGCTAATGTAATTAAATAGTGCTAGCTAAATAAGAACGATGCAAAACAGTACATACTCTTGTTATAACTGCAACTGCAGATAAGTGCATATTCTAATACTAGTTTGCTCACTGCTTATCGTATCATCTACAGTACTTAGTATCTGCATTTTAGATATCAACGAATGCAACGAAGATGAGTATCTCTACTCAGCCTGTCTTGAATCAGTAGGATGTGTAGACAGCTATGGATCCTGGGAATGTCTATGCAGGCCTGGACTTAGTCCGAGGGCTATCAATACAACTACTAAAATATGTGGAGGTGAGAGTTTCGCCATTTTATAAGTTACTTCTGCATTTGTGCACGTTGAGCTGATAAATGTTGTCTATTTCGATGCAGTTTTCATTTTTGGGCACTTTTTGAATGATATTGTTGATGACTTTGAATCAACTTGAACATCAATAATTGGGTTATAATCACCAGTCTTAATGAGCTGGTAAACTGTAAAAAAGAATATCTGGTTCGCCTCTTTAGATATTATGTTCACAATGATCTCCTTCAAGAACACTGTTTGAATTGTTTGGCTTATTCTTGAAGCCTTTGCGTGGTGGTGAACTTGACATCCAAAGACACTCAACTAGTATTCTATTTTTTCATATAACTTACCATTTTCTAACAGAAAGAATAAAGCTTTTGAAAAAATCATTTTTACAAGTAAGTAGATAAAAGTTTCTTTGGCATAGCACCCTCTAAGCAAGTCAGATCATCTTATGCTCATTCCTGCATGAAACTTGTTAACATGTCCAAAAACGCCAAAATAATATTACATACCAATCTATTCCACTCACAAGAAGAAACATTAGGACACTGACAAACAAGGACAACGGTAGAATGTAAGTTAAAGTAGAGAAACCTGCTTCCTCTTCCCCCTGTCATATGATTGCAAAGTAAGAAAGCACAGGATCTTATCTGAGTGCTCATGTTTTATTGTTTTATTAAACGAGTAGGGGAAAGAGATAAAATGCGAGGCTTGCCGAGCATTTTATCTCTTCTTCGCAACAAGTTTAATAAAAATCAATAATACAATAGCACGAATGTTAGAATCTATTAATCATATGACATTAAGATACTTTGAAATCTCATTTCAAGCTAAAAATGTTATAATTTTGTCATTATGTACGCAAAAATAGTGATTGAGTATGAACAGGAAATACCACAGTCACAAACCGCAGACAACTCCATGGCACGGCGAGGAAGAGCCGATCAACCGTCACGAGACACCAGGAAGATAATAAAGCAAAGCAACCAGCTCTCTCTTCCCCACCAAGATGATTGCAATACTAGAATGGACATGAAGTAACGTACAACAAAACATAGAACAATTACAGACTCCCACAATGGGAGTAACGATAAACACAAAGTCAGCAACAACAGAATCACCGCCTTATAATGGACAGCAGCCTAAGCCACTGGGGGCTTCAATGCATTTTACTGGTACCAAATCTTCGCCCTATATTCTGCTGTTGTTGAAGTACAAGAAATGTTCAGCTCGCATGGAGGCCATCTAACTAATGCAATGTATCATCATGGAGAAACACTCTAATTAAATTAACACACCATGATGAAACAAAGAAAAGGGCTCATGACTCACAGATAGTCAGAGCTAAAGAAAACCGCAAGTTGAGCCACGGTGAATCAAGCTACATATAAGCATCAGGCACCAACCCACCGATTAAAGCTTTACGTCAGAGACGTCATAGTGGACGTCACAACGCTTCCGAAAATCTGTACACCACTAGTGGGTTATCTATTTGATTGCTTGGAGTAATTTCACTCCCAGACGCGACGTCATATGATAAATACAGATATAATTGCAGCACAACACTAGTAGTGCTGCTGCAGACTCACCAAATTGTTACATACATGTATACTGGGCCTTACAAGGAAGCATACAGCAACATATATCAAGTTTAAGCTCAGGTTTTAGTGATTTAAAACCAACATGACGCCACCTTCAGTGCCTATTGTTTTTTTTTTTTTGATTCTGAGTCCTACTATTCTGTTTTAATCGCATTCTATTAAATACATGGGTTTATCTACAGGTTTCAAGCTGTCAGTTTTGGCCCTTTATGGAGTAAATCTTCAGATATTCCATAATTTAGGAAATTTAGAAAACTGGTAAAGGATTTTAAACGTATGTCTCTCAGTATATTTTCGTCTAAACAGATCATGCTGTTTTAAAATTTAACAGGTAGTCCAAATTTCCAAATGAACATTTTTTTAATTATTTACGGGCCTCTAGATAAGATACTTGAAATGTATTTTTCTACTCCTCAACCATAATATGTGATGTCGCTAAACAAAAGATTTATATCAAGTAGATGTTTCTTATGTGCACCAAAACATGCGAATAGACTGATGGATTAGAAAATAATCACATTTTGCCCACAGGTTGATTACCAAACCTAAAATTCGAACTAATGCTTGTCTTATTTTTTGTACATTGTAGGAAAGTTTCAGTACATCCGAATGATCCAATTTTCCCTTGTGACTGCCAACCCTGATACCACAATACTGCAGCAGGCAATACAAGAGAGGGTACTGATTATATGGATGCATCATTTTATTCAATTAAATTGGCCTAAAACAAGGAGTGATCAGAAAGTTCCCAGAAAATGTTATTAAATCACATTGCTTTAATCTATTGCAATGACAATGCATAGTTATAAACTGCCATACCAAATTGACTGAAATTCAAATTCAGAAAATTTGACATCAGCGGTATGAGTACCAGGCACAGCTGTGACGTCACTTTGCTGGAACTGGCCCATCTGTACAACTAGGTTGCTTCTCGGGGTTGTAACTTGTAGATGTGTTTGAATCGATTGGTATTTTTAATGGAGAGTAATGTTCAGTCATTCTTTTAACATTGTATGAGGGAGAGAGCGCATTGGCTCAGTGGTATAGTGCTTGATTCGAGACCGAAGGGCCACGGGTTCGAGCCTCACTGGCGTCACTACATTGTGGTCCTTGAGCAAGACACATTTGTCCTAGCTTAGTACTGGTTCAACCCAGGAAAACCCGCCCCTATATAACAGAACGATTGTTGATGGGACGTAAAGAATCAAATCAAACAAAACAAACATTATATGGGGTTTTTGTGTTATTCCGCTGCGCTATGTATTCAAATTAATAGGTTTCCATCAAAAGGACACACCTAAAATGCGTAGATTTTCCGAGTTATTGTAAATTTAGAATAAAAAAATTATTTTCTTGTCAGTTTTCATCAAAATAATTACAATATCAGACTAAACTATCAATAATAGATCTACTGTCCTGAAAAATGGTGTTTTAGAAGTGTGTAAATAGTAAATATTAAAGAATTGGCATGCCAAAACAGGCAATGGGTTCATAGAATTGAATACTTTGTCTTTTAGACAGTGATTTAGAACATCATTCATTAGATATAAAGTTATGAAAGTTTGCATAGAAGAGGAGTAAATATGTCATTAAATATTGGCTATCACTGCACAACAAAATTTTACGAAACGTTGAAGTTTAATTTTATAGTGAAACGTCAAAATGCAACGTAAAAAGGGTTGTAGAAATAATAATTATCTGCTGCTACAAACTTTCTGATCAGCCCTCGTATACCCCTTTTATACTAACAAATTATTGCTTCTGGTTTGATATAATAAACTTGTCATAGTCCATTGTACAAATCTAGGGATGTTATATTTTAATTTTCAAACAATACTGTTTTTTTTGTCTGAAGTCCTTTTTTACCTTGACAAACAACTTAGACCCTGCTAACATGCAGCATTATGCTGTATTTATCTGGGTCTTCACTGTTTGCAAAAGCACTCATTTAGGGGTTTCCCAAATAATTGGTTAAGTCATTTTATTATGAGAACCCAGTACCACATAAACAAATTTCTGATGCAAAAATATTCTAGCGATATAAGGAGATATGTTTTTTTTTATTATGGCCCATTTATATTGCTAACAAACCTGTGGAACAAACTAAAAAGAACAGCAATACTAGCAAACAGCCTGGGCACATACACAAGCCAGGTGGTAATATGCAATGAAACCAGGCCGGATTACCAGAGCACTCATATATCTTCACTGCTCAACAAAAATAGGACAAAATACAGAGAACCATCATAAACACATTGCAATATATTTTTAATTGTTTGATCATGAACTATATTTACTCAGAACATAATTATTGTTATTCAATATGAAGGGAGGCTTGTTTTGTGTGATTTGATTCTTTACATCCAGTAAACATTTTTTTCATTTATGTTGGGACAAGTTCTCCTGAAAGCAAGAATTATAAAGGGCAGTACATGTAATATGCTAGCTAATGTGATTCTTGTACTTATCATAAGACGTCGCGTCTGGGAGTATTATAACACCATGCATTAAACTTTATAAACCACCAGTGGTTTACAGATTTGGTAATGCTCTAATATGACGTAGGTAATAACGTCAAGTATATATGGCAAAATCATAGCGTTTTAGGCAAAAATATGATTTAAAAGTAGTTATAGGGCCATATGATAACCAGAATCTAACATTCATGCACCTGTATTATTCAATTTATTAAACTTGCTGCGAGAAAACGATAAAATGCTTGGCAAGACTTTCATTTAATCTTTTTTTTTCCAAAATCGTTTGATAAATTAAATAAACAAGAGCACTTGTGTAATATCCTTTATATCTAATGTGAATTTTTTATTCATTTTACTCATGATGCAAGAGGTCATACTATCATCATGTACACATTCCTGAACATGGAACGGCATTTAAGCGACTTGAAATTCATTTTGATTGTCTGTTAGGCTTTGATCTTAGCAAAAAAATGTAAGTGCCGTCAACAATGTAGCCATCTACGTCCACGGTGTGCATGAAGCATTACATAAAATTACCCTTTTTTCCAAAACTATAAACCACTAGTGGTTTATAGATTTTAGTAACGTTATGTTATGACGCTCAAAACAATGTGGCCAAAATCATGACATTTTACCCTAAAGATAATTTTAAAGATTTTTGTGTCATATTATAAACAGAATTTTACATATGTGCTTATTTTTTTATTAATTTATCAAACATGTTGCGGAAATGCTATAAAATGCACCGCAAGCTCCTTTCCTCTACTTGGCTAAAAATTAATAAAACATAAGACATTTGCAATGAATTTAGGAAAATAGATAAAAATGTCAGGCTTGCCAAGCATTTTATAAATTTTCCCAATGAGTTAAATTATTGAACAAAACAGAGCATGAATGTTAGATTTTACTTACTAAACAGACTAAAATTACTTAATCACTTTTTTGTCATGAAAACGTCAATAATTTGCCTCTTTTATGTGACATTATATTGCACATCATTACGTAATGTTACTTGATCTGTAAACCACTAGTGGTCTATTAATTTTATTGAATGGCATCATATCACTCCCAGACGTGATACTATGTGATAATCAATTGTATGCCTTTGAATATATATTGTTTGAAAATTAGAAAACATCCAAAGCAAACATTGTGATTGTATCACCGAACAGATTTAAAGACTAGCAAGTTTCCTATGTATGTAAATCATTGATGAGACATGTATTCATTTGATTTTTATATTGGTCATTCAGCTTCTTCAAATGTACCAGGAGAAGATACAGACGCAATCTGTAACAGTTTACATAGAGATCATCAGCCTTGAGCCTGTTACTGGAGAGAGGTATGAGTAATTAACTTGTAGAAGGGTCTGTGTAACTGACTAGAGATATATGTGACATTGACAAGAGGGGTATGTATGACTGACAAGAGAGGTATGTGTAATTGACTAGAGGTGTATGTTCGAATTGACTAGGCTAGGGGTGTATGTGTTTGAATAATGAGGTATGTGTATTTGAGGAGAAGGGTATGTGTTATTGACTAGATGGGTGTGTGTGACTTACTGGAGAGGTGTGTATAATGAATTCTTGATGACCCAAATCCTGGTTACCTTAATCACAACCTAATTATTGGTACTTACCACTTGGGTGAGCAGCAAATCCTATAGCTTTTGACTGATAGTATTGAGATATTTTGTATTGGATCTAAGATAGGTATGTGTGGTTTGTTTATCATACTTCAATAAAAAAAAAGAAAATGATCAGGAAATACCATAATCACCCACTGCAGATCAACCCATGGTCCCGTGAGGAAGAGCCACAGGACATTTACAGTAACAAGACACCCAATAGACATAAAGCAAAGCAATCAACTCTCTCTTCCTTGTCAAGATAATTTCAAAGCTAGAAAGGACACAAAGTAATGCATACAAAAACAAAGACCAACACAGAGCCCACACAAAAATTGGAGGTCCATTAAACAATTTATCTACACAACAGAACCACCACCTTAGAATGGACAGCAGCCTAAGCTACTGGGGGGGGGGGCTTAAATACATTTTACTGGCGCCAAATCATCGCCATGCATTCTGTTGTTGTTAAAACACAAAAATTGTTTAGCTCGCATTATGCAATGAAGTTTGCTACCATTTCTATTCTAAAATCCTTACCCATTTTAAGACTCATTCCATGATAGTACATTTCCTTTAAGACAAAGATTAAGAGGCATTGGTTATAAACTCTCTGTATTTGCTCATTTCAAAATAATCATTAAATGCAATTTCATTACTAATGCAGATTCACAGATAGAGTATATAATTTTAAAACAGTCATGCAAACAGTAATATAGTAAAATCTGTGTAAAACGGCCCCTCAAAAAAAGAATGCATTCTGAAATACTTTTGACCTGCATTAAGCGATAATTGGTCTTTTAACATTTTTGTGTCTTTTTGATAGTGGCGGTTTTACACAGGTTTTACTGTACATACAGTGTACTTTCTATTAAAAACAGGTTACTTGCCTTAACCGTTTTCCTACCATTTACAGCAATCGACTCATCTGCTTGTGTACTTGAGGACAACATGAGTCAAGATCAGACTGCTCTCTTAAGAACACTCTGGTCATGGTTCATATTGTCTGCATGCATTAAATAAAAAGGCTGAAGTGCATTTGAATATTTACAACGAATGTAATACGAGACATCCTTTTCAGGACATTAAATTTTTGTTATTTTATTTATGACAGGTTTAAACGTCAGGGTTCTCCACAAAAAATATCTGGGGACTGGCTGGTAAAATATGCTATTCATACAAACGTTGCTGTGAATTCATCCACAATAAACAGTGTAATAGAAGATTACCAGAGTAAATGCAACACGACAGCTTGCCCTCAGGAATCTATTGGACCTAAAAAATATGCAATTCATTTCGCGAAAATCCATTTCGACATCAGTAAGTTTAGAATGTTTGAGGATGTAAATGTGGTCAACGGCTCTCTTACAAGATACAAAATAAGATATATTAAAATAAAGCCAGATCTTGTCTTTTTGTGGTATGTGGCATTTGCGATGAGCTGGTCTCTCGTACACCATGCACAATCCTATATCTAACTGTCATGCAAACGGAAATAATAGAACTGTTGTGTGGATGTGGGTACATTTCAGGGCTGTTTGTACAGTATATGCGATATGTTCCATCTGCACTGGAGTTGAGCACCCCACCCCTCCCCCTGTATAAATCTTAAGGAAATTAAAACACAAGGAAACGTGTTTGTAGATATAACCATCATGCTGTGATTATTGTTAAAATGTGTTATATGTTATTAAATGTTATATTTGATGCCTGCTTCATGGAAATATTTATCTGTGACGTTACAAAATGTTCTAAATATCAGATATTGCAATAGTTTGTATTGCTTTCAATACTATTTAACGCAAAAATGGATTAAATGTTGTATTGTCCGATTTTGCAAAATGACAAGGCACTTTTTCTGAAGCCGTCTTTAGTAACGTCATGTAAGGGCAACATGTGAGAAGGCATCCAATTAATGATGTAATATTTGTAGTTGTGCAACTATCAAGTGATATCAGCACTCTTGTTACTAGGCTGATCATATTTGCTTACTTTGTTATCATCCAGTTTCAATTTATTTGATATCCTTACATTTGTAGCTATATGATAATGATACTTATTGCATATGCATAAAACCAGTCTTTAAACGCTTATACAAAGTTATACAGTGCGACTTAGTGTCAAAATAATTTTACATTTGATTCCATTTTAGTTTTATGCTAATATATTGTTTTACTGAAGTTTGAATTTATTGACTTTATTTAAAATTGTATTGCTCTTTTAGATGCCACAGAAGGTCTTTGTGAAATTCCTATGAAAGATATTTGTAACCACACTTCAAGTGTCTGCAATGACAAAAATGACACAGTTGAGTGTAACTGCAAGACAGGGTACCAACTAGACCCAAATTCTATAACCAGTTGTAAAGGTAAGTGCAATTTTATGTGACAGAAAAAGGATTTACCATAGGTATGGGTGTAAGTAGAATTAAAATAGAAATTCTAGTGCTCACAATATATGCTTAGATTGAGAAATAAGTAAATAAATTGAAAATGACCTCCTCGGATCTTGAGGTTTAAAGCTAAATGGCATATGCCAAAGTACTAGATAAGCCCCATAATATCATGGATGAATTTACAGGAGGGAACAGCCCCCCTCCCCCACCCCCTGAAAATCAGAAGTGATATATGTTACCATTGGTATAAGCAATAGGACAACTACCACCCACTCTGGAAAAATAGGACCCATCCCTGGAAATATTAGTTTCCTTTTTTGGAACAGACAAATATGTCCACTCTGTTAAATAAGTTGATAACTAAACATCGTTGTCAATGTTTCTAGCATAAATAGAAAATACTACGTGAGTGTCTTTTGATATCAAGTTTACCAGGCAAGGCTTTGAGAACGCTTGTTGACATGGAGAGGCTTTCCGAGTGATTCAACAAGCGTTCTCAAAGCCAAGCCTTGTAAACTTGATATCAAAAGAGGCAAACCTGGTATTCTATTTATCAGTTTACCCATTGTTTCACTCTTCAAACTAGCGATTATGACGTAATTTTCGATTTTTGTGTTGATCCTGCACCATTCTGACCTTATAAACGCACATGCTGTGAGATAGACAACGTTTATCAGGCAACGTGCAACAATGCAGTTAATATGGTAGGTAGCTGATAAAAGCCACAACAATGACCATGCTCCTAATTTTTGGCAATGTTGACTAGTCTGTACAGATGATGGAGCTGATTTTCAAACGCCCCACAATACACCTGGACTCAAAGATATATTGGTCTCTTTGCATTTAGAAGTGCCTTAAGCTACATGGTAGAAGAAGAAGAGGGTGAGATCTCATTTTCTAATGATTTGATTTAACTCCCTTAGTCGAATACCCTACAGTTTACTATAGATGTAACAATATAAAAATCCATCACTGAGTGTGAGGGTGTCATAGAAAAATACATCCAGAGGCACCACAAGTGACGATATTTCTATCTCACCCTCACACAAGTCATCAATACTTTTTTCTTGCTCACCATTTAATACTGCCTATTTATATCAAAATGTTTTCAGTAATTTTCTGAATATGCTGAGACGTGACATAACATGATCACATCCCATTAACATAACAATGCCATCACTTGTCTTCATTTGTGTGCCTTTTTTGTTTTTTTTATCGTTTTCACCATTTGATAGAAGATATATGGGATAGAATTTTCTCATATTGATAAAACAGCAGAAACTCTGATCTGGTTTGCAAGAAATACACATACCATGGTTTCGTATGCATCCAGCTAAGAATATAGTTTAACAGTTTGTAAATGATATCAGCCATCCTAATTGAACAACTAGAATCATAACTCAAGCCACTTAAAGTTAATGAAACGGTTATGTTGATATTGATTTATGTCCCTACACCAATATTGTTTTTGGCCACAGTCATGTCATGGTCAGTTTTGGCATTGGTATTTGCGTACTAGTCAGTGTCCCGTGTGCGAGATATCTTATGAACATATAGGTGGATTAAAACCAACATTTGTATGGATATATCATTTGTATGGATATATCCATACAAATGTTGGCTTAATCCACCTATGTGGGACATGATTAAGTCTTGATTAGTTTTTAGTGACATTGGCCTGCAGTTTAAGGAATATGTCTAGTTGCTGTGGGCTAGTTTGTAATTGTGACAGATGTTGGTCCTTCATGCAGATAGATATCTGGCATAACACTATAGTCTTTAAAATGCAATGTTCAAAGATCTACTAAACGCATTTGTGGTAAAAGCATTCTGTTCCAGAGTATTGAAATCTCTTACAACAGCTATAAACAAGTTAGATACACTATGTTTCAGCAACTGTGATGGCGATATGCTCCCTTTTCAACAGTTTAATGGTTCATATATCAGAATATAGAGTAAAGTAAGGATGAAGGAAATATCAGGAATCGATACAATCAAGTACCGCACCTGACCCAGGACACCGAATGAGAAAGTGACAAAAACACAAGAAAACACCAAGAGATCAGCCCTTTCCCAATTGGTGACCACAAGGCTGCAAGAAACAGATATCACAGTATGGCAAAGACATACACAAATAGGAAAAAAGATCCACAGAAGAAACATCACCATTGAAACAGTCAGTAAGAAAAAAAAATGGAGGTCTTAAACACACCCAATTTCAAAACTGTACTGGCAATGTTAATCTTTACTGTGAAAGTTCATCCTAGCTGAATCAATTGTCGCTTTACAGATATAAATGAGTGTGAAACACCTAGTTTAAACAACTGTACTGGCAATGTCTATTCTCAAGACAAAAGCTGCATCAATCTACAAGGTACCTGGACATGTGCCTGTCAAGACGGTTATTTTCCTAACAGAACGGATTCTAGTACAGTTTCATGTGACGGTATGTATCATATTAATCAGAAAACATTTACCCATTTAAGCCAAATTGATTTGCCTACCTTATCAGTAGGACGAGCCATTAATAATTTTAGGGGTGTTTGGTGATTTTTAATTTTCAACATAATAATCTGTAATCAAACAGTGTAGATCTTGATCAGACACAGCCTGATGCGGTGAATGATCTTGATCTGTTCTATTTGCATGTGTTCCATTAAAAGAGCACTAGGCTTAATTGGAATAACCCTTATCATGCTGAATATTTTAGTATAGTACACTCCCCCTCAAATAAAATCGTGTTAACCTTCAGCATACTAGGTAGTAAGTTTTCATTTTCAAATAGAGTGGATAATTGTGGATCCTGATCAAGGAAGTCTGTGTTTTTTTCTGAAAAGTAAATGAAATGACCAGGCAATGCTGCAATCACACAATGTACACTGTCACATTGTTCACCAACGCATTGCACCATTTACAGAGAAGCACAAATGCTGATAGTCTCATGACATCAAAACAAGATATATACAGCTTCAGCAGGACAAGGGTTTAAAAATTGTATGCATTTTACATTTTTCTATTAACATGATAAAAAGCATGTCATATATATGGCAAAAAAGGAATATTCTTTTTAGTATTTACAATTAATAGACATAACAGGTCTTTGAGTTTTTACCGGTTACACTTTTGACGCCACACATGACATTATATATCTAATGTTACACTGTATAGCTTGTCTGTTTTTAAACATGATGAAATCACACAGCAGGAAGTATTCATGTCTTTTAACTATTATTGTCGGAAAATTAAAAAGAAGTTCTACTAAACTGATCCTTATGGTTTAATTGAAACAATGCATATCAATAACTAGCTTTTTATATGACTTTTTGGACAGTTAAGACGTCTGAAATTTAAGGATAGAAATATATCAAAACAGTGTATTTTTCATCTGTGGAAGCAAATTATTTTGAAATAGAATATAGTGTTGTCAAGGCTTTATTTTAGCGATATTTTAACGTATCACAGGCAAAAAAAAAATACTCTTAACATAAACAACATTATAAGAGGTTACTCTTGGTATGCGAAGGTGAAATATTACAAGTTACAATAGATAGAATTGCAATTTTCTCATTTTTTATGTTGATTTTTGACAATTTTTCGCTAAACGTACGGAAAATAGCTAAAAAAAAGGGTACCTATGTTTCTTGCTGATTTTCATAAAAACGGATAAACACCCAATAAATATAACAATACAGTCTTAACGATAGTATATTGACCCATTGCTTTTTGAAGAAAAATCAAAAGATATGAAGAGAAATAATGGAGAAAATATCATATTATGATTATTTAATGGTCAACATACGTTTTTAAAGCTCAGCCTCGACAACGTATTTCCAATATATACACTACCTTAATGTAAGTGGCCAGTATGTGTATGTTGAGTCTGAGGTATTAAATAGAAATTTCATCACCTCACTTCAATTGCAATTTAGCCATCCTATTTTCCTTAATTTGAACAGCTGAAATATGTTGAAACTATTCAAAATACTAATTGCATTTCCAACCAAAGTTACCAAATTTCAACAATGATTCAATGTTAGTATTAACCTAACTGCTAGAATCCATTATATGCATAAATCTGTCTTCTATATTATTGTGCAGTGAATATCTAGATATAAATATGTTCAAGAATGAGCTGACAAAAATATGGGCCACAACGCAAGAAAACCTGTTTTGGTGTTTCCCACAAAGCGCTACTCAAACCAATCTCCTCAGCTACAGAGACCAGCTAGAATATTGAAAATTTGTTAGTAGCAATACTTAACAAAGGTGCTGATTAGACTGCGCTGATGCGCTGGCAGGTCTGCGCCTTTGTTGGTCGCAATCCCCCAAAGACAGACTTTTTCTCTCACCGAAGCCCCTATTAACTTAATATAAAACTGCTTTAAATGCATGTAAAACATCATTGAGTAGGTTGCACTTATGAAAAATATCCAAATTATGAAACCTGTGCTAAATTGCACTGGTTTCATATTTTGTTCTTTTTCTGTGGTTGTAAACTTTAAAATAACGACTGTCACAACTAACTTGCCTGAGTGATTTATTCGTCCAGATATTGACGAGTGTACCGATCCAGAAAAGTATGGGTGTAAAGGTGATGGCGTTTTCAACTGTACAAATCTCCCTGGTAATTGGACATGCTTCTGTGCACATGGATACAGCCAGACTATATTCAATGACAGAGTCATCTGTACAGGTTTGTAATACTTCACATGTAAAAGTAATTCAAATAATATGCACAGTTTGTATTTATCTTGTGCAGAAGCCTATATGGCAGCTCTTTTGAATTCAGTACTTACCACATATATGGTCAGCTGAGGCTGTGACAAGCCCAGGCATCTGCAAAATTACAGCAGAGAATTTACTATATTAACAATTTTATACTTGTTACTCCTAAATGAGTTATTTGGCAAACAGTGAAGAACCAGATGAAATGCCACATAATGTGTCATTTCATCAGGTCTACACTGTTTGCTCTAACAAAAACTATCTTCAGAAAAATCTATACATTTTAATATTTATATGACCCCTCAGTATACAATGGACCATTGCAAGTTTATTGCATCAATCCAAAAGTATTCCGTTAGAAATGAAAGAATACAATAGGCCATAAAGGGTTAATGATGAAAGTAGATAATGTTTCAGGCCAAAACCTAGACATGGTCTTTTCTACAGAAGTGCCAATTAACATATATACAGTATACTTGACTTGGTGCAAACTGGGCATAAACTTCAATATACTTTCCAATCCATTCATTAAATGACTTAAACAACTGTTGATGATTTTAACGTTTTTTCATATGAACTGAAACTGCTGCAGAAATAGAATTCTCTCGATGACTTGTAAAGTGCTTGATCAAGCTTCTCATTCCTTTAGTGACTAGCTCAAAAGCATGATTTGTGTTGATATTTTAGACCTTGCTCCAGTATCCAAACACTCAATCATCTAAAGAAATTGAATTTACAATAACAAAAACAACATTTGATGATAATTTTTGTTTTATTCAGATTTTTCCTCAATTTCTGGAAAAGGGTATTGATATTTAGCAAGCGCATCAATTATTTACTTATTGCTGTGCTGAGTTTGAATTATGGCGCAACTCAATTTTCAAAGTGAATGTCTTATTAAGAAACGTTGAAAGTTATATCGTGATGATTTAGAGGAAATAAATACTGAATTTAACATTAAATTAAGCAATTATTGTTAAAGTATATAATAAAAAGGCCATTGTTTTGTCGGAATCAACTCGCAAGCTCATCAACTGCTAAATAATTGGTCCACACAAAACATATCTCCATACAAATTCTTTGCCTTGGAATAATGATGAGAATATAAGAAACTATAATGAGTGTGAGGGTAGGATAGAAAAATCCGTCCCGAGGATCACCATTTGGTAATCCAGTGGGACAGATTTATCTATCCTATCCTTACAAGAATAACAGATTATTTTTCTTGCTCATCCCTGTTTTTTATTTTAAAATAAATTTCCAAAGACCCTGAATACGCTTAGATGCAATTGTACATGATGATGTCACTTAAACATAACAATGACATTACTTTACGACAATCTGCGTGAGTTCCAATACAACCAATGCATGTAGCCCTCACGTTACAGCCTGGGTAAGATAGCCTGGGTAAGATAAGATTTTCTATTCCAGGGTAAAATCTCAGATATCCTTCTCCGGTGTGCATGAATAACACTTTTGTTATGTTTTGCATTACCCCTTAGTAATTTATTGTTATTGAAACCATTAATTATATTCTAAATTCTTATAGATATTGATGAATGTAATGACGTTGCTGGAGAATTTAGTTGCAAAGATTCGTCAGTAGATGGTACAGGAGCTGATTGTACCAACACTCTAGGTGACTGGTCCTGTTCATGTGACATAGGGTACAGAAGAAGAACCATCCAGGAAGATAAGAAGTATGAATGTGATGGTATGTATTTATAAAATTGATACACTACTGAATGTCTTGTCAAAATATGGCTGTCAACTTGACTTTGTGATCATTGCACTTTAATCCCCGTAACCAAACCAATATACGGGAAATGAAGACCTGACTTCATGCAACACATTTGCCAGAGAAGTGTAGCTTTCCTGACAATGATTGCCAATGACGCCTAGTGGCGGACTTTTTAGTTAACCAGTTTGATAATTTGATGGATCAAATTTCAAAAATTCACTCACTAGTCACGTGCATTTCTATTTTAGAAAATAGTAATACTTGTCTGATAGTAAGATCTCAAATCTCATGTACATATCAAGAATCATTGTTTGTTTGTAGAAACATTTTTTTATATCCAGCGTGCTCATCTTTGGAGATAAGAACTAACTTGAAATATCAATTTGATTATCTTATGCAATTAAATACAGTATCATCTGTGAAGCTATAAATATATTTACATATGAGTAGCACAAGGAACAAATATTTAATGCATGCATGAATTTTACCTCCGTCTGAAATTGAAAACCACAAGTTTTAGCTCAGAAAAGTTTCTATTTGAATAAAATTTATTTTATTAATGTACCAAATGTGACACTTGGGTTGATAATTGAGCCTTCGATTCATATTTTTTTTTAATTTTATAGATGATACTCTGATATCTAAATTCCAAGTTGGACTTAAATCTCTCTTGCGCAAAGGCCTTTAGAAACCTGAAGTCTATGGTAAATTGGTGAATAAAATGAAGAAGACTGTTTGCTTTAATTATTTTTCAGCGCAGTTCATAAAAATAATTTCCCATTATAAAAAGATTGGCTATAACATTTATGTATAGCAACAGTCTGTATGCTTGGTGGTCAACCAAACGATGGTTGGCAACTTTGCTTTCTTCTTTAATTGCATGCGGATGGGTCAGACTTCAGACTCTATGACGGTTCCGACCTAAAGACTTATCTATTGATGAGATGGTAGGGGCCTGATGCTTTGGCTGTTGTCATGCCCACCGGGACTTACCTGTTGGATTACCTTTGCTCCCACATTCAGTTTTATGTACTGCCGCGTCCTCATCTTTACTTTATCTCCTTTTTATATCTTGATTTATATGTTTTTGGAGATTATGCATTGATATGCTAGGGGTCTTTCATGTAAACCAAACATCTATATGTCTTGATCCACATCTAGACTAAGGGTGAGTTTGGCGCCGTGAAACTGGATTCAGCCCTTCAGTAAATTATTTTTACTGACAGTTCCAAGGCAGAATTTCTTTTGTGGATCATTTGTGTTTTTTGTGTCATGTGCTTCTCAAGCTTTCACGTCTGTTCATTGCTGCCCTGTTGTCACCTGCTGGGAAAGGGCTGTCCTCTTGGCTTTTGTTGGTGATGTTTATTGTATTTTTGTTACTTTCCCATGTGGTATCCTGGGTCAGTTGTGGTACTTGATTGTATTGTTTCTTGATCTTTGCTGTTTTTCTTACTTTGATGAGGGAAACCTGTCTTTTAATTTTTTGAACAACAATTGTGCTGACAGTTTATGCATCCACACAGTCTGATCAGTGGCCTTTTTATTCACCTATTGGAAAGTATTATATCTAAACTTGCCACAGGATGAATTCGGATTGTCCAGCTAATCTCTGCAGATGAGCCGGCTGGATTGGGGAAACCTCAAAGATAGGTTTTTTGTGACGAGGTTCAATAAATATCAGTTTATAAATGTGAATTGAATGAAATCAATAATTATTTAGATTTCATCACAAAATAATTTTGGTAAAAAAAACTGGTACACCTGAAATAGAGAAGACATGAATATTGAAACCATAATTGCAGATTAAGGTCTATGTTATAAGGACCTTTTACAGATGAAATGGGAGCCACATTGTATAGTTTTCTACCATTTTTGAAAATTATTAAGTCAGTGAAATGCTTGAAATGTCATATAAAGATTATTGTTGGTCACTATTATATCATGCTGCAGTTAGGTTCTGATTTCAATAAACAAGCCGATTTTTTGGGGGCAGAAAAGGTCATATTCGGTATTAAAAATGTAGAAAATTAAATAGTTTTTTTTTTCAAACAAATGTAGGCATTCTAATGGGTACTAATTGTGCTCCTCTTGTTGCAGATTTGTTTTTGTTTGTTATGAGAGAGACTTTATATTGTCTCTGTCAGGCAATAATCAAACTGATATTATTGAAGCGTTTAACTCCACATCAAGATATTTAGATGACTTATTTAATATTGATAATCCTTATTTTGAACAAATGGTAGGTCAGATATATCCTACTGAACTTCAGTTGAATAAGGCGAATTCTTCTGTTACTAAAGCTTCGTTTTTGGACTTGAACTTGTCAATAACAAATGGCATAGTTTCTTCTAAAATTTATGATAAACTGGATGATTTTAATTATGAAATAGTAATTTCCCATTTCTTGATAGAGATGTTCCTCGCTCCCCTTCCTATGGTGTATATATTTCTCAGCTTATTCGTTTTGCTAGAGTGTGTTCTAATGTTGAGGATTTCAACAACAGAAACTTACTTTTAACTGCTAAGTTATTAGAACAAGGTTACAGATATCATAAAATTCGAAAAGCATTTTCTAAATTCTACCACAGACACTCAGAGTTAATTGTTAAATACAACACTGGGTTAAAAACTCTTCTGCAACAAGGCATATCAGAACCTATTTTCTATGGTCATTTAGTTTACAATTTGAAACGAATTGTTGGAAAACCTTATTTTAGTGGTCAATTCAAAAAGATTGTAAAACGTTATATAAAAGTTGGATATAACTTGGATGTGATGCCACAGTCTGCATGCCTGGTTTTAAACCCAATCACGATTTATAGTTATTGATTCCTCTTTAATTGCATGATGGTGGGTCAGGCCTCAGACTCTATGACAGCTCTGACGTAAAGCTTTAATCGGTGGGTTGGTGCCTGATGCTTATCTGTAGCTGGAACCACCATGACTAAACTTGAGGTTTTCTTTAGCTCTGACTATCTGTGAGTCATGAGTCCTTTTCTTTGTTTCATCATGGTGTGTTAATTTGATTAGAGTGTTTCTCCATGATGATACATTGCATTAGTAAGAAGGCTTCCATGCGAGCTGAACATTTCTTGTACTTCAACAACAGCAGAATCTAGGGTGAAGATTTGGTACCAGTAAATGCATTTAAGCCCCTGGGTGGCTTGTACTAAGGCAGTGGTTCTGTTGTTGTTGACTTTTTGTTTATTGCTACTCCCATTGCTGGAGTCTGTAATTGTTCTATGTTTTGTCATTCTTTACGTTATGTCCATTCTAGTATTGCAATCATCTTGATGGGGAAGAGAGAGCTGGCTGCTTTGCTGAATTTGTCTTCCTGATGTCTCGTGGTGGTTGAGTTGCTCTTCCTTGCGGTGTCATGGGGTTGTCTGCTGTTTGTGTTTGTGGTATTTCCTGATCATACTCATTTACTATTTTTTATATTTCCTCTCCCAACAAATCACTTTGCAGGTTAATGAGTTATCATATTTTACATAATATATGTAAAAATGGTATTGAGTCTTGAGTGGGGGGGGGGGGGGCAACAGTAGTGCACAGCCAAAACAAAGAAGTCTGGGAGAGTCAGAACTTTTGTGTGTTCTATCAAAATCTTTTTTTTTATCATAATGCAATAGTCAATACTAGCAAGTTCTCTTTTTATAGCCTCTTAGTCATGTAATAGTACAAATTTTTGAACATATTCTTCCTTAAATTATAAAAAAATCTTTTTTTATTAAGTCTGTTAGCAGATATTTGCAAATAATTTGTACCGGGCCAATACACACAAATTCAAGTAACATCGGGGCGTTACACTTCAATATATATATATATTATTTTAAAACCAGATAAAAAAACACAACAGAACATAAACAATTAATCATTATAATGCTCTTTTGTTGGATGTAGAATTACTTTTAATGTGATGTGTCCAGTATTGATGTTATAACACCCATACATGTGCAAATAATGGCTAACATATTGTTTTGCAATGTTAAAGTTTGTATAGCTGAAAAATCGTAACCCTCATTTATTTCTTGTACATCTAACATCTCATTCAAGAGAATACTATTGGTATTGTATAAATGGCAAAGTTTAGAAAACATCTGAGAAGCGTAACAGGTCCTTTAATAGTTCAATCTTACTGAGTTACCAAATATCTATCTTGAAATTCGCAATTGCTTTGTCTTACAGGAGTTTCAATTAGATAGTTAGTCAACATTACACAATGTTTACAATTTGTCTATGACAAGATTTGTTATAAAATTGTATCATTAATATTTCCCATTTTATTGTTAGATATATGTGATGATGGCCTTTGCAGAAATGGTGGTACTTGTCTACATGAGCTAAATGAGCAAAACTTTACTTGTGTGTAAGTATATTGATTAGGGGAATTACAAAAAAAAATGCAAGTTTTACTTTGGAGTATAGTAAAACAAATATTTAAAATAGTTTGATAAAATGTTAAAAAAAATTCACAGATTTAAAATGGATTTAATAATTCTATACCAGTTAAATATGTGTACAGTGACTCTTCAACTCTAGTCAACTGACGCTATTTCAAAAACACAATCAAACGTATGATCAAGGCAGCAATGAACAGATGCAAAAACATGACAAACACAATACATAAACTAGAGGACCTGAAGGTCCTGAGGCGCTCACCTGATCTCCTTAATAATGTTAAAATAGGTCAAGGTCAACTACAGCTTATAGTTAAACATATTTTGTTTACCATATATGGGGGTTGCAGCCATTTTGGTCAAGTTACCTTAAACAATCCCAGTGATTTCTGAGAAAAAAGTGTTTAGATATATAGGTTTGTGGCAGTCCAAATGAGTTACCTTGGATAAAAGGTCACAGGTTAAATTGACATTTGTTACATATACATTAGGTTTAACATGTCTTGCAAGCATTATGATTTCTGCTTAAACAGTTATAGAAAAAATGAACATTTCAAGTTTCTCCCCATATACATGCATTAGGAATCATATGTGAATTGCCATAAAGTAGGTCAAGTTCAACCCAGAATAATCATTGGAGCAAACCTGGTAGGGCCCACTTCTCCAATGCTACATACCAAGTCCCAATGCCATTGGATTTTTGGTTCCAGAGAAGAAGACATTTAAAGATTTTTACCACATATTGGTGTGGTGGCCATCTTGGTCTTTTAACCAGATCAATTTGTATAAATGTTGAACAACCTATCATAAGGAGACTTAATATCAAATTTGATTTCAATTGGCCTAATTGTTTCTGAAAAAAAATATGGTGAACATGTTGAAGGGTGTCCAATATGAGTGACCTTTGCAGAAAGGTCAACCTTGACCTTTGAAACTTAATTATAGCCATTGTCTCATTAGGTTTAACATATCAAGTAAGAATAATGACTTTGACTTTAACAGTCTTTTCAAAAAAATCCCATTTAAATGCATTTGGAAGCCAATTTGGCCTTGACGTTAAGTAGGTCAAGGTCAACTTAGTATCATCATTTGAACAAACTTGGTAGGCCTAATCCCCAACGCTACATACCAAGTCCCAAGGTCACAGGCCTTCTGGTTCTGGAGAAGAAGATTTTTAAAGGTTTTTACCATATAAGGGCATGGCGGTCATTTTTGTCATAAGCCCAAAATATTTTGTATTAATATTTGCAAACTTATCATAAGGATTCTTCACATGAAATTTGAGCTTAATCATGCCAATGGTTGAGAGGAAACTATGCTTTAATATATTGTTGGGAACACAATATGAGCGACCTTTACTGAAAGGGCAAAGGTTAATCGTGACCTTTGAAACTTATTTTTAGCCATTGTTCCTTAGTTTTAACATATCAAGTAAGAAAAATGACTTTGACTTCAACAGTATTAAAAAAAATCAACGTTTTTGTTAAAAAAAATCCCATTTAAATGCATTAGGAAATAAATTTGACCTTGACGTTAAGTAGGTCAAGGTCAACCTAGAATCATTATTTGAACAAACTGGGTAGGCCTAATCCCCCAGTGCTACATACTAAGTCCCAAGGTCATCAGCTTTCTGGTTCTAGAGAAGAAGATTTTTAAAGTTTTTTTACTATATATGGGCGTGGCGGCCATCTTTGTCATGTGACCAAATACTTTGTATAAATTTTGGCAAACTTATCATAAGGAGTATTCACATGAAATTTGAGTTCATTTGGGCCAATGGTTTGTGAGAAAACTATGTTTTAATATATTGATGGGACCACAATATGAGCGACCTTGGCTAAAAGGGCAAAGGTCAACCTTGACCTTCAAAACATATTTACAGCATTTGTCTCATTAGTTTTAACATATCAAGTAAGAATAATGAATTTGGCTTCAACAGTATTCAAAAAATCAACTTTTCAAAAGAATTCCCATTTAAATGCATTAGGAAGCAAATTTGACCTTGACGTTATGTAGGTCAAGGTAAACCTAGGATCATTATTTGAACAAACTTGGTAGGCCCAACACCCCTAATGCTACATACCAAGTCCGAAGGTCATCAGCTTTCTGGTTCTGGGGAAGAAGATTTTTAAAAAGTTTTTTACCATATATGGGCGTAGTGGCCATCTTGGCCATGTGACCAAGGCTATTTGAACGAACGTTCGTTCCCGCGTCCTAAGGAGTCTCCTTATGAAATTTGAGTTCAATTGGCCGAGTGGTTTCGGAGGAGTAGATGTTTGAAAATGTTGACGGACGCCAGACGGACGCCGGAGTGACTGGTATACTATTAGCTCACCCGTGAGCCTTCGGCTCTTGTGAGCTGATAGCACAAATGATCTAGGAAAAGAAGTACCACCTTCGAAGGGTCATTAAAAATATTTTACTGGAGGGCTTAAAACGGTTTCACGATGCCAACCTCATCCTTAGTTCAGATGTGTATCAAGACAAATAAATGCCTGGTTTGCATGAAAGTCCCCTAACTTATCCATGCATCATCTCCTAGAACATATAAATCACCACAGGATCTGGGACCAATTCTAAGGACCAAAGTTTACAAGCATTTTAATATAATCAAGATATGAAAAGCACATTAGAACACTGGCACACCAAAAGCAAATACATAGAGACAAGAATACTATTAAAGTAAAGCAACTAGTTCTTTCTATTCTTCAGTAAGATGATTGCAAAAAGTAAGTGAGTATGATCAGGAAATACCACATCACACACTGCAGACCAACTCACAGCACCATGAGGAAGAGCCACAGAATATTTATAGTAGCAATACATCTGTAAGACAATAATAGCAAAGCAACCAGCATTGTCTTCCTCTTCAAGATATTTGCAAACTAGAACGGACACAATGCAATGCATAACAAAAGAAAGACAAATACAGAACTCCCACAAATAATGGGAAGTACATTAAACAATAGATTAACAACAAATGAACCGCCGCTTAGGATGGACAGATGCCTAAACCACTGGGGGGGGGGGCTTAAATGTATTTTAGCAGCACTAAACCTTCACCCTAGATTCTTCTGTTTTTTTTTAAATCCCAGCACAAAAGCACAACAAACACATTCACTTCAACAATAGCACATCAGAACTAGAAAGTCCACAAAGAACAATATCACAAACTAAAGCCCTACGCAAAACCCACATATGTAATGAAAGCAACACCAAAAATTTAACTAACCAGAAACAGAATCGCTGGCTAATCACTGACACCATTTGGGCCTTGACGCCAGAAAAGCTGTCTTCAAGGATTTGCAAATCGCAAAGGCGCAGATCAGCATGCGTATCCAGCTGGTCCAATCAGTGCCTTTGTTATTCACATTTTTGAAAGTATCAGATCTAGACTTGCTACGAGTGGAAATTCCATTTTCTAGCTAGTCTCTGTAGCTGAGGAGAATGGTTTGTGTCTCGCTTTGACAAAAACACCAAAGACAGGTTTTGTCACATCATTTGCATTATATTCCAGGTGTTCTTCAGGATGGGAAGGACAGTTGTGCAATCTGCCTACCATAGATGCTGAAGCTTCACGTAAGATTTTAGAACAAAATTCTCTTTAGCTCCAAAAATAAACAAAAGCTCTTTCAACATCGTATAGATCTATATAAGTCAACAAAGTCTACAAGTAAGTAAGGGTGCAAAGATCAGGAATCGGTATGATCAAGTACCACACCTGACCCAGGATACCAAGGGGAAAGTGACAAGCTCACAGTTAGACACCACAAACGAGAGTCAAGAGGTCAGCCCTTTTCCAGCAGGTGACCACAAGGCACAAATAAATATACACGCACAAAGGCATAGCAAACACAAAACAGAAAAGTGTAATCTTGCACAGGTTTCAAATTTTGTATATTTAATGCCAGTGTCAGCTAAGTATAATTATTTCATGCATTTTTAAAGAAGTTTATTTTTCATTTTTTCTTCAGGTAACCGTTGAAAGTATTGGTTATGTGCATCTAACATCAGTTAATAGACTTTTCCCTTACAGCAAACGTGGCAACTATAATATTCATATGTGGGCGTGATTCAGCTTTTTCATCTGCTAAGAAAGGGGAATCAGGTTCTATTTATTTGGTGAAGTATAAATAAGTTGTTTGGGAAAAAACAGTTGCAGGAACACAAACTACAATTATATGACTACAATATGTAGAAGTTATTTCGCCCAAAGGTACAAATTTCTGGTAGAAAAATATATATTTACAATTTTTTGCATATGAACTTTTCAATGTCAAAACGAAAAATTGTAAATAGTACCAGAAACACATGTACATGTAATTGAGTCAAAATACTTCTAAATATTGTAGCCAGATAATTGTAGTTCATGTTCATGGAAATTATTTTTTCTAAAGATCACCCAGCGTGTAACAATATTGCAAACGGTATCAAACGAGGAAGTAACTCTTAAAAGACTGATAAGCATAAATTGTTCATACAACAATGTGGCCAAAGGTATCCATCTCCATAATAAAAAGCAATTTTTGTTTATGCAGGAAAAATTTCATGCAAGTAAGAGCTTTTGAAATACATATCCCCGTAACTATTTTAAATAGTAAAATTCGACCGTTCTGCAAATACTTTATACATCTATTACAGATCTGAAGACAGTTCTCATAGCTGTTGGTGCTTCTGCAGGAGGAATAATTCTTCTCTTGGCTGTGGCTATTTTCGGAGTTTGTCGGTAAGATTGTAAATATTAATTTAACAATATAAATGTTATCATGAAGCACCAGAATCCATTTAAATCAAATGAGTATGGCAAGAAATTGTCACAATCACAGACCATAGACCAACGACTGCACGATGAGGAAGAGACACAGAACACAGACAGCCACATGATAGCAAGAACAAAATTAAAGTAAAGCAACAAGCTTTCTCTTCTTCGGCAAGATGATTGCAAAACTAGAAAGGGCAATAATGACCACATTACAAAACATTAATGCATCACAAAAGTAGTAAGTGTGTATGATCAGGAAATACCACAATCATAAACTGCAGAATAAACCGTGGCATCATGAGGAAGAGCCACACAACAATCATGAGACACCAGGTAGACAAACAAAGCAAAAAAACAGCTCCCTCACCCCCAACAAGATGATTGCAAAACTAGAATGGACACAAAGTAACGCACAACAAAAATAGAACAATTACAGAATCTCACAATGGGAGTAACTGTCAACAACGAATAAACAACAACAGAACCACAAACCCTCCATGCACGACGATAACACTAATCAACAACAATAAAATCACCGCCCTAGAACGGATAGGAACTGAGCTACTGAGGAGTCATAAAACAATTCTGTTCAAATCTTTACCCTATTTTTTCTGTTGTTAAAACATAAACAAAGTATTGAGCTAGCATGGAGGCTCTCTAACTTATTAAGTATATTATCACAGCGAAACGGGGATAAGTCTTTTGAAAATTGAAAATATATCAATTTTTATGAAGAAACTTTTTGTTAAACTAGTCCTACATTTGTGATGATAATGTATAATTTTGCTATCATTCCTATCAAATATAATCTTCTGTGATGCATCAAAGTATTGTATCTACACTTAACTGTTTCTGAGGCATGTATTTAACAGATTAATTAACACGTGATCATGTTTAAGGTCTGCATTCCATTTATTTTAAACAAACGATTCTTGCTTGCATTTATGGCATATTTTAAACAAGCTGTTCTCTCTCATAATTACCAAATACGTGTATTTAAGTATGTTATCAAAATAAGTGTTATCCACTTACCTGCACCTTAAGCTAATGCCAATTGATAGATCACTTGTGAAGCGGATACGATTAATATGCAAGTGATCTATCGATAATAAGTCCTTGATAAATTTGTAAACAAAACATGACGTCACTTTCACTCTTGGCTGACATGACGTTACCTTTTTTATAATCTCTATGCACAAAATTCTATCTTGTACATGGTTTAACTCTTTTATTTTTATCAGGAAATGACTTTCATATAAGCTTATAGCTTACTGTCAGATCCTGTAACCATTGAAAATGTGTATAGTGTATGAATATAGAATATTTCAATACAATATTGTTTAGATGTGGTTTGTTAACTCTTTCCTTGCTAGCAGGGGCTTTTGGTCTGCTGATAACCTTTGCAAACGATTTGCACCCAGACCAGGACTACAGTTCTCAATCTTAACCATTTTGCACTCTGATAGTGTTCCTAAAAGATTTTTATAAAAGGTTATTTAACAATACAAACAAAGCATACATAATAGCCTAGCATACAAAAAACCAGACACACTGATACTGCTTGCTATTGCAAAATGTTTATCTGCTAATAATAACTTAATACCAACCCCTATTTTATGCGTTTTTAAAACAACTTCTCTTGCTTACTTTTAAAAAGCAGCTAACATTTTTATAAGTTTTATACAATGAAACCAATCTTGCGCATATCTAAAGCAAACTGTCTATGCTTAATGTTGCAAACTGGTTTGTTTACCCAATTATACTAAACAATCTGGGAGAAACAGTTCATTCAGAAATAGAAATAACTTGCTCAAGTTTGAAACAGCTGACTCATTTTTATTGGGTCTGCTTGTGGTAATAAATGGAGATTAAAAAAACTCTCAATACTCTAGCATCAAATTAGCTAGCATTCTGCTTTTTAAGAGGCATAATATTCCTGAAGGATTAGAAACCCTAATTTTTACAGACAGTAATTGCTTGATATTGCAACAAACACTTTTAATCCTTTATAATTCTTGTGGAATAAAAATAAAGCATGTTTGAAACAACTGTCACAAAACAGTCTATTATTTTGTAATGACTATACACTAAACTCTATCTGGCAAATGTTCTAAACAAACTAAAATATGTTGCACAGTGCAGAAAACTATATCCTTTATAATATTTATACACTAGATCCCATCCTTGATCAGTTTTAAACAAGCTGCTTCTGCTTGATATCAAATACTTTAAAATATTTCATTATACTTATACACTAAAGCCCATGCTGTATGTGTTTGAAAAAACTGTTTCTGCTTGATATCACATGCTTTAAATCTTTTACAATACTTATACACCAAATTCCATGCTGTATGTGTTTAAGCAAGCTGTTACTGCTTGGTATCACTTATTTTAAATCCTTTATAAATGTATGCACTAAATCCCATATCATATGTGTTTTCACAGTCTGTTTCTTCTTGATATCACATGCACACTCAGAAAAATATAAAAGTACACCTGATTATTGCGTATTTTTGAAATACATTCAATAAAAAAATATCCAGGTTTGGCTTCGAAAACGTCTCCTCAATAATCATGAGAAATTGCATTTAAATTTGATTACCAGTCTGACACCTATCAAATCTAAGTCATATATTTGATCAAAAAATAGGGTAGGATTTCGAGGGAAGTATTTTGGTAAAAAATTTACAATAGTGAGTTTACAATCCTTGAATTGCGAGAATTATGTCAATAAATATTTATCGCTGGAAAATGATGTAATCTTTATATACTTGCTTGGTAAAATATCCATAACAGTTCCCATGAGCTGTCAAAGTTGTTTTCATTCTGATGGGTAACATCTCCACTTGTTACAACATTAATCCTAAAAAATAGACCTAATAAGTTTCTTTTTAATTCATTTAAAAATGGTGTACTTGTGCTCAAAGCATCAGTTGTTTGTTTATAAGTTACACTTTCACATAATAGATCAAATATTTAGATTGTTCAGTATTAAGATTCAAAAATGATAGTCAATTAAAAGCATTTATTACAATACTTGTATAAAGTGTCTACTATTCTCATATATTCACAAAATGGGCATTTACTTCTGTTCTATGTATTGTTTAGCTACAGGTTTGCTAACCGAGAAGATGGAGAAAGACTTTCACTGAAAACATTTGGAGAGCATGGTTCATGGCCTTTGAAAAATGGAGAACATGGTTCATGGCCTTTGAAAAACGGAGAACATAGTTCATGGCCTTTGAAAAATGGCAATGTTTATACATCACCACATGACAGTATATCACTTCCATCTAATAGGTAATTTTCTATATTCCTACGTCTCTCTATATACTTTTGCCTCATAAAATGCCATTCCTCCTGAGAGATAATACTTAATGTGACAACTTATCTATATATTTCCTGTTCATGTTGAAGGCTTCTTTGCGATAGATAATGCTTGCAAAACCAGTGATTGTTGCTCTCTACATATCTTTCAAAAGAGTAGTTCTGCCATCTCATAGAAGATGCTGATGTATAGTATACCATCATCTAAAGATATATCATTTACCTATGATGGAAACTAAGCAAACTATTTCTGATGATATAAAATACCAGGTTCGCGTCTTTTGACATCAAGTTTACCAGGCTCGGCTTTGAGAACGCTTGTTGAAAATTAACAGTGTATTGCTTCCTTCTGATAGATAATGGATTACATTACTACGTATCCCTTTACAATACCACTCTAATGTGTTTAAAAGTTTTGAGATCTGTTATTCATTGTTTGTCTATTAATCCCTTTTATATAGCTACTCTATAGCATACTTTATTCATTACTAAACCTGGTCTCAATGTTACACATAAAAATTTATTATACTATGTCTTATCTGTCTAGATGTAATGTTACGCCATGTAAAAAATTGATACACAAATAATGATTTTTTATAAAAGAAACAGTATGTTATTATATCCATAAGAACGTCATATATATATTTATGACAAAATATTGACAATTTACACGCCAACAATGTGACCACAAGATAATATTAGTGTTGATTGATATATTCAATCTAAAATTCATTCTTTTGTGTTATTTGATTATTCAAACTTGTCGCAAAGACTTAAGGTAATGTTTGATAAACCATACATTTTATCTCTTTTTTTAACTCCTTTAATTAATTCAATAATACAAGAGCACTAATGAAAAATCCTCTTTGTATAGCACTTCCTCCTTATAAGTGCTGCATACCGCTTCTTAACATCTATTACATTACTGCTCAATTTTGAGCCCATCTCTTATACATTTCAACACACCAATGCATTACTTAATAATGTGTTTCCGTTGCATTTATAGCTATTTATTGACACAACTGCCCAACAATGTTAAAGAGTTATTGCACTGGCATTGGTGAATATTGTCCAATTTTGGAATATTGATGAATGCGTTGTTGAAAGAGTTCGTACATATATCAGTTAGGACAATATTTATTGACATCAGTGTGATAATCCTTTTATTATATAGCTATAAATAGCTGGTATATTTTGATAGTGTTAGGCGTAAGACAAACTTTTCTTATCAAGAAGATTTCAGATTTCTTTTCAAGAAGATTTCAGATTTTGCAAAATTGCATGATAGTTTTTTTTCCTGTGAAGTTATAAACGTTTAAGGTCATCTCTTTTAACGTCAAGCAATGCAACATGCAAAGACATAGATCTAATTAAAGGTGCTGATATTAGTAAGTGTGCTGTTAATAAATGATGAAGTCACATTTGTTACTACACTTTATTCATTAAGTTTTAATAATTTGATATTATAACTATATGAAAAAAGTATTTTCTTCATACAGTTAATATGGTATGGTTTTATAGATCTCTGTATATTTCCAAACTACAGCATGTTGCAAAATGTATTAAACTTACTTTCATATTTAATTCGATGAAGGCTCATTTAATAATTTTCATAGTAAATGACCACTCATGTAAGATCCCCTTTATGTAACATTTCTTCAAATTTCTGTGTATTATTACCCAACAGTGAAGCCCTTTCATCAAATGGGTAAATATGTTACATTTCTTCTAATTATTGTACCTCACCACCTAATAGTGTATCGCTTCCTTCATTTAGATACCAGATTATGTTTCTACTAGTCACTATATATCTACACAGCAGTGTACCCATTCCATCATTTACATGACACATTATCTATCTACTAGCCACTATTTATCACAACAGTGTACACACTCCTTCAGTTGGACAATTATGTTGCTTTGTCACAAATGTCTGCATATTATAACCCAACAGCGTATTCTTTTCTTCAGACGATTTATTATGTTACATTTCTACAACCGCTATTTAATTTTTACCCAACAATGCATCCCTTACTTCATTTTGGCAGTTATGTTACATTTCTACCAATCTCCATATATACTTACCCAACAGTGCATTTCCTCTTTCAGTTAGTTCGTTATTTTATAATGCTACCAATTCCTTTATATTATAATCCTACCTTATCAGTCACACCTAATATCAACAAAATTGTTTCAACATAACCTAATAAACCTTTCCTATCTCACAGCATGTTACCTTTATCAGGTCATGATGACGTTGCAGTTTTTGAATGACGTCGCTACTGACGCTGAATCAACACAAAAATCAGAAACTACCTCATAATTGCTAGTTTGAAGAGTGTTCAACAATGGGTAAACTGATAAAAAGAATACCAGGTTCACATCTTTTGATATCAAGTTTACCAGGCTCGGCTTTGAAAACGCATGTTGAATCACTCGGCAAGCCTCGCAATGTCAACAATCCAATACTTTATTACATTGTTCTGATACAGTGTACATATTTAGACTAATCACTGCACATCACTGTCTTACAGTATTTCACCTTGCTTTAATAGACATTAAACCTATTCTACCTGTCCCTATATATTATTGTAAGACAGTGTATTACACTCTTCATAACAAATCTACTAGGCTCAGTATATCACCGCATTGCATTACTACTAATGTTGAACTACTAATTTTTGTACTTCACCATCAACTGATACAGTGTTTATCTCCCAACTAATAGGGTTGGCAGTACATTTACAAATGCCCAGATTAACACATATTTTGGGCGTAAAATAGTAAATATTTTCTAAAATTTTAGTGTTAAATTTTGCTTTGGGTGCTTATAAGAACTATCACATTGATACTGTTCTTTGGAGTGCCCACTACACTTAGGTTATAAATGATTTAAGCCTTTAACAAAGTGTCATTTCTTTCTTATATGCTATTTATGAAACTTCTCAAAAGGTTATAATTCTGTTATCTTTGCATACCAAGCAGAATTTTTCTAAATATTACAAGTATACAATTTGATAATTTAGTGCAAGGGGACAACTAAATAAGCCATGTGAAATGGCGATGTTAAATGGTAAATAGGATAAATCCTGACCCTAAGGGAACAGTCCAACCTGGTTTTACTCTGTTTTGCAATAGTTATTTATCCAATTTTTAAATGCAGAAATGGCATGTTGCATCCAAAAATCAAACTAAACAATAGAGCATATTGTCTACTTTCATAAAAAATGGCACATCCCTTAGGGTTTAAATGGATGTGAAATAAAAGAAAAGATGTCATAGATTTTTCTCATAAAAGAAAAAATAGCAAAACAAATTATTTTGATAGAAGAAAAATATTTGCATAAAATACAAAGCAAACACATATATAACAATTTAAAGAATGAAAGATTATTATTGAAAAAAAAACTTATTTTATACTGATGAATATTTCAGACTACAACTACATCAAAACATTCAGCCATAGAATTTTATCATAAAATTGGATAACATGAGTGTTGTGAAACTTAGGCCAAAAATTTTTTATTAGTTGATTTACGGGAATTTTTTTTCAGAAAAAGGGTCGGGGGACGAAAAAAAATAAATAAAAAAGCTCTGAAAATGACCAGTTAACTGGTCATTTTCAGAGCTTTTTTTATTTTTTTAGAGCTTTTTTTCTAATATCTCCAGAAAAAAGCAGTAAAACTAGTGAGGTAAACCAACAGTCTTTATTTAATCTTTATATATTTCATCATTTTCCTAAAAATCTGGACAGGAAAATCACTTTTAACAGTGTCTCTCTCAAAAATACACAGACAGAACCTCAAAAAATATCATTTTTTTAACCAAACAAATAATATTAAGAGTCGTTGGATAAAATAAAAAAAAAAATTTAGAAAATGATTTTTTATTTTTTTTCCTACTTTCCGGAAAATTACAGTAGGAGGGTTTGTAAATCAATTAATAAAAAACTTCTGGCCTTAATAGAAGATATTATGCCAATGTTACATCATCATGTGTTCTTTGATCAGTTCAAAATAAAACATTTTTGCTGCACAATAAATAGAGGATCTCACATGAGTGCTCATGTTTTATTGAATTTATTAAACGAGTTGAGAAAAAGAGATAAAATGCTCAGCTTGCCGAGCATTTTATCTCTTTTTCGCAACGAGTTTAATAAATTCAATAAAACAAGAGCACGAATGTTAGATTATGTTTATCATATGACATTAAGATTACTTTGAAATCTCATTTCTGACGTAAAAACGTTACACTTTTGTCATTTTGTACGCAACGTTGTTATGGACGTCATAACGTTTCCGGTAAATCCACTAGTGGTTTATCGATTTTATTGCATGGTGTTATTTCACTCTCAGACGCGGCGTCATATGATAAATATATTAATCTAAGTCTGATTATAGATAATGATTAGGAATATCATAAAAGAGCACATACAGAATTTACTTTTTTTCCACATCTGAACAGAGGGGTTTGAATTTCACCATAAAAACAAAGGCACTGATCAAAAAACGTAGATACACCTACCCATCTGTCCCTTTGTTATAAACATGCCACAAACTATTTTTGTGAGGATGAGCACATTACAACCTTTACTTACACTAGTAGTTTACTTTTGTATAATTTACTGTTATTAATGTACCTATACCCCCAGCAATCTGTGATTAGAGAGGGTTGCTGTTTGCACATTGTCCCTGTGTGCCTGCATCCTTGTGTGGATGTGTTCATGTGTCCATACATCCATAAAGTTTTATTTCCGTAACATCTTGAAGAGTCATTGATAGACTGTCATCAAACACGGCAGACATATTCATATAAACTTGACAAAGAAAGATTAAAAGAAGGTTATGGGCCAATTCTAAAAGAATTATGCCCCTTTATAATTCCTAATGGCTTTTGCATATGCATATTTAGTGCATTCATGGGCTGATCAAGATACTTCCACAGCTTTTGATGAATTAATTGAATCAGGCAGTTGCTGTTGTTGAGTATTGTTTGCTGTTGCTGCAATTGTTTTGGGGATTCTGTGTTGGGTCCTTGTTTCGTTTTGCAGTATTTTTTGTCCTTTTTAATTTTTCAATCATCTTGATGATGAAGAGAGAGCTGGTTGCTTTACTTTAATTGTCTTCCTGAAGTATTGTGTCTGTTGATGTTCTGTGACTCTTCCTTGTGGTGCAGTGGGTTGGTCGGCAGTGTGTGACTGTTGTATTTCCTGGTCATACAAACTTACTTTTTTGTATATGCATAGATTGTGCCGTATTTGGCTGACCAACTTCGTCCACAGTTCTGATGATTTAAACTATTCGATACTTTGACAACACAATGTAGACATATTAAATATTAGCATGAAGTAGTTTGGTGCAAAAATATTTTTTTTTAAAAAAATGATGGCTATGAGAACTAGGAAATGTTTCACTATGGCTTTTGTATATACATAGATATTGCCTTCATGGGCCCATCAACTCCTACTACAGCTTTCAATAAACTAATCTAATACTTTACCAATACAATGTAACCAAATTAAACATATGCATGAAGGATTTGGTCTTGAAAAAAAAGTCAGCTAGGAGAACTTAAACAATGTTTCCCTAATATGGCATTTGTTTATACATATGCTTTAATGAGTTGATCAACTCCTACCTCATATTTTGATTAAATAAGCCAATACTTGACCACAACAATGAAGACATATTAAACATATGCATGATGGATTTTGTTGTGAAAAAGTAATTGACCAAATGACAGCTATAAACACTTAGAATTTTTTCTAATATAGGCTTTGCATATTCAAAGAACTTTAGGTGTGATATATTCTGTAAACTTATCAAATGTTACACTGTACAGTTTATCTAACAAAATGTTACAGATTACCAACTTAAAGATCATTTGCACAGATTCTCCTGAAATCTTTTCAAATCTAAGGTCTGCTGGTTTCAACCATAACTTGCGAAACTAAGTTGTTTCACTCTCCCTTACTTTTTGGAGGGTATCTAATGAGAATTGCTTATTACACTAATATATTATATATAGCACCACTCACAAACAGAGAGGTTTCACTATTTTCATTAGTATTAATTTTTAATTTACTTTCATGATATTTTTTTCACAGATAACCATTACTTATTATAGTAAGTTTAAGATTATCTTATCACATAGGCAAAATTTATGTTGAGTTATTCAGAAGACAATCTGAGAAAGATGGTTCTTTAGAGAAATTCTACAACATATTTTGGTGAAGAAGCAAGATTTATATATAACTCAGTTATTATAGCTACGTTTACCAACCAATAAAACTTATATTCCTTAAGGACTTTAGTTAAGAGTGCGTAACAGAAATTTTATTTTCTTATCTCTCAACCAAAACATATGTTGTGGGTACTCAAAAGAACCGTCTCAATGAGACGGTTCTTTTGAGCACCCAAAACATATTTTAGAATTGATGGGTAAGAAAATATTTACAATTACGCTGAAATTTTTGTTTATCTAAACCTGTGTCCTTTTATGGAACGTAGGCAAACAATGCAGATTTTTTTCTGTTTGCATACTGAATGTTCTATCAAAATTTCAAATAAATAGAAACACAAAAACTACAAATTACAAAGAGGATGTAAGCAACGAATGCGGATAGGAATGTCCATTCAATCAAATGGGTAAATTCATTTTCTTTTTTCAAGGAGACTATCTATACCACGACCACGTCACTTGAAAAATCCATCCCAAGATTTATATTTGGATGAAGCTATAATGCTTAGGAACCCAGCTCCAGATTATGATATGCGTGACCAACCTGGTGTCACAAATCCTGCACCAGACTATGGACTCGATGATTCACCTGCAATGTTAAGGCGATATCCAGACACAAACAGGCGTGGTAGCTATGGTAACTTTACAAAGGTGAGTTGTACTGTTTTAATATAATGTCTGGTGTTAAATATACAAAATGAGAAGCCTATGCAACTTTGTTTTTCTTTCGTTTTTTTTTACATTTCCTTCAATGAGACAGCAAAATCAATTTGCATTTTAAATCTGCTAATGAGAGAGCTTATCTAAAGTCAAATGAAATCTCTATCTATCAAGTTTTCTGTCAACATTTCAATTTTTGTCACATCTTTTTGACAATCGTAAAACTTTGGCTGCACTCGAGAACCGAGCCTCAGATGTATGTACTATGTATGAAAAAGCTGCATTTTATTTTCCAGAACTGGCGAAGGAAAAATAGTACTGTACCATGTGGGCCAGTCCTATTAAAATCCATCATTTTGATTACCTGAGACGTTTTTTCTATAGAAAAATGAAGTTTATGTTTTCTTTTTCAATAAAATATCGCTATGGCATTAGCAAATTTATTTGTAACTATATGAGTATTGATACTTTCCAATCGTATATCTTTAAATCAAAGGGGTTTAAATGTGTTACTTATTTTCTTTATTTCTGATCCAAGGGTGTCAGAGTTTCTTTGTGAACTTTATTGAAATGTGTCTGACTTAAAACAAGTCAGCAGTATTTTCTGCACAGATTCTTTTTCTCATTTGCAGGGTAAATACTATAAACTGTATTGTGTCAACCCCCTTCTTATACAAAGGGGTATATATGTATTGTGTTTGGCATCTGTTCGTGTGTCCATCCATCAAATTAAATATATATCTCTCTACCGATTGGTCGGTGATCAGATTGGATGCTGCGCATATGTGCATGCTCATCTTTGCTGGTTACATTTGCAGTGAGCACCACAGTTAAACCTGTTTTAACCAGCCATAAAATAAAGATTTAAAAAACATTTTGTAGCTTAATGAAGGTTCGAAAGTATTGCAAAATGCTCATTTGGAGCAATACTGCAATACTTTTGACCTACACAAAGTGATAGTCAGTCTTGAGAACAATTTTTTTGGTCTTCTTTTTGAGTGCCCGCTTAAAACATGTTAAGTGAATTTGACACTTTTCCATTGGTATCCTGGGTCAGGTGTGGTGCTTGGTTGTATCGATTCCTGATCTTTGCCCTCTTTCGTTCTATGTGTTACTGCATATTTCACATGCTAGTCCCTTTTATATGTATTTCAGAACAAATACACACAGGAAGCCACCAGGGATAATCGCCGCAGCCTGCCAGTAGCATATGCAAGCTCCTATTTATGACAAAAAAAATGTTTAAAATAACTTAGAAAAATCATAATACTGTAGATTCGGAAATTTTGCGAGGGTTTTATTTTCGCGAAACTTCGCATATGCGAAGTATCGTGAAAATAAAATCCTCGCGAAATGACAAAATCATTCTTTCGTTTACTAATACAGGTAAATCATGCCTTTGTCGCAATTTTTAACGTCGCAAATATGTCTTTTAACGCTATTCGCGAAAATATGATTCTCGCGAAAATTTCCGAATTTACAGTAGTTTTGACCCATATGGCCATAATCCCACTTTGTTGTTCACCAGAGACATTTGAGCCGTGACATATTATTTCAAACAATATGAATTGTGAGACCAGCAAAGCCTCAGATCAGCCTGCGCATATGCGCAGTCTGATCAGAGCCTGTGCTAGTCGCTTGATTATTCTGTGACTAGAACATCATTTCTAAGCTTTAAAGATGCCAGCACAGGCTCGTCAGTGTCTACACTTGTCAAAATGCCACATTGTTGGAAATTACATGTCGCGGCTCATTTAGAAATGAGTCATTGCATGCAAAAACAACAATGAAACTGAAACTCAGATCAGCCTGGGCATCTGCCCAGTCTGATCAAACTCTTCACTTGCGCTTAATGTGTAACTAAAGACCCAAGTTTTCTTCATGATGACAGCGAAGACTCTGATCAGACTGTGCTGATGCCTAGGTTGATCTAAGTTTTCTCGTAACACACAGCCACGTTGTTTGATTGCTCATGTCACCAATGGGTGGTAGCACAGTGGCTCAATGGTAGAGTGCTCATGACGGAGGGGTTGTGGGTTCGAGCCTCACTGGCATCACTGCGTTGTGTCCTTGAGCAAGACACGCTAAACCTTGCTTAGTATTGGTTCAACCCAGGAAGACCCATCTCCCTATATTTACATTTCCACTGAGAGTCTTTAAATGAACCTTTACATTTGAGATGTGGTTCATACCTTCATGAATAAATCTATTTAAGCGACGCCCACATACGCGCCATTTGAGCGGGCTAACGTCAAGTCCATCCAATAACGTTACTTGTTTACTTACGTTTGCGTGACGTTGAACATGTATCGCAATGACGTTAAGCGCGGAAATTTGGCGTTTTGGCTGTTCCAAACCCTACGTTATGTCTGCTTTAATTCAAAATATCTGGGAAACCAGCCAAGCTAGACGAAAATTGAAAATTGCTACTTGACTTATAATATGAAATGTAAATATAAGTAATAAATTCAATTTTTGGAATGTTCATGGAATCATGAATACTTCGGGTCTCTTGCAAAGTTAACGTGAAGCCCATCGGGCTTCACTTACTTTGCACGAGACCCGAAGTATTTATGATTCCATGAACATTCCAAAAATTGAATTCATTTCTTAAATAACTATCAAAGTGTTCACTGAGACGTAAAGAATCAAATCAAATAAACAAAACTGGCCCGATGGTGTAGCTAATCCAGTTACTTACACTTTGTATACGGGAAACTCATTAGTATACAATCGGCTAAATAGGCCATAATGTTAGATTTTTCATGCTCTATGTAGCAGGCCGTTTACGGCAAGTATGCAAAAATAGTCTCTGCATTTACATGAGTTATTAACTCATTTCTTGCTAGCAGCGACTTTTATCGTCTGCTGAAGACCTTTTCAAACAGTTTGGACCAGGACCTACAGAATGTTGATCCTGATTTGCCTACAAACCGTTTGATTCTCTAATAGTGTTCAGGAAAGATTGTTTTGAAACAAATATTTTTTTGAAACAATCATTTTTTTGAAACAATCAGCAGGCGACAACAAAAGCAAGAAAAATACCCAGCATGCGAAAAATAGATGTGTAATCTGTTGAATTTGTGTAAATAGTTCTTTTTCCAATATCCTCAATTTTTATAAAATAGATATATATCACGTTACACATCAATTTTTTATGTATGTTAATATTGGCAAATACCATCTGAAATACTTTCGTTTTGTTTCAATGTAAGCAACTTTTGTAATATTCTATCAACATTATATATTTATCACAAATATCTAAACAAAGTTTGTAAGTCTTTATTTTTGTTGTTGTGCTGGTTCACAACCAAGACCATCTAAGCTCAAATAAATATATACATAAATAGGGAAATACATCTATAAGCTTTAAGCTTCCATTCTATTCCTATAAAATGTTATTGTACATATAAAAATGCTTTGCATGTAGTTTGAAATAGTTTAAACAAAATAAATCTAAATGTTATCTATAATAAATAAATTGTCAGTAAATTCAATTTTTCAGATTTTTAGTTGGCCTTTTTAGCTGAGCGGAGGGATACAATGAATGTTTAGGTACAACCAACCAAATGAGATACAATAGCTTGTTTGAAATATGCCGCATAATAATATATCTCAATTGAGCTATGCCTAGTTTAAATATATATATTTACATTTTCAAAGCAAGCCTCCAATGAGTCTTTAGAATTTTGCAACCGTTCATAGCCTCATGAACTACACAAAATTTAATTGATAGCTGCCAAGCTCACTTGCCAGTGCAATTTGCTTCAAACATCGAATTCATTTGCCAGATGTGACACTGGTGTTGAAATTTACAGCGAACCACTCCTGAGTTGCACGTGCAAAACATGCGTCTTGTTTGCTTCATTGGCTGCCGTGTTCACACTGGCTGTTCCTCTTTTCCATTTTACACTCCAACAACACCGTAAATGCGATTAAATATCAAATACAAAATTTTTTATCTTCTTAATTATCGATTATTTCTATATATTATTCTTAAAGAATAAAGAAACGCAACAGACAAAAATATAATTTTTGCGTGCTTAAAAGACGGTTTGGTGAAATCTCTTTTGAAAAAAATCTTATTGAGTATTTATAGCATGTGATTAAATACCAAAACGTCATTTTAACGCTACATTTTATGCCACAAGATGAAAGAAATATGAAAACGTAAAATGTGGCGTTAACGTCAGAATAAAGATCAAGAAACCCCGTCTTTTCCATGTTTGGTTATTTGGCGTCGACTTGACAATGTGCAAATTAAACACACGTCCAATCAAATTCGTAATGCAGTCAAATATTGCGTCAAAACACGCTTCTTGAATGGCAAGATACACAATGGTAGTGAATAAACGATAAACGTCACTTAAAGTCGTCTGGTTTTGGTCCCTGGTGAATATACGGGATAAGATCAACCTAGAGACATCAGAACATGCTTTCTTGGAAAAAACTGACTTTTCACATACCGTAGAAAAAAACGTTGATAAGGTGTTTATATTGACATTAGCCAAACAAAACATGGCATAATGCAAGAAAAACATCTGATTACATGCCAAGAGTGAACACCAAATTTGTTTACAGTAGCCTAAACTTTGGCACGGGACCATTTTATCATTAGAAAAACACATGAACATCGTGGAAACCATTAAAACGTAGGATATTGAATTTCGACGTCAGAATTGCATTTTTGGCGTCTGAAGATCTCAAGTGATAGTTCTTGAACAAATGTCATTGTAATGAATAAATCTCAAGCTGAAAAGAAAGTTTACGTGTTTCACGCAGTATTCAGAGTTGACGTTAATGACGTTAAGCCGTTTCAGAATCCTACAGAAACGTCGCCATTTGATCATTTCCTTGATCCACAATATATGCCAAGACTTTTTAAAACAATAAACCGATGGTTGATTCAAACTTTGCTTTTTTTTACCCTGTTTCAGCAGTTTACTACGGGGGTCAGGCTGGTTACACGCATACCAAAATGATTACGTAACCTGTAATTTGGTGGACACATACTGCTCCTATTAATAAATAACATTTGCACTAAAAACTTGCATCATATTGTATGCTTACAATGACTTGAAGTGTTTGTTGCGTTTCTTTATTCCTTCAGTATAGTTTTTTTATAATAAAATGTCAATATAAGCAATAAATTCAATTTTTGGTCTGTTCATGAAATCATGAATGCTTTGGGTCTTTTGCAAAGTTAACGTGAAGCCAGAGACCCGATGTATTAATGATTCCATGAACATTCCAAAAATTGAATTCATTTCTTAAATAATTTATTAATTATTGGTAACATTAATATTTATTTGATAAAGTGTACATGGGTTTAAAGGACTCAATGTAAAAGTGCATAATTGAAAATTATTCTTTTTTTCTCAACTTAAACATAAATTGTCTCTGATAGTGTCCCTGAAAGATTATTTTGAAACAAAAAATTTGGGAAAAGATCAGCAGACAACAAAAAAGCATGAAAAAATATCCAACATGCAAAAAGTAAATGTTCTTGTAAATAATTCATTTTCTATATCCTATATTCTCTACTTTTATCACCAGAGCATGGACACACGTCACACACCATTTACTGCCATGACAATTTTATGTATGGTAACATTGATCAATAACATCTGGAATGCTTTCGTTTTGTTTAAATGTAAGCAACTTTTGAAATATTCAATCAATATTATATATTTATCACAAATATCTAAACAAAGTTTGTAAGTCTTTATATTTGTTGTTGTGCTGGTTCACAATCAAGACCATCTAAGCTCAAATAAATCTATAACCAAATTTGGAAATGCATCTATAGGCTCTAAGCTTCCATTCCACTTTTATAAATTGTTATTGTATGTATATAATGTGTTATGTATTTAAGTTGAAAAGTTTGTACCAAATAAATCTAAATGAAATCTATAATAAATACATTTTCAGTAAATTTAATTCTTCAGATTTTTAGTTGGCCTATTTAGCTGAGGGGATACAATGAATTTTTAGGTACAACCAACCAAACGAGATACAATAGCTTGTTTGAAATATGCCTTATAATAATATATCTCAATTGACCTATGACTATTTTAAGTATATATTTTTTATTAATTAGTGGAAACATTAATATTTATTTGATAAAATGTCATGTGTTCATCAGGCCTCAATATAAGAGTGCATAATTGATCATTATTTTCTTCTTTTTAAAACAAAACATATGTTGTACCATGGTAATAAAAAAGAATCCTTCGAATGATGGCTAAGAATTTAATTATATTTTATGCCTAAAATGTTCGCTATGCTGGACATATTGTATTATAGCTAAATGGCTTTTCTTTTGGTGGTAGATTTTACTGACAATTTATTAATTATTGATATTATTTAGATTTGTTTGATAGTGTTAATATGCAATATTGCCATTTAGCCCATATAGGCCTAGCGTCCATTCTGCGGGACATAGGAAAACAGTGAAGACCAAGATCAGATGCAGCAGAATGCGGCGTCTGATCAGGGTGTCCACTGTGTGCTTACGGACTGTTCTATCAAAATTTTAATAGAAATGAAAATATCACCCAACAACCTTTAACAGAAATGGGAGTGGTCCAGTTGATAAGAGTGTGAAATTTTTTGGCTTAAATGAGTACTAGATGGACATTGAGCATGTAAGTTTGAATTGATAGTATTGCATTTTACTTAAATCTGCAGCTGTGCTTTAAATGTTTATGTGTGCCGTATTTGATCTAATAGGCACAAATGCCCTTGTAAGCCCACAATGATCTCTTCTTGGGTTGTGAATGTTATATAAACTTCTAATTTCCAGCCTGCTGAGGCTGCATTTTATTATTTGAATATATATATATATATTTATTATTTATCAATAGTAGCCTCCAGATTAGAGTGCAAATTGAAAAACTATTTTCTTCATTTCTCATCCAAAACATATGTTTAGACGGTTCTTTTGAGCATCCAAAACACATGTTCAAGTTGATGGCTAAGAAAATATTTAAAATTTATGCTCATAAAATTTCCTTATCTTGATATATGGATATATAATGTGAGTTTAATGGCGTGGATCTTGATCAGCTGGCTTCTGATCTGAATCTGCACTGTTTTAAAAATGAAGTTAATTCACACAGTGTGCTTATTAGGGCAAATATGGTCTTGTTGCTGCTGAATTATTTTAATCACTTTTTTATTGTATTTGTGTTTAGCTGTGCTTCCATATATTTTTATAATAAAAGTACTTATATGTAACGTAGCTGGCTTTTTTTGTTTCTCACCTATTTTCTATTATTACACTGGTTAATGCATACGTCGATTTGCTGGTATTTACGCATATTCGGTTTGCATGAAAGACCCCTAACTGTCAAGTATTGTCAACGTATATGTCAACGATATACGTTGACAACAACAAAAATATGGCGAATGCTTGGAGCGTTGGAGTGGAAGCAGATCACCATTGGTGAGCTGCAACCATGCAATCGCTGATCTTCATGATAAAAGCATTGTTTATATCTGCATAAGTACACAGCTACTAACACCTGGCTACATGAGTACATGCATATTTAGCAGAATAGGGCGACATATAAAATCCTATAAATTGACTATTTTCCAACATGTAACATATGCCTATGGTGCATTTTCTAAAAAGATAATATACTGAAGGACTTTAGAAACGCACCATCTGCTTAAATACTATTTTATGCCGACATTTTAATATTTTCATTATATGAACAATAAAATTGACAGGTTCCGTGATTCAGCTTACATTCAATAAGAAAATCAAAACGCTGTGGCTTATGATTGCCGTGACGTCGCGATAATTCTGAGACAACTCAAATTCAAAAATTCACAGAGTACCAATACCTTCCATAATGAATGAAATTTTTTTTGAACTGATGTTCGTTCTCGAAAGCAAAAGTAAAGACAAAATCAAATCAAGAAGTTTTAGGCCTCTGGCAACGTTCATTTCGTCTACACGACGTCATTAGTTTTTGACGTATAATCAAAAAAAAAACATTGCCAACAGATACTCTTCAATCAGTTGCATAAAAGACAAAAGTATCGCGACATGCGCGAACGTCATCCGCCTTTTTTGCTGTTTGAATATTTAAGACTGACGTTAGCAAAGAAACGCTGCGAATGGGAGTGTAATAAAACGATTATTTCTTAAACCTTTTGTGTTTTTCCATTAGTTAAGACATCTGGCTACCACCTCAAAGTGATTGTTTTCAAATTAAATTAAATTTACATTTGTCAGGCGACAATTATTGAAAAACACTAACGTCCGTATAACGTCAGAATGAACAGCATGAGCAAGTCAAAATTATGGCAAATCATGGTCCATTGTGCAAGAGGATAAAAATGATAAAGAAAACATCCTCAAATTAACCATTCTGAAGAGACATGACGCCCAAACAATAGAAAAAATGGCGAAAACCTGTACTGTCAGTCTGTCATGTACCGCAGCAGAATATGCATGGGTCATGGTCATTCCCCATTGGGTGATATGACGTTATACTGGTTTCCTTCATCCCAGTCAGACTTCAAAGACTCTGAATCAACTTTGACTCGAAGTTAGCTCCTGATCACTATGAATCCTGACCAGGAATCCATAGTGAACAAAAACATTCTCATACGAAGCCTTAGCAGTAGTCTGAAAAGTCTGATTCCGGGATGGAATAGCCTAGGTGTATCTTGTATAATAGTCTGTGAGAACAAGAATGTTCTCAAACCCTCCCTTGGAACGCTCCAGACTAAAATAATCTATACAGACAACTTCAATGGGCACAGTACTAACTATGCTGACCAAATCAGATGCTCTTGCTGGTAAAACCTTTCTACATATACATCTTCCACATTCTTTGATCTTTTGACTGACAAAAGCTTCCATACTGGGCCAAAACAATTGTCTTTTCTTAAGACCCAGGGTGTGAGCACTTCCCTGGTGCCTTAAGTCATCATGATATGCCCTAAACATATCAGTCGGAAACTTTTCAGGCACAGCAAGCTGTGATACTTTCTGACCCTGTTGAACAGATTCCCTCAGAAGCACACCATTCTCTATCACATATTTGCCCCAGCCCCTGAAAAATCTCTTGATTAATTTAGACTCCTTAGCCATCTGATTTAATGGACGATGTCCCAAAGCGAGATATTCAAGGATCTGAGAGATATACCTATCCAAAGTTGTGCCTGCTTCCAATCTGTTATCTTTAAAGCTGTTGTTTCTAGTAGCTCATGAGGGACATCCTGTTCAACAAAGTCATCAGGCACAGCTGATATAGCCAAGGTCTGAACATATGGAGCACTCTGACCGGAAGCAGTAACTGATGTTGAAACGGCCTTGAGGACCTCTGGGAACTTGGTTACTTCAATGGCTTTCCTTGACAAGCCATCAGCATCCGCATTTTTATTCCACTCCTATATGTTAGGCTAAAGTCATAGGCTGACAGTGCAGCAACCCATCTTTGTCCTGTCGCATCAAGCTTAACTGAAGTCAGTATGTACCTCAGTGGGTTGTTCTCTGACACTGCCTCGAACTTCGAAACATACAAATAGTCGTGGAATTCGGCTGTGACTGCCCATTTTAATTGCCAAGAACTCTAGATTATGTGCTGGATAATTCTTTTCAGGAGGCTTTAAGCTTTGGCTGGCATATGCCACTACTCTGTCGTCTGGTGGAAGCTTATAGTCAGCATAAGCTAAGACAGGTGGATGGGTCAGTCGACCAATAATGATCTGAAAAGCTTTTTTTTTTATTTTCTCCCCAGACAAATATAGATGGTCTTGGTTTGGGTTTCTCAAAGATCATCCAATGGGCTTACTATGGAGGCATATCCTTTCACGAATCTCCTATAGTAGCCCCTGAATCATAAAAACATTGTAATTTCTTTTACAATTCTGGGTACTGGCCAGTTGCGTACTGTCTCTATCCTAGAAGGATCAGTGTGGATTCCTTGTTCAGGGACAACATGTCCTAGGTTTGAACACTCCCGTTTAAAGAATTCACATTTAGATGCCTAAAGTTTCAGATTATTTAGCTGAAATCTCTGAAATACAGCCTCCAGTCTTTCAAGATGTTCCTCAAATGTTGAGGAGAAGACAACAATATTGTACAGATATATGAGACAATCCCTTTAATTCATGTCTCCCATAGACATTTCCATTAATCTTTGAAAGGTAGCTGGTGCATTACAGAGACCAAAAGGCATCCAGTAAAGTTTATAGAAACAAAGAGTGCCAACCTGGAATGCTGTCTTGCATTTATCCTCCTCTGCAACCACAACCTGCCAGTAGCCAGAACAGAGGTCCAATTTTGAGAAATATTTGGTACCAGCTAGCAGATGTAAAGAGTCCTCATTGCAGGGAATAGCATATGAATCCTTGATAATGTGGTTGTTTAGTTTTCTGAAATCAACACAGAAACGTATAGATCCACCTTTTGTCTGCACTTCTGCACCATCACCAAGTTGGATTAATATAGACTTTCACTATCCCTTATTGCCCCTGCATCCATCTTCTCCTCTCCTGTAGATGTTCTCTAACTTCCTCTATCAATCATGGTGGTATCCTATGAAGAGGCTCTTTAAAAGGTTGATCATCACTAAGTTTGATATGATGTTCAACCAGCTTAATGTGTCCGATATCAAGCAAATTCCTTGAGAAGACACTTTCCCATTTTGCAAAAAGTTTCATTGCTTCATGTTTCTGTTCTTCGTTTAAATCATTCCCATAAAAATTTATTCCTTCAGGGAGTGATATATTACTTTCCTCAATGCTGTGCATTGTCAGTCTGGTAGTGTCTTCAGTTTCAACTGTGCCCAGGTCTAAATATCTTAGCACTTTCACTTCATTAAGTTGAAATAGTGTGGTATGGGGACACAGTTATAGCATTTGCGTACATATTGAAGACACGCACATGAACACGCTGGTTTTGATCTACTTGATCAAGAGCCACCACTGGCAAACACACACCTAATCTGCTAGAGGCACTTTCTGAGTTTTCCATTACGGCTGTTTCCACTTTCTCCCTTTTCTAACTAACCCTGAAAATGTAACAGTATTGAGTGGCTCTATATTCACACTCCTTTTATTTGTGGATTGTACAAATCCTACATATCCAATGTGAATGGATAAAAATGCATCCTGCCATTGGATTGTTATCTCTGATACTTTATCAGTAGGACAATATTCCTTGGCTTTACTGATAACATTGGTGCCAATCAACACAGGTACTTGTGAAGTATACCTTGTAGTTGGAACAACCAATGCAAGAACAGTTATGTGATCCAGACAAAAGGTACCACTATAGTGGCTACAGTACATGCTGTATAAGGCAGTTTTATGCCACCTAGTCCCTCCAAATTGAGCTTAAACTCTTCTAAAGGAATAATTGAAGGTGAAGGAGTCATTGCATTAAAATACTCCTCACACATTGTGGTCACTTGTGAGCCACTATCAATTAGAGCATTTAACTCTACTCCACAAAATGAAACAACAGTTTCAGTGGCTTGCCCAATTAAGCTTTTCATACTGTACTTTTGGGGTTAATTTCCCAAACGGTCTTCAGCTGACCCCTCATTGAAGACCCCTACTAGTTTAAAGGTTCTGTGTTCTGTTTTGGTGCTCCTTCTTTTTTGTCATACTTTGTATTCTTAGTTTTCCCATAGTAAGGTTGTTTGTTATTCTGTCTATTATGGGTCTGGTTGGCATTACAACCCCCTTTGTGTCTTCCTTTCTCCAGTACTTCTATTCTTTTTATTATCAGGTCTAACTTATCCTCCTTTGGCTCTTCTTCCTTCTTTTGTTGTTTTAATTGTTGCTGTTGTAGATTTATTGCAACCTTCATCTCATTCTCCTCAGCCCTAACAGCTCTCCTTAATAATTCAAAACTTTCAATTGTTTCGAATTCGACTCTGGTTTCATTTTTAAGTCATTCACTTCATAAAGACTTCTAAAATTGCTCCTTCAGAGTGTTGTCTCGGTCTTCTCCCCTAGCCTTGCCCTTTTCTATTGCTCTTTGATAAATCTCTTCTAATTGTAACCCCCAAGATGTGATGGATATATTTTCTTTTTGTGTGGCGATAGAAAATCTTTCAGAATGGCTTGTCCTCATGTCACATTACCAAACACATTTTCAAGTCTTTCCATGAGGCCAGCAATGTTTGCAGAAGTCCCTAATGGAAGTATTACTCGTTTGGCATGTCCTCTTAAGGACTATCTAACTGCTTGAGTTATAGCAACATCTGAATACTGTTTCTCCTTTCTGATGCGTTCAACCTCATATTTTTATTCTTCAAAAGATGCTTCAGTTTTTTTTGTTTTGGGTTATCTCCTGAGAAAGATGAAAATTTTGGGAAGATATGTTGAGAGTCAAGAATAGTCTGTCTTATTTCAGTATTCTTAGACCGGTTGTGCTGTTGTTCCTTTTCTTGTTTCTGAAGTGCACCATTTTTAAAGGGAAAATTCACACTTTTTGAAATGCATTTATTATAGAGCTTACAGTATGGTAGGAATAATCATTCATTTAATGTGTGTGAAATCCTTCAATCAGCCTGTAATTATTTACTTTTGGTCAGCACTGGGGTCTGGCCATTTGCAAATCAATGAGCTCCTAACAAGTGGACTGGAGGCACTATGACCTGCTACACACTTCCAGACCAAAGTCTTAAATCCTTGATAATGGCAAAAATTCACAATATTTCAGAGTAATATTTAAGCAGTGTGTACATTGATGACTATATTTTGATACATGGGCTAATGTTTGATAAGTATTTCTCAAATTCAACCCATAAAGCACTAATTATTACTACAGCAGACGACATATTTTGTATCAACTGTCTTCATTTTAAGTACAATAAGAGATAGCAAAATCAACTGAAACTTATTGAAAAACAAAATACTTTTCTTTTAATAGTCGTAACATTCTAATTTGCATTAATCTGACTGACAATTGTTATTAAAACAGAATATCAATTATCCAATATTGAAATGAAGCAATGTATGGAACCACTAGCAAGGTGATTCCATGCGTCATTTAGCTGACCTGAAAAAGAGGTTAATGTCCATCTTTTAATGTCCATTACTGTAATATGGCAGCCCCCAGATGTTAAGATTAAGGCAATGAACACTGCCATAATTAACTTAGCAGATGAGTGAATGATCTATGAAAAATAAGTAAGTTCATAATGAAAAAATTATTTTTGATTTAAGTAAAAGGTTCAAAACCATGAACATACACTTTAAGCTCTGAATCCATTGTAATATGTGCTGAATCACCTTCATTAAGTGTTTGGTTCGCTAAACTTTCTTAAGTCTGCACTTTATTGTTCTGGGTATTGTCTTCTTTTGAAAACTCCCCTTTAATCAATTCTAATTGTGGTGGATCCGCTATTGCTAGTTATTTCAGAGTCTAGTTTATAGTATGTACGTCAGTCCGTCCACTTTGATGACCACTATAACTAAGTCATTGGTCACCTGATATTCCATTTGTAATATGCATTGCTTGTATAAACCTCTCATACAAGTCAGGATACGACTTTTGACAAGTGAACCTTTGCAATGCTGGACGTAAAAATGGCCACCACTGTCCCTTTACATTTGTGGTAATCATAAAAAAAACTTATAACATGGATAAACTGACCCTTCAGAAGTAGAGAAAGCCAAAAACTTGTATTCTAATGCATTCTTCTTTCTGGTTTGATACAATAAACTTGAAAAAGTGCATTGTACATATCTAGGGATGGTCAGGTTACAATTTAAAAAAAAATATTGTATTCGTTCGTTTGAAGATATTTTTACCTTTACAAACAGTGTAGATCCTTATGAAATTCAGCATTATGCTGCACTTCATCTTCGTATTCTGGAGCCCAGCGGCTCAGTGGTAGAGTGTTTGACTCAAGGCCAAAGGGTTATGGTTCGAGTCCCACCTGCGTCACTGCGTTGTGTCATTGAGCAATGCACATTAATCCTTGCTTAGTACTGGTTCAACCCAGAAAGACCCGTCCCGACATAGCTGAAAAATTGTTGACTGGGATGTAAAAAATCAAATCAAACAAAATCAAAATATGGGTATTCACTGCTTGCAAAAGTACTCGTTAAGATGCCTCCTGTATACAAAGTATTAGATAAGATCAGCCTCCGTTTCACTTGGTCTGTTTATGAAATCTCATATTCTGAAGACCTTCTATAATATTTAGTCCTATTCCGTCTTAACTTGGTCGCCGAAATGCTGGAAGGACAGCATCTCTCACTTTCTTCAACACTGATGTTGTATTGGTGTGGACGAAAGGCTATGGCTCAGTTCCATTGCCAAGTCTATTTCCACAGTATCATATCCAACACATCTTGATAATATTTTGAGGAAAAAAATACAGACTGACATACAGCCCTGCCCCTTGATATATAAAACTGCACTAAGGCCATTCCTTCGAAAATATGGACTGCAGCCTCAAGGTTGCATTGCACAGTTCCAGATCCCATTTATGATTTGCAAAAGTATAAAAGCAATTTGACACTGACTTAAATGTGTTCTCATTGCTTATTGAGTCTGTCAGGTGGAAATCAACAAAATAGGAAAAAACACATTTTACTTACTAATTTTGCATGCAATCCTATCCCTTGATATTTACAGTTTCATTCTTTCAAAACTATGGATTTCTATCTATTATATGAGTAATTTTACCTTTCCAAGATGGCCATCAATATAGCCATTTAAATGACGTATTTTCCAAGAACAGCCCGCTGCAATGGCATAAATTTTCCAAATTGTTTTGACGAATAACTGAAGAAAGGTTCTGAAAATGTCAGTTTCAGTTAAAAATGTTGACTGTTTCAAGAGATGTCATGTAGGACTTTTTAAAGCCAGTGTAAGCATTAAGTTAAATATTAAATTGTTGGAAAAAAGATAATGCTTTTTTTGTGCCCACATAGCTACATTCTTGCTAGCTTATTAATTTCCAATCCCCATAGCTTATTAAGTAAACAAGGTATCAAGTTAACATTTTCAGGAAATTCTAGTGTGGCGAAAGACATAATATGTGTGAACTAGACGTTTCCGAACCAAGCCCGGAATGTTACTCAGAAGTCACCTGATATTGTATAACTGGCAAATGCAACGACAACTTAGCATACAAACAATATTGCACAATCATGTTCAATCTCCAAAAATTAATTTGAGGTTTACCTTACAGTTAGTGGATGGATGCATACCTGTTTAACTATTTGCATGCTGTGTATTTTTTCATGCTCTTTGTCTGCTAATCTTTTTTCAAAAATCACCTTTTTCGAAAATGCTTTCACGAATACCACCAGAGTGTCAAACAGTTTGGATCCAGATCAGGTCCTATATTTTGTCGGGCCAAACTATTTGCATATGTTATCAAAGACGACACTACAGATTCGTTGTGACCTCTGGGTTTTGACCTGTATACCAATAGCTCACTATTTCAATAGCAGTCACATCCCAAAGCCATTTATGTTCTTATAATAAACAAAGAATTAAAGTAGGTGTTGTTTCAGGGTTCAAGGTAAGATCTGTTGCATGAACTAATTCCTGTAAAATGTGTAGCTCTACCTCTGTGTTACTCGCTGGTCTCCAATAATTATATGGATGTTATCTAAATACGTCTTGTGTGATGGTAGTCGGTGGCCTGTCAAAACAGGGTTCATCCTCAATTCTTTCTCCAGGAAGCACGTAAAGCAGGCCACTATCGGCCCATCAGAGAAACACCATTTAAATGGCATTTCGCTGGTGGACCGATAATTAAATGGCGTTTTGCTGGTGGACCGATAGTACAATGGCGTTTCGCTGGTGGACCAAGTTAAATGGTGTTTCGCTGGTGGACCAATTGTTAAATGGCGTTTTGCTGGTGGACCGATAGTTAAATGGCGTTTTACTTGTGGATCGATAGTTAAATAGCATTTAGCTGGTGGATCAATAGTTAAAAGGCATTTAGCTGGTGGACTGATAGATAAATGGCATTTCGCTGGTGGACCAACATTTAAAAGGCGTTTTTCTGGTGGCCCGATAGTTAAATGGCGTTTTGCTGGTGGACCCACAGTTAAATGGTGTTTTGCTGGTGGACCAATAGTAAAATTGCGTTTTGCTGGTGGGCCGATAGGTAAATGGCGTTTTGCTGGTGGACCAACAGTTAAATGGCGTTTTGCTGGTGGATCAATAGTTAAATGGCGTTTTGCTGGTGGACCAATAGTTAAATGGCGTTTGCTGGTGGACCAAGTTAAATGGCGTTTCGCTGGTGGACCAATTAAATGGCGTTTCGCTGGTGGACCAATAGTTAAATGGCGTTTCGCTGCTGGTGGACCAATAGTTAAATGGGGTTTCGCTGCTGGTGGACCAAGTTAAATGGCGTTTCGCTGGTGGACCAATAGTTAAATGGCGTTTTGCTGGTGGACCAATAGTTAAATGGCGATTCGCTGGTGGACCAAGTTAAATGGCGTTTCGCTGGTGGACTTATAGTTAAATGGCGTTTTGCTGGTTGACCGATAGTTAAATGGCGTTTTGCTGGTGGGCCGATAGTTAAATGGCATTTCGCTGCTGGGCCGATAGTTAAATTGTGTTTTTCCTGGTGGAGAGTTAAATGGCGTTCTGCTGGTAGACCAATAGTTAAATGGCGTTTTGCTGGTGGACAGATAGTTAAATGGCATTTCGCTGGTGGACCGATAGTTAAATTGCGTTTTGCTGGTGGACCGATAATTAAATGGCGTTTCGCTGGTGGACCGATAGTTAAATTGCGTTTCGCTGGTGGACCAATAGTTAAATGGCGTTTCGCTGGTGGACCAATAGTTATATTGCATTTTGCTGGTGATCAATAGTTAAATGGCATTTCGCTGGTGGACCAATAGTTAAATGGCATTTTGCTGGTGGACCAATAGTTAAATGGCGTTTTGCTGGTAGGCCGATAGTTAAATGGCGCTTTGCTGGTGGGCCGATTGTTAAATGGCGTTTCGTTGGTGGGCCGATAGTGGCCCGAGGCTGCATGCTGGCTGGGTCTCTACCTCTTATCAATTCAGCATCCATTTCCTCGCCATGCTAGGATAATGCATACTCGTAGTGGTAACTAGTAATTTCTAGTATACTTAGCAATTCCTTATGTTTCGGTGTCGGCGTCGTTGTTATTGATGGTGGTCGTTTGAAAGAAGTTTATGTGGACACAGGGATTTCTGCAGAGCGCAGTATCGGTAGAGCGTCAGACTGGGGGTCAAAGAGTGGCTGATTAGAAACGCGCTGGTGGCACTGTGTTTTCAAGTAAGTTGTGCAAGACACTTTAGCCGCTGCTTAGTACTTGTTCAACCCAGGAAGACAGAAAATCGTCCCGACATGACTGAAAAACTGTTGACTGAAACGTAAAGCATCATACAAACAAACAAAGTATCTAATGATATCTTCGATACGGATTTACAACCATGCAGCTACCAGCTTAGCAAGAGCAAAGTTTGGTGGTATAGCTGTCATGTAAATATAAACAATTTGCCATAATATAGTAACGGGTATTTTAATACTGATAGGCAGATTGAAATGTGTGTTAATAAAGAGGCAAAGCTAATGGACATGATTCTTGATAAACGTATATTTCAAAATACGTTTCCTTAATTTCAGTAACATATGCTGCTGGTACACATTTGAATTGTTTCATAGAGGCAATTCCAATGTGCACATTAGAGGCAATTTCAATGTGCACCTACAACATATGTACATTCAATAAACGAGTGTTTTTCACCATAAACGGGTTTTCACAAACTTCTCAACCACTTTTATGTTTAAGTGCAATGAGCATAAAGAAAAGAACAATTTTTGTGCAGTTTGGCGAGCACCTAAATAATTGACAGTCAATTTTATGTTATTGACAGCCAATCTTTAGATCTCTCATTGGAATGCAATGCTAAATTGGTGGTTGTCTGGTTGTACATGTATAAGGTGGAACACGTTTTTGATTATAAAACCCAAATAACGTAATTTCGATAACTCTATCTTCTCGAACTGGTGCGATTATTTTTGATCAATTTACAAGGGAACTCAGTGATAGCAGACCGATAAAAGTGATATAGAAGTGATATATAAACACCTGCAAGTGTTAAGAGACGGACTGGATATTCTAAACACTTATAGAAGAAATTAACATGAAGTTTATTGTTATAATTCCTCTTTTTATTCTCTTACAGAACACACAAGCAATCAGTGAGTAAAGTTATTTTTCTTAAATTGGTTTAATTATTAAATGTTTTTCGTGGTATAATTATTAAATGTTTTTCGTGATATAATTATTAAATGTTTTTAGTGGTATTATAATTAAATGTTTTTTCGTGCATAAATATTATAGTTGAGACACTTGGTATATTCTTTAAACGTGTGAGAACCGTGTGAGCCTAACGTCATTTTGTGGGACATAGCAAACAGTGCAGACCCAGAAATGTAAAATGTAAAAATATGAAACCTGTGCAAATTGCATTAGTTTTCTTTTTTTTGTTTATTCTCCATGAGCTTAGCAGCAAAACAGAACTGTCATAAGAGGGTCTGGATTGGGTATAATGATTAGTGAATAATGGCTCTTTTTGTAATGAATAGTGAATAATGAGCCAAAAAATGAATAGTGAATAAAAAGGGCCTAAAATAATGAATAATCTTATTTTTTAATGAATTGAAGAAAAAATTAACGAATAGTGAAAAATCAGATTTCTTTGCCACCTTTCTTACTTAAATGAATATTTGGTCTTAATTTAATGAATAACACAAAATTTTAATGAGATGAGTAATGGGCTAAAATTTTAATGAATAGTGAATACAAGACCCCCCATCCAGACGCTCTTATAAGAGCCGTGACATGAGATTTCCAACACTGTGGCATTTTGACATATGTAGACTCTGACAAGCCTGTGCAGCCTCCTTTTAAGCTTAGAAACTCCAAATGATCATCATTCAGTAGCTTAACACTCAATATTAAAGCGGCAAACAAAGGCTCTGATCAGATTTTACGTATGCGCAGGCTGATATGAGGCTTTGCTGGTCGCACATACTCATGTCACGGCTCATAATAAATTAATGGGCCTCGACGAAATAAATCCTGTCTCGGGGTTTCCGACAAAGCGACGCTCAAACCAGTCCCCTCAGCTACAGAGACTAACTAGAATATTGATTTTTCGCTTGTAGCCAGAATAATAAAGGCGCTGATCAGAATGCGCGTATGCGCATGCTGGTCTGCGCCGTTGTTGCTCGCAAACACCGATGACAGATTTTCTCGTGTCGATACTAAGAACATTTCTTTTTAAACACGCCATCAGCCCATTCTTGAACATATTTTCAAAGTGCATCTGGTGTTCCATTGGGCGCTTGTTCACAACGTATCCATATTACTGATACAAGCGAGTATTAAACTGTAGAAAATTCGTAGTTTGAATCTACTTGCCATGTTTCAGCTCTTCCAAACAAAACAGCATGATCTCGATTATATAAACCTTTTCATACTAAACTTAACTGAGCATGAAATGTATTTTTCTGTAGAAAAATCTTAAATATATTCCGCGGTTCGAATCTACTTGCCCTTTTTCAGCTTTTCCAAGGAAGAGAGCATGATCTCGAGGATGTAAACTTTATTCATGCTCAACTCATCTTGCTCTGAGCATGAAATGATTCAAGCTCATAAATGTTAAAATGCTATCAATTTTGCAGCGTCTGATCTGGGTCTGCTATACTTTGCCTATGTCCCATAAAGAAGGACGCTATGTGCCACAAAAAAGGACGATATACCTATAGGGTCTAATTATGCCTTTATGATGTCTTATTTAACAGCTAATGGACCTACGAACTCCTATATCCACGTCCCAGAGAGGATGTTGCCTGCCCCGCTGCCAGAGAAGTCCCTGAAAATATCAAGTAATCTCACGCTGAACCAATGTGCGGCGGAATGTAGCCTCGAATACCACTTAAAACGAGTAAGTTTGTAGTTCGTTTTTTTTTTCATATCTGGTCTAGCAATCTTTAGGAGTCGAGTAATCCATAGTTTGGGTAATCACTAGTAAATTTTCCATCAGCTGAAAACCTATCTTATATACTACTACTACAAAGTTTAATAAGGGCCATGTCTATAAACATAAGTATCTCTCAAACCAGCGTTAAAAATAGTGCCCGGCTTTCAATGTCGCAACCGTGAAAAGACAATGATCATTTCGGCTGCAAAAATCTAAAAAAAAATAGTTAAAATAGTATTTTAGCAAAAAAAAATCATTTTTCTCATTCAAACAAAACTCAGTACATTAAAATTTGGATTTCCGTCTGTAGAATGGGTATCATCATTTTATACATAAATGATGACAAGAGCACGTGGTGGTTTGTTTTTTATAAAGTCCATTTTGGCATTTTCCGCCTTCCCATTTACTCTGAAAACTGCTGATTTTGAGGGTAAGCATAGATTTGACTAACACATATGCTCGTCAACATTGTGAAGTGTGTTCTGATGCTTGAATGATTTAATAAAATGAATATTCTTGCTGTGGTATTGAGTTATGACCATATCAAACAATATATGTGGAAATATGAGATAAGATTATTTCTATATCCAGCTAAAACTCATAACCCTTGTCTTCGTTTCATCACATTATCTTAAATTTGGGCGTTAAATCAGAAATTAATACATGTAGTAACCTGAAAATCAAAATTTGGATTCTTATAAGTCCATGATGGCCGCCATTATAAGTATATGTACTAACTAAGTGGTTTTGAGACATAGTATTGTCCTGGCAACCAAGAGTGACAGCGACGTCATGTTTTGTTTATAATTGTAGGTAAAACATTAACGTGTACATTCCACTTGAGCTAATGCGAATCGATAGATCACCTGTGTATTAATCCTATCCTGCGGATAGGATTAATACACCAGTGATCTATCTATTCTAAGTCCCTGATAACTTTGTATACAAAACATGACATCACTGTCTCTCTTGGCTGGCAGGACAGTATGTGATTTGCTTACAGTTTCCTTGCTATGCATTTGAGTATACCACGACTACGAAGACCTGTGTCCTGTCGAACATCACAACACTTATGATCAATGGAGGCTACCTTGGTCTGAGAAAAAGTCCTGTTATGCAGTTCTTTGAGAGATCCAAAGGTAAATCATTTTATCCATTTTATCATATGACGTCAATGTTTGCACTGAATGAATATCATTTACGCCTACCAAACGGTCAGATGTTCAACCGCTAGTTGAGCGAGAAAAACAATTCGAGTGTCGTCCTGTTGAGATTTCGAGGAGCTAAAAAGGTAAAGGAATGTTGCATGTTCTGTATATTATAATTAATATTTCTTGTCCTAGGAAGAGAATCAAAAATCGGGGAATGTCATGCAACCTCTTACGAGTTTATGGTGTAAATAGGAGGTCAGAGATTTTTCTACTTTTGTCAGATTTACTTTTTGCGTGAGGAAGGTGTACCCGAAGCAGATATAAACGTGTCGAATTTAGTGATGTTTTGGGTTGTGTATCCAATTTTATGGTGTGCTCGAATGTGATATATACAGGCCAGAGCAAGACTGGGGTCGTTTTTTCGCACCCCATAGTAAAGATAACGCACTCAGTCTGTTACATGTATGGGGTGCGGTGCGAAAAAACGAAAAATGATGCTATTAAATTTTCTTATCATTTTTTGTTATCTGATGCTTAACCAGATTTTTCCGGGACTTTCCACCAAGATTTTTCGCATATTGCACAAGCCTGATGAAAATAACCATCTGAATTCCAGTTGCCGATCTCAGTCTTGATCAGGCCTGTATATATCACCTTCGAGCACCTCATAAAATTGAATACACAACCCAAAACATCACTAATTTCGACACGTTTATATCTGCTTCGGGTACACCTTCCTCACGCAAAAAGTAAATCTGACAAAAGTAGAAAATTCTCTGACCTCCTATTTACACCATAAACGTAGGGACCCGAAAGAGATTGCATGACATTCCCCGATTTTTGATTCTCTTCCTAGGACAAGAAAAATTAATTATAATATACAGAACATGCAACATTTCTTTATCTTTTTAGCTCCTAGAAATCGCAACCGGACGACACTCGAATTGTTTTTCTCGCTCATCCAGCGGTTTACCACTGACCGTTTGGTAGGCGTGATCATTGTTTCATAAATGTGACGCATCTAATAACAGTATAGAGAAGTCCGTGACAATGTAGCGTTTTGTTCTAATTGTCTTATTCAAAATCTAAAACACTGGTATAAAAGCCAAATGACAAACAGAATCATTTTGTATGCAATTTACGGAACTCGCCGCTAAAGCTGGTTTTATGATTTTGATGTTATATGGCCTTCATTTCAGGCTGAATATATATGCATACGTGCACGATAAAATTGAATGAGGTGCAAAATGAGATGTGCCCTGGCGTTGTACATGTAGCAAAGGGTGGAATGAATCTAGCATCTTTTTAAATTATGATGCGTCTATACATACATGAACAATTTGCAAGGTGGCCACTTTTCACCAGGCCCTGAGGTTGTTAATTTCTTTTTCGTGCTCAACTCAACGCAACGTGAAAAGGAGAGTTACAGGCCTTGATTCATGGTGGCATGTTTTTTGAAACGTTGACGTGGCGAATTAAGAATTTACAACAGGAGAGACTCTAAACCGTTGGTAGTGACATTTATTGAATTATCAGAAACTCTTTTAGTTGTACCAGTATTAGAAAACGGTAGAAATGTTTGGAGCGAGAGGTCGTATGCAGAATTTTCGAGGTGGTAGAGGTGCAGGACAAAGGACGCGTACTGGCACATACGAAAACAGGTACCATGCGTTGCATTCGGATAGTGAGGGCGATACGTGGCAGTTAGTTGATAGAGACAATATGAATAAGGGCAGATATAAACGGATGAGACGGTCAACAGGTGGGGGCCATGATCAGCCTGGACAGTTTGTAAATCCTGAGCCGAGTGTTGGCGACCAAGGGGCAAAGTATGAAATTATGAGGAGGGACAATTTTAGGAATCTCACCACAGATGAAAAACTAGTAACTATGTTTGACGCTATAACCAACATTGGGTCTTTAGGGAGCAGAGTTCAGAAAGTAGAAAGCAGAGTTACAATACTCGAATCCAACAATGCGAGCCATGATACGCGTTTAAGGCTTCTTGAATATAAGAGCATCGATATGGAAGCAAGAAGTCGCCGCCATAACCTAATCTTTAGAGGTCACCCAGAAAATGTGGAAAATGACGACTGTGAGCAAATAATTAGAAATTTTCTTGGTAGAAATCTTGAGCTGAACCCCAACCTTTATATTCAGCGGGCACACAGAATAGGGAGCCTGAATAGAGTGCGTAGAAGTCATGGTCATGGTGGTAAAATAACAACGCAGCCTCGGCCCATTATAGTTAATTTCCGGGATTATGAAGACGTTGAGCTAATCCTTGCAAACGCATAAAAACTCAAAAATACAAATTTCGGGATAAACAGGGACTACCCGAAAGAAATAATCAGCGCCAGAAGTACCTTGTGGCCAACATTCAAAAAGGCAAGGGCGGACAACCCAAATGGTAGCGTATACATCGGATACCCAGCAAAACTGATTGTGAACGGTAGGGTTATAGCTGACCAATTCCCCGAATGGAGAAAAGTATTAAAAGGCTCTAGGGAGCGGGATGTCATCACTGACACACACGTATCAGATCCTGGTGAAAAACATGAATTTAATGATGATGCGACAGCTAGTGCTCGTTATTCAAATGATCCAAAATTTGATGCTGTCGAATTACATGCAGATGATGATAATGTGTCTGAAGTTGTTTCCATGACAAGCCTGAGATCAAGATCAAGATCAAAATCAAACTCACGTTCAAGGTCAAGGTCGAGTTCGAATTCTAGAGGTAGAGCTGTGTCAAAGTCAATGCCTGGATCTAGGCAAAATTCTAGGTCCCTCTCGAAGAAAAGCACTACTGATAGGCTTGAATCATACATTCGCGATGAACTTTTACAAAGAGCTGTACAAAACGCAGAAAAGAGAGAAAGCAAAAAGGAAGATAGCACAAAAATACCCAACAAAGCACCAATAACTGAAAAGGTTAACCCTAAACCATCTGAGAACCAGTGTAAACCTGACAAAATAATCGAACCAATATCTGATTATGACAGAGAAATGAAACGCCTAGAGAAACACACAGTGCATTTGACACAACCAAACAGTGAAGGTATGAAAGACAAAACGGGGCCTGATACAGGTCAAATGACAGGTCAGAATCAACAAAATTAGGAACACGCAGGGGAAGCTACCCAAAACCATCTTCATATAAACAAAGTCAATGAAGACCCCGAGAATGAACATTCCAACACTGAAACCACAAATTTACATATTAACCAAAGTAAGAGCAGAAACAAACAGCCAGAACATTTTCAAATCGGAACACTTAATGTTTGTGGACTGCAAACAAGGGCTTTTTACCCAGAATTCAATAATTTGATAGCTGAATATGATATTTTTTGCACTGTAGAGACAAAGCTAAGCATACATGACATTATTTCCCTTCAGGGCTACCACTTTATTAGTAATCCTAGAAAACAACCTGTTCTTAGAATTCTGGGGGCATTGGCATTTACATTAAAAATGAAATCTTAGACTATGTTTCACAGATAGAATCACAGTCTGGCTACTCCACGTGGATAAAATTATCCAATGAATATACAAACCTAGAACAAGATATCATTATTGGTGTCTGCTATGTGCCCCCACAAAACTCAAGATTTTACAATGAAGATGATTTTGTACAGCTTGAACAGGAAATAATGTCACTGTGCAGCGAATTTGAGTATGTCTTTGTAACAGGAGATTTCAATGCCCAAACTGCCAATATGAGAGACTTTACTTGCGCTGATATCTCACTAGATAAACACCTTGACTTAGATCAGGAAACCTTAGACTATTTTGATCAAGAAGCCTACTTACTGAATAATAATATACAAGTCAATAGGGTATCAAAGGACAGAAAAACAAATGATTCCGGATACAAACTTGTAGATATATGCAAAAATAACAATATGTATATGCTTAACGGTAGATATGGCCAAGATGCCAGAAAAGGTGATTTTACATTTCGCGACCAATCAGTCATTGATTATTCAATAACATCAAACAAAGGCTTCACAATATTAACTGACTTCAAAATACATGAGTTAGATAGGATTTACTCAGATGGTAGGAAAAGCACCCCTATGTACATGTTATACGGTGAATTGGGTCGCTACCCTATTTCCATTACGATAAAAGCTAGAATCATAGGCTTCTGTGCCCGCATCATTACAGATTATTCTTCCAAATATGTTAGCATCATCTACCAGAAAATGCTTCAGATCGGAGCGCATAAATTTAAATGGATCAAGCACGTCCAATCTATATTACAAGAGGTTGGCAGAAATGATATATGGATAAGCCATAACGAACGCATTCCAAAACACACACAACATATAGTTAAAAAAATTCTAATAGACCTTCATAAACAAAACTGGCACAATACAATAAGACATTCCTCTAAGGGACAGAACTACAGCCTGATAAAAGACGAGCCGTCCTTGGAAGAATACCTTACAATTCTACCAAAGAACCAATATTTTTCGCCCACTTATTGCTCAAGATAAGCTGTTCCACAGGCAAAACGCCGTGCGGAATTTCCTTATCCCATCCACGTGACCTGCTTGTACCATGCACATGACCTGCTTATCCCATCCACGTGACTTCAAATTATAGCAATTTAGGCTGTTTTCAGGGCAATTTACAATGTCAAAACGGCAGTATTTAGTACGTCCGCCATTTTCGCATTGTTGAATGACGTAAAAAACATTTCTGACGTCACTAAATTGCAACAACAATGTGACGCACGTTGTCGGCACAGTTTGGCGCCACGACGTTTTTGTCAGTAGATACTGATACCAACGTTAGTTTCAAACCCCAATAAAACAAAACCAACGCTTGAAATGCTATTTCGCTTCCGTTTTTAGGTGCTAAACTGTGTTTACACCCATTTATGCATCTGGAAAATTCGTTGGTGAACTTATTTTTTAGATTGGAACAAACGCAAAAAATCTAAAAAAATATGCGGAACTGACCGAATTCATATAAAACCTTAAAAAGTCACAAGTTGGGCGAGAAAAAGTATCCATCATGATGTATTGTTGTGGGACAAGGAAATCCCACCCTCGGACCTGAATAATTTCGTCAGAAACTCGGCAGAGCCTCGTTTCTGACGAATTATTCTGGACCTCGGGTGGGATTTCCTTGTCCCACAACAATACATATGAAGGATACTCTTAATCCCGCTTATCAAATACCGGACCGCTAATCACTTTCTACCAGTCGAAACACTCCGCTGGCAAGGTATTGACATATCCGAAAGAAAATGTACCCTCTGCTATACAAGGGACACCGCCAATGAATTCCATTTTTTACTTATCTGCAAACATTTTGACGACCAAAGAAAGCAACTGATAAGACCCTACTACTATAGAAGCCCAAATGTTTTAAAATTCAAAGAACTGTTCAGTACGAAATCACCTTCAAAATTGACTAAATTGAGTAAATTTGTTTCTGTTATAATGAAAGAATTCAATAGGCGTTAATCTCGACCTGGTGCACGTTTCTGTTTTGTCTTGTTTCTTTTCCTCTCTTTTTAAACAACTTTCAAAATACTACTTTAGCTGCATATGCCACCAAACCACAATAATCACCAAAACAATAACGAACAGGCTGAAAATTACAGTTATCTATTTCGCGGTGCACTTGCAACTATAACATATTCACTAAACAGCCAAACGTATTGTTACAATTAAAATATAAGTACTCCTGTCATATTTTGCTGCCTTCCAACCAATACTTCAGGCAGTATGCCAAGCTAGGAATAGGAATAAATATTCACTTAATAGACCAAATCAAATGTATATATAGTTAGTGAATAGCTAAAGCCATATATTTGTCTGACTTTTTTGTATGATCGTCTGTCTGCTTATTTTCATGCGCGGATCCAAAAAGTTTTGTCAGAGGAGATCCAGCTTTGACAACGTTTATTTATTTATTTTTATTTTATTTTTTATGTTTAGTTAATGAGGGGAGAGAGGGTCCGCATACCGATATAAGCGGGCCGTCATTGGCCCGCCGGCGAAACGCCGTTTATATGGCGTTTCGCTGGCGAGCCGATGATGGTCCGACATTGGATGCTGGCTTGGTGGCCTTGTGGTTTTCGGGGGGTCTGGACCGGTGTTGCTTCGAAGCCTTATGTTTTTTGTGATTTTTCGGGGGGGGGGGGTCCGGACCCCCTGTCCCCCCCTCTGGATCCGCCCATGATTTTATTGTACGTTCGTTTGTGCATGTGTTCATTAAGTGCCCATTAAACAAAACGGCATAGGGTTTGGCCCGTAGATAGGAGAGCGCATTCAATATTTCTAGACCAAAAATACATGCTTTTGGTGCTCAATTGAACCATCTCAAGGTGACGGGTCTTTTGCGCATCAAAGCATAAAAAGGAATAAGTACGTTTATCTGGACCTATGCATAGTTACAATTTTTAACGGTGCGGACTAAGCGGACCCGCTCTTATGAAGACCCATGCACGATAGAATGTTCAAGTACAAACTGAGCGAGGACTGATGATCATTTTTGCATTAATATTTGTAGTACATGTGTCACAGAGGTGAACTTTGTGATTATTTTGCTTAACGCATAAATTACCTTTTCTCCTTTAGTGCCACCGTGAGTAGTGTTGATATTTACTTAAATCATACCAAGCGTGGGAAAAACTGGTTTAACCTGTCTTTGCATTGTTTTCTTATGGAGTATCTTGAAACTGAGATGTTCTATTTTATCGTCCAATCAGTAGCCGTTTTAGTTAGACATAAGGATGTAAGATGATGTGTGATTGGTTGCTAACGAACGCACCTCTTTTAACTTACTTAGCGCATGCGCCTAACCTCACAAATACATATGCGCGCGACATTTGGAAAAGGCATTCTCATTTTTGCAGTTAGATCGACTCCATCGATCTACAGGCTGTAGAACATATATTTATATATTATTATTTGTATTATTCCTTCACGGAAATGATATGGAAACCTTAATATTAGCAGGTATGTGAATTTATATTCTTTTTATCATACAGATCACAGATTGTCGTTTCTGATGAAAACACCAAAGGGAGGTTTTCGCCAGGAACTACATTCTGTACATTTCCTGTGACGTAGTTCACAATATTTCTGTATGACGTATTTACGCAAATTACAAATTGCTTTAGATTTGTTCTGTCTTTCTGAAATAGGCATGGTTATCGTTTTGATCTTTATGGACATTGCAAATGGAGGAATTAGTAAATTGAGCTAACGCATAAAATGTAAGTTAATTGCAAAAGGTGTGGTTTTAATATTTTAATCTCTTTGTATATAATTTTATCACTGCAAAATACCCATGTCTAAAAATAGACATGACATGCTCACTGCTCAGGTACCAAACGAATTATCGTATTTGCAGTCAGTTGCAAGTATATCCGTTGTCCGTGTCCGATTGTCTGTCTGTCTGTGTTGTAAATATGTATTGCATACGGGTGCAATGTATTCCGTTGTCCGTGTCTGTTCATTTGTCTGTCTGTGTTGTCTGTACTGTTTCATTGTTTGTTTTGTATTTTAGGACACCCTTTTTATTTACAACTGTAAAATAAATTTATAACAACATCTGTCGTTGAGATCCCTGGCGAACCGAATCCATACCCTGCGACAAATTGGCGCCCAACGTGGTTTTATCATCTCATTGACAAGGGTGTTCTGCTGACTGACCTTCATCTACAACCATGCTTCATCATATTATATAGATCATCAAACCTCCAGCCATGTTCCGTTATGTCTTCATGTATTCATCTACGTATCAGCTGCTGTGTTTGTGATTTTATAATTTCATATATAAAATGGCCATATTTTGTGTTGCAAGCTTGCATATTCATTTTTTAAAAATCTGATCAGTAATTATTATGTCGATAACTACCTATACATATTCAAAGATGGAGCAAACCGCAAGAATGAGAATCGTCGGATAGCCTCCAGCTGATCCGGATCCCTCCACTATTTGGTACCCTATATGTGACACTGGTCTTGCAGTGAAGTTACTGTGATAATTTTTTTTTGTGTGTATTTTACATTGCGTGGATCCTGTATTTAATTGCTAGGTGCACCTGTACTCTGCTTGCTATGAAAAAGTAATTTATTTCTCGCAGCAGGCCAGAGTATTCTTTATATGTGAATATTGTTTGATTCGAAAAGATAAATTAGATTTTCGGACCATACCATTTCACATATTTGCATATACATATATAAACTCTCATTTGAGAATAGTCTGTGATATTTCATATTTAGTGATCGGTAAATGTTGTCATTCTTGCACCTATAATAAAATTGCATATTTATTAATATTGGCAATCTGTTTGGCTTGATTTGTGAATTTTGCCAAATTATTTCTGTGTATTTATTGTCTATTTGACTGGCAAAATCAGTGAACTTTGCCAAAATAATATTGACAATGCTATAGCAAGAGTGAAAACATTTTTACTGATATTCATAGTGGTTATATGTTGTCATCTGTGATAGCTTTGTGAATCATGTGCACTAGAACTAACCACTAATACTTGTTTACAGGTTCCAGAATGGGTGCAGATGAATATATGTGTTTCTTTTAATTATGTATGTAGCATAGGGGTCAGTTTCTAATTTCAAATTTTTGTTATTCAGGGAATTAATAAGGTGAGAAATTTAAAAGACCTTACTGGTGCAATGACAGATACCTTAAGTTACAGTAAGAAGATGAGATAAGGTAGGAGATTTGATTTTCCCCAAAAATAATTTCTCCCTCATTTGTTTTTTTTCCCATATTCAATTTTTTCCCCAATTTTTCCCCTCATTTCTCCTTTTTGGTGATTTTTTTTGGACCATCAACAATTTAATTTGATCAGTTATTTTGTGCATATGAGTCTTTCCCAGTTAGAAAAATATTTAAGGGAGAACCCTGTTATTGCCCCTACAACTCCACAAAAACGGACAGTTATTTTAGTTAGTGGTAGTAAAGGGAATTATTTGAAACGTCACATTAGCCGTATTCACCCAGAGAAAAATATCATTTTTGAATCAAAGGGTGGCCGTAATTCTAAGCAAGCCGTAGATTTAATAGCTGCTAATGTTCAGAATTATAGGCGGAAATATGGCAACATTTTGTTAATTTTGTGGACTGGCACATGTGACTTGACTTCGAAAGTTGGCCAAAATAGATATGGCAGAAAAATTATTGTTGATTTAAATACTGTACAAGTTGAGGATATTGTTCACCAATACAATAAGTTTTTTGAGATTTGCTCTTCTTATGGTGACAGTGTTAAAGGCCTAATTTTAGAGTGTCCTTATTACTCAATTTCAAATTGGAATAGTGTACAAGGTCACCCTAACCCCAGTATTTTTGACCAGAACAATTTGATTTTACACCATAAGATTAATGAATTAAATCAAAATATCAAAGAGCTTAACTCAACCTATGGTGTACAGGCCCCTAGATTTAGTTGTGACATGATAAAAACTAGAAAATTGAAAAAGAGTTACCCCACCAAAACTGTCTCTTATAGCCTTTTAAAAGATGGTATCCACCCTGGTGTGACTCTGTCACAGTATTGGATCCGGCGCATAGTTATAGCCGTTATTTTTAAATACTGTTACTAGTTTTAAAATATGTTTTCAGGTACTGTACTTGTGCATTTTCATTGACAGAGAGACTTGTGAATATTTTTTTTTTTGGTGTCTGCATACTAAGTGTTTTGTGTTATATATTTGTTTGAAATTGCAATTTATGAGGAGTTGTCAATTTTTAGGTGCATGTTTTTAGCAATTGAGCTGCCACATGTACTTGAACTTGATTTCTCTTCAATAAAGGATAGGTTCATTGTGTTGCAGTGTGGTTTGTCTGGAACAATTGTTTTTAGCAATTGAGCTGCCACTTTTGTCCACTTTTGACACATGTACAATGCACAGGACATGCCCATCGTTGATGCGTTACACCGGTAGTGCTAGTCAGAAACGTCTCAACAAGACAGTTCTGGTAAGCATGACCGGTGCGGCTTTGCCACGCTATATATTTTTCCTAAAAAGATCAAAGATTATGACTGGTGCGAAACGACTTAAACAATATTGATTTGCTTCAAGTATTTTACTTACCAGCCACTGTAAAAAAAAAACTATATCCAAAACCCCACAACTATGCTATGTTCGTTCAAGTCAGTGTTTACTCACACTACTGATTCATCGGATGAATGAGAACGATAATTAGGCCAAGGCTAAATAGCTAAACGCACGAAATCTACATGCACATTGATATGTCAATTTTGACAATCCGATTAAGGCTATCGGCGGACATAGCTGAGCGTCTATAGGGTCTTAGCCCGATACTGAATTTGAATAGTAACATCAATCCTGAAAACATATGTTTCTTACTATAGTTTATTGTTGCCTATTTATTATTGTCTTTGAGTCGTTTCGCTGCCATTATAATCACATTAAATGCCTTGTATTGTGTAAGCTTTACAGTTGATAAGTACCAACAATATAAGCTGTTAGTAACAACAAAATCATATCCTATTATTGCTATCATAATGTTAACAGAACTACATGAAAGCATGCTCATTTCACCATGCTTGGGAATCCTGCAACAAGTGTAAAATTTCATATCCATTGTGAACATATACCACGTTACATTTGTTCCTATGAAAAATCTATACCCATTTTGGAACTAACCCCTTGTAAGCCGCCAAATAGCGCCTGGAAGCGTCGTCTGCTTGAGTCGCCTGCGACGTGCATTTGCTAAAATTGATGGCTGGTGTAAGTGTAGGGCCAGACTGTGTGGACTAAGGTCAGACTGCTTGGGAGGAGGCTGACATGGGTCCGCAGGGTCTGCCAAAGACGCTCTTTTGGACGCTCCAGCGGACGGTGGGACAGACGGCGTTTAACATTCACCAAATGGTAAAATTACAGTGATTTTAAGAACTACCACTTTCCATACCTGGTGATATAACTCGAGCCCCAATACACATGAGCTAGTCCCGGCACTTGGTACAGTAGGGGAGGGCGGGTGTATATATGTTTCTATATTTTGTAGAAGTATATGCATGCCTTCTTTCACCTATGGCTCCTGCACGGGTGTTTGTGGCTGTGTCCGGGAGCATGTTGTTGATGCTCTGGAGGGCTTTTCCCAGTTTCTTGCGAAACTGGGAAAGCCCTTCTGGAGCACCAGTGACATGTTTTTGGACATAGCTACAAGCACCTGTGGCTCCTGTGACCCAACACTGGCCCCCTTTCTCCTAATACTCCTCTCTCAGTTTCGTTTCGGTGAGAGGACCCGTGAGAAGGGGTACCGGATTTGGATGGGCCCTTGATTTGCACCAACGTGAGTTGAAGCCGGGGTCACACGCGTATACAGATAGATGTATATGCTGATCCTGGAGTTTTTCCCAACGGCCTATGACCTGCTGAGGGATCCTTGCCAAGTTTCCCTCAGCTTATCCTAGGTTGTCACGCGGATGCAAATAAGACCACTATCGGTGAAACTGATTATAAAACGCATTTATTCGTACAGTAATACATAATGTTTTACCTTTTGTCATTTTCGATTAATCCTAAGAATTTATGTTCACTAATCCCAAGCATGATGACCTGCATCTGCTCCAGTTATAAGAATTAAACACGCAGTCTTTAGACTTATTAGAAAAAGTTTACCTATACAAAGCTGTCACGAGGGACACATTACCCCGCCCCTCCGTCTCCATCTATTGTTGTGCTTGCATAGCATTGGTCAACCAAACAGACCTTGACATTGATTAAGTGATCAAAATAGTGTGGAACAAGAATCGTCTGCATTTGTCTTCAGCTGGAGCTTTCTAGAGGCATTTGTGACGAACAGTGTGGGCCTAGACCGGACTGTCTATATAGGATCAGCTTGATCTGGGTCCACGGTGCTTGTCAGTGGTGTTGGGAAGTTGTGTGCAGCGGTCGACTTCAGCGGACGACATTTCAGATGCATTTTTGACGGTAATGGGCATGAGAAAATAAACTTTCCCAGACATGTAGCAACCTGAACATGTCTGTAAGCATAACTAGACATGACATGCTTCGGTATGCGCACATCGTCTCAATCTCATCTCGGTTTAGACGATGTGCGTGTGTCGACACATGCCACCTAGCACTTCTTGGTACAAACTTAACAAATTACTAATGTTAATCTACTGAAATTAATCACCATGTCTTGACGATAATACTATTTATTTATTTGCTTATTCTTTATTTATTTATTTATTTATTTATTTATTTATTTATTTATTTATTTATTTATTTATTTAGTTAGTTAGTTAGTTAGTTATTTGCAAATTCTGGTGTAATAGTCTATGAGTGCTGAAATATTGTGTGCATTTTGACTAAATCGCGTTGGCATCTCTGTGCAATTTAAACCTATAACAAACTACACTCCTGTAAAAGCAAGAGTAAGAAATTATTTAATTATTATTTAATTATTACCTACACGCCTGGGGCATCGATTGTGGCCACCCTTACGAGAAACCACGGTCGATCCTCTGGCGGATAGGAGGGAAAGCTGGTCCCAGCAAAATGCACATGCGTGCCGGCGCGAATACTGTAGACGTTGTTTGACAGGGTCTTGCTATGGCTTTTGCTTAAGTACTAAACTAAAGTAGTTTTATCTTATATACTATGTATACATATAATTGTAAAGGCCATGTCGTGAATATATATGTAGCCAGGTCACGGCTTTTATATTTATATATTGAAAAAAAAACACTAAGTAAACAAAATTAAGCAGAATAATGCTATTAACACAGTTAGAATAAGAATAATCTTCAAAATATAGCCTCCCTTTAACTCTTGCAGAAGAGTTAAACACATCTAAATAATCCGTTTTAAAAATTACTGATACGTAGCAATGTTATTCTCCTGTTGTCGCCACCATGCTATGTTTGACTCATTTCATATGTGCTCATATGTAACAATTGTTATCTGAGCCTAGAAATAAAGAGATTGTTTGTTTTGTTTGTTTGTTGTTTCAACTACTCTTAAAAATATATAAAAAAAAACGTGAAAAGCAAAGATTTTTTTATGCTTAAAACACTCAGTTGTTGTATTTATCCTTCTTATAAAATGTTAAAATGCCAACAATCGTTGGTATTTAAACATTTATAAGCAGGATAGGATGAGTTGAGTATCATTATTAATATTAGTAACTTTTAGGTTAGATATGCCATAACGTGTTGCTTATTTCACTTCAGGGAGCTATTTGAGCCTATTTCAACCTATAAGGGGCATGGCGCTGCAACAACAAGATAGCTATTTTGCATTATTTTACAACATGACACGGGAGAAGTGTGCCTATTTCTGTCTACTTGAGACACGACAGACGTGCATGTCTTTCTCCTACAGCGAAACAAAGCAGGTATGGAAACACACAGTCTTTTCTGTTCGTTTATGTTCATTTCTGCTCATCACTGTTCATTTAAATTCATTTATGTCCGTTGTCGTTTCTGTTCATTTCAGTTCGTTTCTGCTCATAACTGTTCATTTATACTCATTTATGTTCATTTCTGTTCATTTCAGTTCGTCTCTGTTCATAACTGTTCAATTATATTCATTAATGTTCGTTTCTTATCATTTTAGTTCATTTCTGCTCATAACTGTTCCTTTATATTCAGTTTTGTTCTTTCTGTTCATTTCCAGGTTTGTGGCCTCAGTAATTTATTCTATAGTAAGACCAATGGACAGGCTTTGACTCCATCCACTATATACGACCATTACCAATATTATTCCAGTAAGTATTTATTTAGTGGCATGAACAGTCTCTTCAATCTTGATTTATGAATTTATGGACCGTTCACAGATACAATATCGTAACCCTTTAGCACATTCCATATCAGATTTAAAAAAAACAAATTCAAAAGCTGAAACAATATGTAGTCCAACTGCACTGTAAAAATTAGCATAATTTTACACCAAATTTGGTGGCATTGATCTGGTGAATAATAATAGCAAATACAAGAGTTACTGATGAAAATTTATAACTGGAGAAGCGTTGGTCTCAAATTGTTTTAGCAAGAGAGAAAGTGTAAGCTTACACCAAAAGGTGTGACAGCTTAGCTTAGCTTACACGTATGTTGAAGTGTATGTATGCAGTCTAATGAATGATGATAATTATACAGCACCTTTGCAAAATTAAATACCTTAAGTAAAATAAAAAGCACAGGTTAACCCCAATATAATTGCATTGATGGGTCCGTTGTGTATACCCACTCACTGTAGGCAAAGTCCAAAATCCAAATATGGTAGAAATCCATAAGAGAATAACTATACATACAGCAAGGTGAGGCCATCATCACAAAACGTAGCTGAATAAGATTTCCCACTCTTATTAAATGGACCATTCCATTTCAGTTTTAAGGGTTGTTTGGTGATATTTTTCATTTATATTCAAATTTAATAGATCATTCTGTAATAAAAATGGAGACCTTGATCAGACGCTGCGTTCTGTGGCTTCTGATCTTAGTCTGCATGGTTTGCCCCAGTCCCACAAAAGGGCGGTAGACTTTTATGGGTTAAACCGACAGGGGAAATGTATACATCACCCATTGTATGCTTATTAACTATATTGCACTCAGATATGTTTACACTGAATAGCGGATTGGCATTTCTAGGTTCAACAGGCTCAGGACTAAAGTTGACATCCTCTGTCTACAAGATGCGCATCTGATTTGCACATTTTACTATTATTATTGCCAGTGCACAACAGGTGCACTGGTAATTGTAAATGTGTGTAAACTTTTGTCCAGACTTTATAGTGCGACCAGGTAACGGACGTTGGGCGGGTCCGACAGAACACTGCCATTCACTGTCAATTTAGACTGGTCTACAGTAAACTGGGTAAAACAGCATAGGTACGCTTTAACCCTTAACGCAAGCAAAAAATAATCCGAAAATTCCGTCTTCATTTGTCGTCTGCTGCAATGTTTTGCTAGTATTATTTAATACAGCTTAGTGTGGAGACAAACAGAGTGGACCCAGATCAGACTGCTCATATAGGAGCAGTCTGATCTGAGTCTACACTGTTTGTTGGAAAGGCTTCTAAAATATTTCAGCAGACGACAAAAGCAGTCCAATTTTGTTGTGATTGGCGCTTTAAGGGTTAAACGTGCAAAACAACTGAACCGCAGACGACAAAGGCGACCAGCTTTATACGGTTAGTATGCCCGGTAAACGTCCGCAGAAAACTTAAGTCTTAGTTGTTTTCAGACACATTGGTTATACACTATTGCTCACTGGTCAGGGCCTCCTAGAACCTATGTGGATTTTATTCAAGATCAGCAAGGCCGACCGGTCTATGTTAGAACGGATATTGCTGCTACATGTATAAAGATATAGAGTCAGGTTACACAGCGCAATGAAGATCTGATTGCATGTAGCATGCTTTTATCTGTAATTTCCTTTGGCATTGTATTTACAATACAGCCATGTCTCAAGTAACCATCTAAAACGCAAAGCTGCAGACACTGGTACGGAGGTCGAAATGTTCTACGCATGATATACGGATAAAACGGCATACATGTAATTAAGGCTTAGTAATCACACATTATTGAACTAACCCAACAAACAAGCTGGCATGAATGAAGCCTTCAAAAAATGTAGTTATTAATCGGCTTTTGAGTCACTGTCTAGCCACGCCCACAACAGGTTCATAATCACCATAAGCTTTAAATGAGAGCGGGACATCGCATACTGTATAATTCTTGTAGAGTCAACCAGTGGTAGAGTGATTGAATTGAGATAAAGAGGCCGTTGGTTTGAGTCTCTCTGGAGGCACCATATTGTGTCTGTATGCAAGACACGTTATACTCCATTTAGTACTGGTTCAACCCAGGAAACGTCCCGACATGGCTGAAAATTTCTTGACTGGCATGGGCGGATCCAGAGGGGGACGACAGGGGGTACACACACCCCAGAAATATCACAAAAAAGGTTTTCTTAGCAATACTGGTCCGGATCCCCTGAAAAATCGCAAAGCTACTGGGCCAGAATTCAATGTTAGACCATCATCAGGATGTCAGCGAATTGCCATTTAATGGCATTTTGGAGGCGGGCCGATGATGGCCCACGTTTAGTGGTTTTCTGATCATCTCTCCTCTCATCAACTAAAAAAACGTTGGCAAAGTCAGACCCCCTCTGACAAAAGTTTCTGGATCCGCGCATGACTGGGATGTAAAGTATCAACTCAAATAATCGAGATCCACAGTTGCTCAGTGCTAGTGTGTTAGACCTGTGATTTAAGAATTGCTATTTTGGGAAGGTTCAATGAAAGCACTTCTAAATGTCCAAAGCAAGACACTTTATTCTCTGCAAAGTACTGATTCAACCTAGGTGGCCAGGAAACGTCGCGTCATGGCTGCAAAAATGTTGGCAGAGACGCAAAACATCAATACAAACAAACAAAATCAACTTAAATTAACAAAAGAGAAGCTCATCTCTAATTTTGCTGCAGTTGTGTGCGTCTACTGGTACACAGGTTTACCTTTAGTGTGTGATATGAAAATATTCGCGTTAAAATGTTGTTCTTCCAATTTCTGTTCGTTTGGCAAGAAAATGATTTGGTGTTTAGCTCTGAATTAGAAAAATAGTATTAAAAACAACAACATAAAATTAGCCCCCTCCCCCCCTCCCCACACACACATACTCACACACAAACATTAAAATTCAGCATGCTAAGGGTTCAATAAATGGATCACAGGGAAAGGGTACACACATCTCTTATAAAACAATAAAACGTGTGTGATTGTAGATTTTATTGTCGAAGATTGATGTTTTGGTTGTATAGATGAAGATAAACGTACGTGTATAAGATACATGTATGAGCATATTTCAAACAAGGTATCTGGGCTGATCAGCTTCATCTTCAATAATTCGAAACTCTTATTTTCCACGATACGGCAACAATAAGTCTACAGGTATATACTTTTGGTGTGGAGTTTCACAGATGGATGAATACGCGAACAATGCAACCTGTCTAGCCGATTTCCAAATGTATTTGTCCAGGGGTTGAACTTAGCTAAGAACCGCCCAACGTCTCTTATCTGGACGGAGTTTTTTTTTTTTTTTTTTATACTATACTTTTTGACGCAGCATGGCCATGCAACGCTACAATTCCATGGAACTATTCTCCGAGAGCACTCGCCTCTCCTTACTTCCCCTATGCTTCTCTCAAAGACGTCGACTGTCACGTGATCATTGAGGCACCTGAAGGTAAACAAGTGGATCTTCAGTTCTCCACCTTCTTCACGCAACGGAATATATGTAACAACGGTAAGTCCAGCTGACTCGGTTATAAATTAATCAAGCGGACCACAAGCTACTGTCGTGCCAACCAGGAGTCACAGTGACGAAATATTTTGTTTACAATTGTTAAGTAAGACATTAACTTGTACACGCCACTTGAGCTAACGTGAATCGATTTATCATTTGTGTATTAATCCTATCCTGTGGATAGGATTAATACACAAGTGATCTATTGATTATAAGTCCCTGATAACTTTGTAAACAGAACATGACGTCACTGTCACTCTTGGCTGGCAGGACAGTACTTTCAGCCACTTTATATCACCCTTAATTACCAACTGTAGCATGAAATATTCCACAATGTACAAGGTCTACACTGATGTAGTGGTATAAAATAGTTATACCATGGTTTGTCTATCTATACGGAAGATAATCCATGAGCTAAAGCTTGTCGATTATCTCCACATACAAGCGGACAAACTATGGTATGTAACTACATGTATTTCATCTCCATCAATATTCTGATACTTGTAAATAATGAAATAAACATTTGAAATCACCAATACCTATATGATCAGGAATTAGACTAATAGAAATATGCACATTTCCAAAAAAAAGAACCTTATACTTTTGTTTAAAAACATAATGGTTTTAACAATTAACCACTAAATGTGTCAGGGATTTTTTTTCAGCGATTCTTTTTGTTTATTTGTTTATTTATTTATTTATTTTTGCCAAATCAATTCTCTGATCGGTGAGGATATCAAAGATACAATTTCATTTAATAATTTTCGTAGCGCTAATCTTTATGAAATCTTTGAACATAATCAGCAATTATCAAGTGGACAGAGACCAGTACAGATTTACTGTGTTTCTGTTTCCATGTCCATATGCACTCGGAAAACATAAGTAGTCACAAATAACTGGTACGTTTATATGAGCGCGGATCTGAAAAAGGGTCCTTCGGTCCTTTTAGCAGTTTTTGTGTGATCAAAATTTCAAAAAGGTCTAAAATTTCAAGATTTTTCATGTTCTTACAATGGATTCAAATTGCTTCTAACAGGTAGTATATTCAAATGCGCAAATAGTTCTGATAACATTAAGTGTGACGTATAATGTATGTTGCCATGGCAACAGCTGTACTTATGACCTATACATTCCCTTAAGAACAGGGTACCTCATTTCAAATGCTTTTGTAAACACGGGATGAGCGTATGTGGGCTGTTTGTGCAGTCCATGCAATTGCATACACATCAAATTTATAGAAACATGGAGCATTCTTGAAATATTGCTCCTAGCGTCTTTGTTTTAGCGTCATATGTTAACACTGTGATGTTGACGTCAGAACGTCATTAACAACGTTAAGTGACGTCATGTTTAAAACGCATCATCTTTACGAGTTCAAACGATCATATCTTTGTTATTTGTAAAGATAATCTCTTCAATTTTTCTGTAATTGTTCACAATCGCTAGTTCTTACTTTCGCTTTAGATATTTCACTTTTGACTTTTATTGCCAGAAGGCCCCTTCTGTCAGATCTTGGCTCATATATAAATGAGAAATTAAAATTTTAGTAAAGAGTAATCAAAAGAAATTTACTTTTATTTCGATAAATACTAAAACTATTTCGTCTTGTATATTGAAAACATACGAATACACTCTTGGTGAATTATTTGATATTCACCTCAAATAAAGTGAATATCTTTTTTGTCCACAGGTGAACAGAACGGACTAACCATCATTGATGGCCAAGCGCCAACAGAACAGAATGTGCTGAAAAAGTTGTGCAAGTCGGATAACTTCGTTGATCGTCGCTTTATGTCATCAACTGGGTATCTCTATCTCCAGTTTGCCACTGGGGACATTCCAATGGCATTCAAGGCCGTTTACGATTTTGGTGAGTAATGCAGTCAACTATTCTTAAGTATTTGCCTGTCTGTCTGTCTGTCTGTTTGTTAAATCAAAATCCACAGTATATATCCCCGTATACTCTGGTGCAATTTCAATTCCACAAAAAACTGCATATAGTGTGTGTGTGACATCAAGATTTAACTACCATTCTGTTGTTAAATGAGTAATAGATGCACAAAGTATGCAACTTAGATGTTACTTTTCCATTGGAGTTTCAACGGCGAAATTGCCCAAAACCTCGTCCAGAAAACTTTTAAAATGCTAAAAACTCTGTAGCTATAAAATTAATGAACAAAGAATTACCTTATTAATGTTACTTTCAAAGGGTATAAATTGTACACGAATATGCTAGCCATAAGAAGCAAAGAGAATGTTCTTATAAAATAGTGAGTATGATCAGGAAATACCACAATCACAAACCCCAGACAACCCCATGGCACCGCGAGGAAGAGCCGCTCAACCATCATGAGACATCAGGAAGACAAATTAAGCAAAGCAACCAGCTCTCTCTTCCCCATCAAGATGATGCCATTACTAGAATGGACATAAAGTAACGTACAACAAAACATAGAACTTTACAGACTTCAACAAAGGGAGTAACAATAAAAAAAAAAGTCAACAACAACAGAACCACCGCCTTAGAACGGACAGCAGCCTAAGCCACCGCGGGGTTTAACTGCATTTTACTGGCACCAAATCTTCGCCCTAGATTCTGATGTTGTTGAAGTACAAGAAATGTTCAGCTCGCATGGAGGCCATCTAACTAATGCAATGTATCATCATGGAGAAATACTCTAATCAAAAACACACCATGATGAAACAAAGAAAAGGGCTCATGACTCACAGATAGTCAGAGCTATAAACCTGACTGTGTATTGAAGTCTGTGGAATTCCTGACACGGTGGAATTACTTAAGTCCTGATTGTATCTTAAATGTTGAGAACTACGAGATAGCAGAGTTTCAATTATTGAGGTGTCACTGAACAAGGAGCACTGAGAATTTCAACCAATGGAATCCTGCCTATTTAATAAAAAAAAACTCTACCCCCACCCCCTTCGTAAAAGTTTTCAAGTGGCCACAAGTTGAAAATAATTAGGGGTTTAACGTTTAGGGGTTTCCAGTATAGAAAAGGCAAATTATGTGCATAAGAGGACTGTATGAAACGGCCGTTATGGCTGTGAAAAAAAACTAAGACCTTATGACATAACAATAACAACTTTCATTTCAGTAACACCAGACCCATGTGCAAACTCTCCATGTCAAAATGGCGGTGTATGTTCAGCGCGGGGAAGCAGTTTTAGCTGCGCATGCGTGCCTGGCTATACCGGAAGTATGTGTGAAACAGATATTGATGATTGTGCAAGCGCACCATGTCTCTTTGGTGGACAATGTATAGATAGAAATAATTCGTTTGAATGCATTTGCCCAAGAATGCTTGGTGGAGTGAGTATCCATTTTACCATTGGTAACCTATTTAACTCCGTGCCTGTTTGGTAAGTTTTCATGATTTTGTTGTCGTCTGCTAAATATCGTTTTCAAGTAACTTTTTTCAAAAAAAAAATACAGGAACACTATCATAGTGTCAAACAGGATGGATTCAGATCTTACCGCCACTAACATAAAGATCTGAGTTCAATGTGACAAACATTAAGTCCCTGACGTGGAATCGTTGAGATATTCAATGTTTACTGTCATAAAAACTATACTCAGAAGAAAAAGTTTAGTCAGTATTTATGTTTTCTCATAAAATCAACAATACTGCATATATCATTGTTATTTTTTTACATGAGTTGTATTATCGTAACTTTACATTTACCTGTTCATTGCGTGACAATTAATGCCTCTATTAGACTGTATCAACCAAATTTCAAAATGCACGATGTGCACGTGCTGCGGTAAACTGGCAGGGTTATTTTCTCATATACTGTTAGATAATGAAAGAGAGTTGTTCCTATTGCAATAATCCGGAGAAAATTTAGTGCTAGCGAGCTTAATTCGCCGGTCAGGCTATCTACAAATTACAGAAATACCGCGTTTTGACGTCTTGAAACAGGTACACGTGTTGCTGACGTAACACGCAGTTTTGGATGCAGTGAACAAACAATTTATCGTCTGCAAACACGTTTTCAACGGCCTGGCGGTAAAAATGACAAGCCCCCGTTGGGGAGACCACGGATAACGACGCCATTCGAAGTTCGGGTCATAGTGACGTCAACATGACGTAATCGCTTCATGGCCGCTTGGAAACTTCTTAAATTCCTTAGTCATGCAACAGATACGAGAATTTCCGTCTGTACTACCAGAAATCGTCTGAGGGGCGCTAGACTGATTTTTGAGCTATGAAATTTGAATTTTAATATTGACCACTATGTGTATTTTTGTTGAAGAAAATGGGCATATTTTCGGAATGTTTTTTTGAAAATGTTCACATTTGTAAGACATTACATGAATTTTATTTTTAGTAAGGTTTTTGTCAATATTAATACTGTCTTACAAAATTATTGCACACAGTGTCTGTACTGACTAAACTTTTTCATCTGAGTATATTATTCAGACATTGATAATTATGCGCTACCATTGGTGTAGCACTTATTACGCTGGTTGCGCACGTGCGTAATAAAAAAATAGTCACATTCAAGGGAGGTCACTTAATGTGATAAAAGTGGCTTTCCATACCATAAGGAACTGCTCATAAAGTAAAGATTTTTTTTCCTTTAAGAGAAGTCCCCTTTTTTGAAAAGGGACGCGCGAGTGAAGAGAATCATTGCTTGGCCCTTTTGATGTGCGTAACTAACTTTTTCATCGTTTTAGCTACGTCATCGGCTACCATGTATCTACGATAAAAATTAAACACAATAAAAATAATTTCACAGTATATTTTGATTAAAATATTATTTGTACGGAAGCCCTGGAGGGACATTTTTACTTATTACTTATTACTTACTACTTATTACTTATCACTTATTACTTATTACTTACTACTTATTACTTATTACTTACTACTTATTACTTATCATATCATTTATCACCCCTATAACGGCGGGAAACTCCAATTATACATTCCCTGTAACAGCCTTAGCTGTAGTATTAGTAGTAGCAGTTGTAGTAGCAGTATATTTGTAGTGGATGTTGCTGTTTTCGCTGTCATAGTAGTAGTAGTAGTAGTAGTAGTAGTAGTAGTAGTAGTAGTAGTAGTAGTTGTAGTAGTAGTATATGTGTAGTTGGTGTTGCTGGTTTTGCTGTAGAAGTAGTAGTCGTAGTAGTAGTAGTAGCAGTAGTAGTAGTAGTAGCAGTAGCAGTAGTAGTAGTAGTAGCAGTAGTAGTAGTAGCAGTAGTAGCAGTAGCAGTAGTAGTAGTAGCAGTAGTAGTAGTAGTAGTAGTAGTAGTAGTAGTAGTAGGAGTAGCAGTAGCAGTAGCAGTAGTAGTAGTAGCAGTAGTAGTAGTAGTAGTAGTAGTAGTAGTAGTAGTAGCATCAGCAGTAGTGTTGTAGTAGTAGGAGTAGTAGTAGCAGTAGTAGTAATAGTAGCAGCAGTAGTAGTGTAGTAGTACTAGTAGTTATAGTAGTAGCAGCAGTAGTATAAGTGGTGGTAGTGATTATTGTTGTTGTTGTAGTAGTAGTAGAAGTAGTAATATATTTGTTTAATTTGATTATAAATGTTCCATCAACAATCTTTCATTTATATTGGGACGGATATTCCTTGGTTGAACCTGTACTAAGCTAGGATACCTGGGTCTTGCTCAAGGACCACAACGTAGTGACGCCTGTGAGGCTCAAACCCGTGGATTCTCGGTCTCGAGGCGAGCACTCTACCACTGAGCCATTGCGCTCCAGGGTAGTAATATAAGTGGTGGTAATGATTGAAGTAGTTGTAGTAGTAGTAGTAGTAGTAGTAGTAGTAGTAGTAGTAGTAGTAGTAGTAGTAGTAGACGAAGTACTACAGCTACTATTACTACTTATTTGTTATTACTTACTACTTATTTGTTATTACTTACTACTTATTAGTTATTACTTACTACTTATTAGTTATTACTTACTACTTATTAGTTATTACTTACTACTTATTAGTTATTACTTACTACTTATTAGTTATTACTTACTACTTATTAGTTATTACTTACTACTTATTATACCCCCGGTACGAAGTATATAGGGGGTATATAGTTTTTGCCTTTTCTGTAATTATACCCCCGGTACGAAGTATATAGGGGGTATATAGTTTTTGCCTTTTCTGTAATTATGTTTGTCTGTCTGTCTGTTTGTTTGTCTGTAAACTTTTTTTTTCGTCAAAGATTTCTCAGCAACTACTTGGGTTAGGAATTTTAAATTTGGTACAAGGCTTGATAGTGATGAGTTGTATTGTGTAACAAAAGAACAGCCACATATTGCTTATCAGTCCCTTTATTTGTTCATTTTTCTTTCTCTCCAATGGAAAATTTTTTCGTCAAAGATTTCTCAGCAACTACTTGGGTTAGGAATTTTAAATTTGGTACAAGGCTTGATAGTGATGAGTTGTATTGTGTTACATAAGAACAGCCACATATTGCTTATCAGTCCCTTTATTTGTTCATTTTTCTTTCTCTCCAATGGAAAATTTTTTCGTCAAAGATTTCTCAGCAACTACTTGGGTTAGGATTCTGAAATTTGGTACAAAGCTTGATAGTGATGAGTTGTATTGTGTAAGAAAAGAACAGCCACATATTGCTTATCAGTCCCTTTATTTGTTCATTTTTCTTTCTATCCAATGGAAATTTCTGTCGCAGATTTCTCAGCTCCTATTGGAGCCAGTGTTTTCAAATTTTGTTTACATCTTCAGGATGGCAAAGTGTACTGTGTAAATGGAAATTAAGATGCTAATCCTCATTTTGCCTTCTTTTTTCAAATTTTCATTTTTTCCTTCTTTCTCTCTTATATAATACATATGGACATTTTTTCTGTCAAAGATTTCTCAGCAACCACTTGAGTTAGGACTCTGAAATTTGGTACAAAGCTTGATAGTGATGAGTTGTATTGTGGAAGAAAAGAACAGCCACATATTGCTTATCAGTCCTTTTATTTATTCATTTTTCTTTCTCTCCAATGAAAATTTCTGTCGCAGATCTCTCGGCTCCTATTGGAGCCAGTGTTTTCAAATTTAGTGTACACCTTCAAGTAGGCTAAGTGTATTGTGTAAATGAAAATAAAGATGCTAAAGCTCATTTTGGCTTCTTTTTCAATTTTTCCTTCTTTCACTCCTATATAACACATATGGACGTTTTTTGTCAGAGTTTTCTCAGCAACTACTTGATTTAGGATTATGAAATTATTTGTGTACTTTCAGGTAGGAGAAGTGTATTGTGTAAATGAAAACTAAGGTGCTAATTCTCATTTTGCCTTTTTTTTTCAAATTTTCAATTTTTCCTTCTGTCACTCTTATATAACACATATGGACATTTTTCATCAAAGTTTTCTCAGAAACTACTTGATTTAGGATTATGAAATCTTTGACAATTTTGTCTTTTCTCTGAAAGTGTTACAACCTCTGATGGCTACCGCCGGGGGTATGTGAGCTTCGCTCACTTCTTGCTATATTTAGTTACTACTTACTACTTTTTTGGTAGTAGTAGTAGTAGTAGTAGTAGAAGTAGTAGTAGTACCACCACTTCTACTACTACTTCTACTACTACTACTACTACTACTACTACTAGGGAGCGCAGTGGCTCATTTGCAGATTGCTTGACTCGTTAGCGAGGGGCCACGGGTTCGAGCCTCACCAGCGTCACTGCGTTGCTTTCCATGAGCAAGACACATTTATCCTAGCTTAGTACTGGTTCAACCCAGGAAGACCCGTCCCATTTTAACTGAAAGATTGTTGATGGGACATAAAGAATCAAATCAAACAAACAAACAAACTACTTCTACTACTACTACAATCATTACCACCACTAATATTAATACTACTACTACTGCAACAACAACAACTTCTACTACTGCTAAGTACTACTACTACTACTACTTCTACTATTACTGCAACAACTACTGCTACAATTACTACTACTACTACTACTACTACTACTACTACTTCTACTACTACAATCATTACCACCACTAATATTTACCTACTACTACTACTTTTACTGCTGCTAGTACTACTACTACTACTACTACTACTACTACTACTACTACTACTACTACTACTACTACTACTACTACTACTACTACTACAGCTTACCGCTATTACATGGAATGTACAATGGGGTTTCCCGCCATTATACGGGTGATATAATGATATGATAAGTTTTGTTTGCTTGTTTGTTTGTTTTGTTGCTTTACGTCCCAAGTCAACAGCTATTGTCATTGCGGGATGGTCAGTTCACCTAACCACATATTTTCCTGTGCAAGCTCGAACAAGCTGTTAACCAGTACTTCGTGCACATAATTTCACTTGTAACTGACAACAACCCTTCTTGAATGATTCAGCGGAAGGGAGGAGGATGACCGTAGAAATTATTCCATGATCAATCTCCACAAAAGTATGGAACCGGGCCGACCCCTGGATCTGCAATCAGACTCACATCTGTTGCCAGACACGTTACTGACTGCGCTACGCGGCCCGGTGATATGATAAGTAAGAAGTAGTAAGTAATAAGTGATAAGTAGTAAGTAATAAGTAATAAGTAATAAGTAGTAAGTAATAAGTGATAATTAATAAGTTAAAATGTCCCTCCAGGGCTTCCGTATATTTGTCATAGTACTTGGAGTTTTCATGATGCAAAATAACCAAAGTTCACTACATTTTACATGCGTGGATCCAGACAGTTTTGCAGAGGGGGTCCAACTCTGACAAGTTTTTTATTTGATGAGGGAAAGAAGATCCAAATAGCACTAAGCGGGCCATCATCGGCCCGCCAGCGAAACGCCATAATAAAATGGCGTTTTGCTGGCGGGCCGATGATGGCCAAACATTGACTGCTGGCTTGGTACCTTTGAGATTTTTCAGGGAATCCGGACCAGTATCGCTAAAAAACCCTATATTTTTGTGATTTTTCAGCGGGGGTGGGTGCGGATCCCCTGTCCCTTCCTCTGGGTCCGCACATCTTTTTCTCAAAGGAAAAAGAATAAATGATTTTTCCCCTAAGCTACTGCGTGTTAGCATCTCAGACACCCCATTTATTTTGTTACTACCTTGTTTTCCAGAGCCGCTGTGATTTGTACATTGGACTCTGCTCTGAAAGACCATGCAAAAATGATGCCACATGTTCACCACGTGGTCAAGATGATTATGTCTGTGATTGTAAGCAAGGATATACAGGTAAATTAGGCGATAACTGTATTCAAAATTTTCATTTGGGGAGGTATATCGTTGGATATATGGTCGGAAATTTAGTTTTACGGCGACGCATAAGCGGAGCCGTAAAACGTCATTTCCGAACGTATATTCGATGATATACCTCCCCAAATGAAAATTTTGAATATGGTTATCCCCATTCTAATGCACTGTTAACATTTTTCCTTCAAAAAGACAGTAATAATGTACTTTGTTGCGCCTACGTCCAGCTGCATTAAACCGCTTGCCAGCTGCATATATTCACTCGTCAACCAATGAAAAGCAACGTTACGTAACGACGTCGGGTTTGCGAAGTATATCGCAGGATATACTGTCGCAAATTTATGACGTTATCCAATCAGACGTCGCGTTGCATTTGCAAGAGCATTAGAATAAACTATAGTCCGCCAAATTTAGTCTTAAGACATCTATCGTGCAGTGATAATGCTGGTACTTTGATGTTTAGAATGTGTGTTGGGTTCTTTAGTCAAGTACAAGAAATAAATAAGACAGTTCTCAATTTGGCATCCTTTATGGAATTCCACAAATAAATATCCTGTATATCATAACAAAGTACATTCAAAACAAATCTATCTTTTCTTCTTTAATAAACCTTAAGTGTTCGACTGGTGATCCAGCAATTGATATCAATCTATTTGGCAATCCAAAAACTTGTATTTAACAAAGTTCATTAAATCAAATATAATTTTGTTCTATCAAATAATTTCAAAGTTCAACTGGTGTTCCAGATATTAATTAAGATTACTTTTTGGAAATCCAAAACTTGTATTTCACGACGGTGTACCGATCGTGCTCAGGTCTAAACTCTTACTCATCTCTTGAAGAAAGGTAATTCTTCATCCATTCGCTACTTGGCGGATAACCAATCAAATCGCTATATAAATAATGATATGCACCCTTAATATCTTAATTTTGAGAAATGGGCGGAGACAAGTAAAATCATGGCGCTCCCATGTTTATCATCATCATCATCATCATCATCATCATCATCATCATCATCATCATCATACCAATCATCACCCATTGTAATAGAAATGTGCATTTTTCAAACCCATGATTCATTATTATTATTATAATTATTATTATTATTATTATTATTATTATTGCTTTTGCTGTTGTTGCTGTTGTTGTTGTTGTTGTTTTGCATAAAGCAGTAAAATCATTCACTATCATCGTTTGATCAACGATAATGTCGTCGTCGCGATTATGGTTGTTTTTGTTGTTGTTGTTGTTGTTGTTGTTTTTGTTTTGTTAATATTATCATTGCTACTGTCGTTACTGTTGTGCCTCGAAAAACATTTTTCTCGTCTTATCAAGGAAAATATCGTCATCTCGATCATATTTGTAAATGCTGTTGAGGTTGTTGTTGTTGTTGTTGTTGTTGTTGTTGTTGTTGTTGTTGTTGTTGTTGTTGTTGTTGTTGTTGTTAGCATTAATTATTGTTGCCGACGTCGTTGCTGTTCTGTATTCAGCAGTGCTATCGTCTTATCAACTAAAGTGTAGCCATTGCGATCATAGTTTTAGTAGTTGTTGTTGTTGTTGTTGTTAGCATTAATTATCGTTGCCGACGTCGTTGCTGTTGTGTATTCAGCAGTGCTATCGTCTTATCCACTAAAGTGTAGCCATTGTGATCGTCGTAGTAGTAGTAGTAGTAGTAGTAGTAGTTGTTGTTGTTGTTGTTGTTGTTAAAAGGCCTACACATCTAGCAAATCTTTAATGCTCAGTTTGTTAAACAATCTTCTGATGACCTTTGTTATAAATAAGCGTTCGATGGAACATAGTTACATGTATCATTCAACTGATCGTTTAATACGAAGGTAAAAAAATGCATCAAAATCACTTTTCCAAACATTTTTAAGCTATTATTATCGAGTTTGGTATCAAATTAATGCTTACATTCTCTATATTTCAAAACTGGTACTTAAAATGGCATATCTTATAATTTACAAAAATGCTTTCGAGTCGAAATATACTAAAATGGATGTTCTTACGTAAATGCCCGCTAACTTCTCGCATAAATCTGTCAAATGATAATATAATGTAAAATTTCGTCACAAAGCCATAAGAGGCCCTAATCACACAGAAGATAGAAATTAGTGATGTAAGATTACAGGCATTTAGATTGCACCCTCTGTTCAATAATAGATATATGCGGTCCGGCAATTATTTCTATCTAGAAGAGTGTTTGATAAGCAAATATGTTAAGTTAACCGGATTAGATGAAATGATACGAATTGATATTCATTATATCACCCGTTTTCTGTCGGTACATACATGTATGTCCATCCGTCCGACTGTCTGTCTAATTTCAATTTCAAATGCTTCATTTTGAATGCTGTTATACACAGATATATTAATTTCATTCATCATTTAATTACTAATACTTTTGCGCTGATTTTTACAGCACAACACCATCCCCTCCCTCTTTTAATTTCACTCCTGTGAAATGCAAAGAAGGTTAACAGTGTTTCATGGTTTAAATATTTTTCGAAAGGCAGTACATTTGTACGTATTTAAATTTTACAAATACGATAGAATAATCAATAAACTCAGTCTGTTTTTTAAAACTTAAAAATAAGTTACTATAATTGAATGTATGTGCAAACCTTGACTATTGGCAGTATTTACTTTCTGGGAGGTAAAGTTTCATCGAGTCTCCTCAATATGTCTAAAACTGAAGAGTCAGCCTCAATCGGTTCTAATATTTTCCTGCATGCTGCAGCAAAATGATTAGATTTACCGCAGATTGCACATGTTTTGCCTTGGGACATGCATTTCGGATGATCGTGAAAACTCGAACTCCCACATCTGCCACACTCAAAATTTCTACGGGGACGAACTGCACTGGCTGTCATTTTGTACAATGTATTTAGTACATGAACTAGCTCCTCTTTAACTGCCTTATAACGTTCCCTTGTGTCGAATGCATAATCCAAAGCTTTGGAATTGAAATAATAAATCTCATTTCTTTGAAATGTAAGACTTTTTATTTCTAATTCCATATTACGTATTTTAGACTCTGAATCAAACATCTTAGATCCAAGCTCAGAAATTTGGGATTTTTGATCCTGATCTTTTTGGACTAATTTCGAGCTTTGGATTTCTGCATCCGTTTTCTGTTGCTCACACAAAGTCAGTCTATCTTTAACCCGTTCAAGTTGCAGTTCTCCTCGATGGATCTGTTGTTCGGCATCGTGACGTCGACGCTGTTCCCTGTTCAGCTGATTCTGCGCATCCTGTAGTTTCATTTGAAGATTCGTCTTGGCTTCGATGTATTCCTCTTTCTTACATAAAGCAGCCACATATGCTTTTTGCAGTTTCGCATGGTATTGTTTCACCATCCCCGTGTTCTTTGGAAAGAACGAACAAAGCTCATCATTGGAAACATCCCAAAACGGTAATATCTCCGACGTCTTCTTAAATATAAAGGCTTGCATCCGCTCAGCATCACGTTGTTTCGCCTTGGCTGATATAAGCATGTTTCCTTTAAACCAGCATACTGCTTTAAAATGTCCCACTCTGGAGCAATTGAAGCAAAGCGCATTCAAAGCACGACACTGTCCTAGAAGATGAACGTTTCCACATCCTGTGCACGGAGAACTTCGAGAAACATACACAGATCCTCTACCGTTCCTGTTATAATAATCCATGTTGAATTTAATGTTTCTGGGGAATTTAACGTTGATTTAGAACCACTCGCTTAGCTAATCAAGAGGTAGGATCGTCCTCTCTTCCCGCCACGTATCGTGCAGTGAAAAAGCTGGTACTTTGATGTTTAGAATGTGTGTTGGGTTCTTTAGTCAAGTACAAGAAATAAATAAGACAGTTCTCAATTTGGCATCCTTTATGGAATTCCACAAATAAATATCCTGTATATCATAACAAAGTACATTCAAAACAAATCTATCTTTTCTTCTTTAATAAACCTTAAGTGTTCGACTGGTGATACAGCAATTGATATCAATCTATTTGGCAATCCAAAAACTTGTATTTAACAAAGTTCATTAAATCAAATATAATTTTGTTCTATCAAATAATTTCAAAGTTCAACTGGTGTTCCAGATATTAATTAAGATTACTTTTTGGAAATCCAAAACTTGTATTTCACGACGGTGTACCGATCGTGCTCAGGTCTAAACTCTTACTCATCTCTTGAAGAAAGGTAATTCTTCATCCATTCGCTACTTGGCGGATAACCAATCAAATCGCTATATAAATAATGATATGCACCCTTAATATCTTAATTTTGAGAAATGGGCGGAGACAAGTAAAATCATGGCGCTCCCATGTTTATCATCATCATCATCATCATCATCATCATACCAATCATCATCCATTGTAATAGAAATGTGCATTTTTCAAACCCATGATTCATTATTATTATTATAATTATTATTATTATTATTATTATTATTGTTTTTGCTGTTGTTGCTGTTGTTGTTGTTGTTGTTTTGCATAAAGCAGTAAAATCATTCACTATCATCGTTTGATCAACGATAATGTCGTCGTCGCGATTATGGTTGTTTTTGTTGTTGTTGTTGTTGTTGTTGTTGTTGTTTTGTTAATATTATCATTGCTACTGTCGTTACTGTTGTGCCTCGAAAAACATTTTTCTCGTCTTATCAAGGAAAATATCGTCATCGCGATCATATTTGTAAATGCTGTTGAGGATGTTGTTGTTGTTGTTGTTGTTGTTGTTGTTGTTGTTGTTGTTGTTGTTAGCATTAATTATTGTTGCCGACGTCGTTGCTGTTCTGTATTCAGCAGTGCTATCGTCTTATCAACTAAAGTGTAGCCATTGCGATCATAGTTTTAGTAGTTGTTGTTGTTGTTGTTGTTGTTGTTAGCATTAATTATCGTTGCCGACGTCGTTGCTGTTGTGTATTCAGCAGTGCTATCGTCTTATCCACTAAAGTGTAGCCATTGTGATCGTAGTAGTAGTAGTAGTAGTAGTAGTAGTAGTAGTTGTTGTTGTTGTTGTTGTTAAAAGGCCTACACATCTAGCAAATCTTTAATGCTCAGTTTGTTAAACAATCTTCTGATGACCTTTGTTATAAATAAGCGTTCGATGGAACATAGTTACATGTATCATTCAACTGATCGTTTAATACGAAGGTAAAAAAATGCATCAAAATCACTTTTCCAAACATTTTTAAGCTATTATTACCGAGTTTGGTATCAAATTAATGCTTACATTCTCTATATTTCAAAACTGGTACTTAAAATGGCATATCTTATAATTTACAAAAATGCTTTCGAGTCGAAATATACTAAAATGGATGTTCTTACGTAAATGCCCGCTAACTTCTCGCATAAATCTGTCAAATGATAATATAATGTAAAATTTCGTCACAAAGCCATAAGAGGCCCTAATCACACAGAAGATAGAAATTAGTGATGTAAGATTACAGGCATTTAGATTGCACCCTCTGTTCAATAATAGATATATGCGGTCCGGCAATTATTTCTATCTAGAAGAGTGTTTGATAAGCAAATATGTTAAGTTAACCGGATTAGATGAAATGATACGAATTGATATTCATTATATCACCCGTTTTCTGTCGGTACGTGCATGTATGTCCGTCCGTCCGACTGTCTGTCTAATTTCAATTTCAAATGCTTCATTTTGAATGCTGTTATACACAGATATATTAAATTCATTCATCATTTAATTACTAATACTTTTGCGCTGATTTTTACAGCACAACACATCTAAATATTCAATGAGATTTAAGTCTATATTCAGGAATCCTCGTATTTATACGTTTGCTTTAGAACATATGAATCACGAGCAGACCTGATTAGATAATTTTACTTGGAGTACACTTCAAACAAGTGAAACTGAGCGCTTCGGTGTACTCCCACCTACCCGTGTGTAAATCAGAAGGCCGTTTGAAAGGTTACACAAATAGATATCCAAGAGGAAGAAGGAGACTTTAATAACAAATGCATGCATGCATTAGCGATTTCTTTATCTTTCAAGTGAGTTCCTTTTGGAAAAGGAAACCTTAAAAAGCTATCTTAAGACAGAAAAAGTATCCCAGTACATGTGGGCAGTGCTCCACCATCTTCTTTCAGAGAGGTCATGTGATTGTCAGGTTAAACTTAAATTATTCAAATATGCACGGTTTAGTAACATAATATTAACTTAAATTGTTGAAGTGTCCAGAATATATGTTTCTATTAGATATTACCACATCCGCTAGTGTAATAACGTCCAGTCTAAAAATATATTAGAGTGGGTATTAAATAGATGGTAACATTATAAAAAAAACTCTCATACCAATGGCATGTAATTTTTGGCGCTTTTACGGCAATCACACTTTCAAAGTAATTTCAGGGTTATGATAAATACAATCTAAGATTTGTGCGTCTGCGTCATTGAATTAGCTATAGTATATACTTGTTGTGAAAAGACAATAAAATACTAGACAAAGCCTTGTATTTCATGGCTTTACCCCAGCTTGTTAAATAACCTACAATAATGCATGAGCACTCATCATGAAAGATTCTCCAACATTCAAGAAATTATCATTGGTATGAGGGTAGAATAGAAAAATATGTCCCAAGGATCACCATTTGACATCACGAGGCTTGCCGAGTGATGACAAACGGTGATCATGAGGGACAGATTTTTTCTATCCTACCCTAACTCGAATAATTGATTCTTTTTCTTGCTCACAACTGGTTTATCCACTTATTTATTTATTTATTTATTCATCATCGATTTATTTATTTCAAAATAAGCTTCCAGAAGTCCCTGCATACACTTAGATGCAATTCCACATGATGACGTTAATTGATGTCCTGGGTAAGATAGCATGGGTAAGATAAGATTTTCTATCCCTGGGTAAAATCTCAGATATACTTATCTGGTGTGCAAGAAAAAGAAACATTCGTTTTCTTAACATGCTGTATTGATAATAATGTATATTGAATATATCTAGGCAAAAACTGTTCGGAGCAAGTTCTACCTGATCCATGCAGCCTCGGACCATGTCAAAACAATGGAACCTGTCAGTCTGCCAAGTCAACTGGAATCTATTCTTGTACGTGCATCGATGGATTTAAGGGAGATAATTGTGAAATTAACATTGATGACTGTGCAAACTCCCCATGCTTTTTCAACGTCCCTTGTGTGGATCTTGTGAATGACTATAGATGTCAATGTCCAGCTATTCTGAGTGGAAAAAGATGTGAAACTTTTATTGGCAAGTGTTCTGAAAATCCATGTGTCAATGGACGGTGCTCGCCAGTAGCACGAGACAACTACACCTGCAGTTGTTTTGATGGATTCAGTGGTCAAAATTGCACAGATAAAACGTTCAATTTTTGTAAACCAAACCCTTGCAAGCATGGCTCCTGTAAATCCTATGATAATGGACCTTCATGTACATGTGACTTTGATTATGAAGGTGTGATGTGTGATAGGCGAATAGATCACTGTCGAGGAATAGACTGCAACCAAGGTGAATGTAAGAGCTTAGAAGGAAGATTTAAATGCAAGTGTATTGAAGGGTATACTGGAAGGTTTTGTAATGAAACTATTGATCACTGTATACATAATAATTGTGGAACTGGACAATGTATCAACACCATAAGTGACTACTTCTGTTTGTGCAAGGATGGTAAAACAGGAAAAACCTGTCAGACAAACATCTTAAGTCCAAACTGTTCAAGCTCAACATGTATTTATGGAACATGCCAGATGAATAATGGATCTAGCGCTTGCATCTGTAGGGAAGGATATAGAGGGTCTGACTGTGGAAAGAAAATCGACTATTGCACAGAAAATCCATGCAGCCATGGGTCTTGTATAAATCAATTGACTGGATACTCGTGCAGTTGTGATCCTGGTTACAGTGGCACCAATTGTTCAAATGTAAAAGATCACTGCAAAGATGCTGGATGTGTTTATGGACTATGTCAGAATACAATAAATGGTTTCACATGTATTTGTGGACTTGGCTACCATGGTAATCTGTGTCAATACAGTGCAATGGAACAATCTGCAACAACACCAGCAATATCCCAAGCAACAACATTCTATGATATAGTTTCCAATATTTCTGCTACAAAGGGTCTGATTTCATATATCCAGTATTGTAGTAAAGAGACATGTGTAAATGGCACCTGTATAGGTAATTTCCCTGGACACTGTAACTGCTCTGAAGGCTTCACTGGACAGAGATGCGATATATTTATGGGTTGTGACATATTTAACCCCTGTAACCATGGTGTCTGTACACAGACGAATAATAGCTACAGATGCACATGTGACAGCCATTATACTGGACCAGAATGTGATACAGTGCTACCAGGTAAATATTGGAGGGGATGGATTACTTTTAATTAATAATATAAATACTCTAAATTCAGTAGTTTTTGCAGGGGCTTTATTTTTGAGAAACTTCACATCCTTAAAGTTTTTCAAAAATAAAGCCCTCGCTAAAAGGCAAAATCACTCCGTCATTTACTGATGTAGGTGAATCATGCCCCAGTCACAAAATTGTTTACATCACAAATATGTCTTATAAAGCTATTCACGAAACAAAAATTCTCGCAAAATTTCTAAATTAATTTTGCTCATTTTTGATCTACAACAAAATGAGCTGCGACATGTGATTTCCAACAATGTGGCATTTTGACGAGTGTAGACTCAGACGAGCCTGTGTAGCCTCCTTTTCAGCTTAGCACTCCAAATGATGTTCAGACAGTAGCTTAACATACATAAAACATTCAAGCAACTAGCAAAGACTCTGATCAGACTGCACGTATGCGCAGGCTGATCTGAGGTTATGCTGGTCGGACATACCACACTGTTGGAAATTTCATGTCACGGCTCAAATCTATTTTTCTGTTAATGTTTCTCTCAAAACTTAAAATCATTGATTATCGCATTTTCAGAATAAAATAACACTAAATATCTTCAATCATTGGGTTGTTCAAATAGTTTATCAATACATGCACATGGCAAATTCTCTTACAATGATTGATATAGATCAGGAAATAAGTCCTGAATCAAAATAACAGATATTAGCACATAATATAAATATTTGGCCAGGAAAAGTATTTCGTAGTTTTGGAGTTCTAACCAATGGTAGGTAGAAAGTTAAAACGTTTGCTATTATTGTTTTGTTTCTCAAATTTGTGTAGTGTTTATACATTTCTATAGTACAAAATGTAGCATTTAGCAGAACTCAGAACGTATCAAACGTTTTACAGTTAACTTTTTAGCCAAGGTTTTTCCTTGCCTTATTTTGCCACAAAAGATAATTTTCATTCATCTACAACAGACATTACTGTGTTATATAAAGATATCATTTTTTTTTCTGAAAGACATACTTTGATTTAGACCATTTTATAAAGATGATAATATGCTTTATTTTGCTTTAAGGTATAATTTTTGCTTTTATAATTATAGCAAAGCCCCTGTGTAATAGCTCACCGTGTGAAAACAATGGAATGTGTTGGTTGGATGGGGACTCCTACACCTGCATTTGTGTGCTTGGATTCACAGGCCAACATTGTCAGTATGTTGACAGATGTCAGCATAATCCCTGTAAAACAGGCAAATGCATACAAACCGATGATAATGCCAGGTAAATCATACTATGTACACCGTATCAATATTGCTAAGATTTAAACAATCTCTGTTAGATATAATAAAAGGTTTAGATTAACAAAAATTTTCAGCGTAAAATTGTAAACATTTTCTAACACATCAGTTTAAACATATGTTTTAGGTGTTCAAAATAACTGTCTCATTGAGATGGTTCTTTTGAGTACCCATAACATATATTTTGGTTGAGAAATAAGAAAATTAAATTTTCGTAACGCACTCTTAACTACAGTCCTATCATAATAATAATAATGTAAAACTAAGATATAGTTTGTGATCATATCAGAAAGTTTGTGACGCTCTAAATTATTTTTAGAACAATTTATTTATTAGATTCGGCCATAAAGTCTATATACAGACAAATGGTCTTCCATTTGAAAAACAGTCTGATCAGTGCTTTTGTTATTCGCTTCCTGCAAAGAATGATATCTAATCCTGCTTCATATGTTATTTCAGTGTTCTAACTACTCTGTGTAACTGAGGTTGTCTCGCGACAAGGATTCCCCTATGTATGTTAATTGCGCTCCTCTTGCTGTAGATTTTTATTGTTTTAAGAGGGACCTCATTTTGTCTCTATCTGGCCTATATAACGCATGTCGTGTCTATCATGTGACTGATCTACAACATCAGTAATAACCATATGTAATCCTAGTCGTGGTGTCTGTTTGTACACAATTTCTAGGAATACATTAGCACCAAAGGGTGAGGTTATGTCAAAAACTTCAAAAAATATAATTTGTCACGAATAATTGCAGAAGTTAATGTCATTTCTCCTTCATGTCATATTGACATCTTTATAAAAATGTCAAACATTGTAAAATGACTAAACATCATAGGTCAAGTACATGCGCGAATCCAGGAATTATCGTCAGGGGGAGGGGGGAGTTCAGATCAGTCTGACAAAAAAAGCTCTGACAACGTTTTTTTCTTTAGTCCTCAGCTTATTTAGCAGAAGTCAAATGGTCAATTTCAAAGCAATCCATCATTTTGCAAGGTTCCAGAGGGGATCCAACATTATCCAAGGGGGGGGGGGGAGTCCAACTTATTCCAGGGGGGGGGGGGGGGCAAATGCTTATTCCCTATAGAAACCCATATAACTTGTGATTTTCCAGGGGGGTCCGGACCCCCGTCCCCCCTCTGGATCCGCATTTGCAGTAAAGCACACTTTTAGCATAAAATTTTAATAATTTTCTTACCAGCCAATTTAGACATGTTTTAGATGGTCAAAAATCGTTACATGAAGCCCTGCAAGAGGTTTTATGGATACAGGCATATTGGCCAAATAATTAAAGGGATATGGGATACTTTGGTGAAAAATCAAAATATTTTTGGGGATATGGTGATTCAAGGCTTTCTGAGTTTGGGTGAATATTATATATAGTTTCTTTTCAGGGATAAGTCGCTCTTCAGTTTTCATGTTTTCGCCCCTTGCCTGTTGACGTGCATGAATGATTTTTCAAACTAAATTGTTTTGCATTGTTAACCCTTATAGCGCCGATCACGACAGCAGCAGATGACAAATTTCGCGACATCTTTGCAAATTTTCGAAAAAAAATAAGGTATCATGCCTTATTTGTTATTTTTGAAAAAGCGGCAAAATTTAAAATTGTCGTCTGTTGCAAATTATAGGTGGCGCTTTAAGGGTTAACGAGCAAAACGTGTTTTTCACCAGATAGCTTATCACTTATCACCTGCAGGTGCGAGATGGTTCCATTGATTGGGAACAGTAGTATGACGTCATTGGGCCTGCCTTTTCTGTCTGGTGCAGGTAAGTTATCGTCTGCTGATTAGTCCGCTGCGTCTGCTGATAAGGCAGCTGCGTCTGCTGATAAGACAGCTGCGTCTGCTGGTAAGTCCGCTGCGTCTGCTGATAAGGCAGCTGCGTCTGATGATAAGACAGCTGCGTCTGCTGATAAGTCCGCTGCGTCTGCTGATAAGGCAGCTGCGTCTGATGATAAAGCGGCTGCGACATGAGGTAATGACACTTCTGTCCTCTGACAAATGAGCCATGACACGTGATTTCCAACAATGTGGTATTTTGACAAGTGTAGACTCAGACGAGTCTGTGAAGCCTCATTTTAAGCTGAGAACTCCAAAAGATGTTCAGTCAGTAGCTTAACACTTGTAGAGCATTCAAGCGACTAGCAAAGGCTCTGATCAGACTGCACGTATGAACAGGCTGATCTGAGCCTTTGCTAGTCGCACATACCAGATTGTTGGAAATCTCATGCCGCGGCTGAAGTCATTATTTAACTCAGTTAACCATTTTAAAACCAAATGGAATTTTTCAATAAAGCTACATACAATAAAATCATGATATTCTATTGTATGTATTGAGAGATCGGTGTATTCCTGTTTCTCCCACTTTTTGATTTTAAGGTAAATTTGGGGTGGGAAGAACAGGAATTGTGGATAAGGTGAAAAGGTGTTAATCCATAACCTGAGGACATATAGTTTATTTCAGTAATTGTAAACATACAACAGGTATAACGCACATACAGGTGATAATAATTGAGCACATCAGATTAAATGTATATACCTAGGTTTTGCATAATAATAATAATAATCAAATTCAGACAAACAGTGAAGACTAAGATAAAATGTTGCAATATGTGGCATTTTATCAGGGCTGCACTATTTGTTGAGATAAAACATACTTATCATTTTATCAAACCAGACTTCATTTTATTTTTTTAAATTCATGCGGTTGCAAACTTGTAGCGCATGCGACTTTGGTATTTATCGCATATGTATGAAATTTAATATGTAGATCTGTATATCTAAAACCTTATTTACAAGAACTTTCTATTTTAACCCTCTGTATAATGGAAACTCTAAATTTATCCTATGTTTATGCGGACAGAGCTGGCTATGATGAGTGCATGCGCCCAGGCTCGCTTAAGACTTCCCTGCCCGCTAGATTGTACATCTAAATGTATTATCTACAACCTTATTCATAATAATTTTCTAATTTAACCCTTTGCATGCTGGAAACCCTAATCTTTGTGTAGGCGAGCAGAGGCGGCTATGACGAATCTGTGCATGAGCGCAAGTGTGTCTAAGACTCCCATGCTTGATAGATTTTGCATGTGCATAGGTGATCGGCTCTTGCTACAAACTTATTCGTAATAATTTTCTAATTCAACCCTCTTAACAGGGCTCGTTCCCCCTGCTGCATATTGGATTAGCTTTATACTGTTCGATGCCTCAACTAGACAGCTGTGTCCCCGCATGCAATCATGAGTTGGAAACACTTGCATTGCTAAGTTACTTTTTAGGAGTCTACAGGAACCTTCTTGAACATGCAAGTTTTCCCATTTTTTTGCAAACGCGAGCAGCAAAAGCTCAGGCGAATCTGTGCATTGGCAAAAATTCGACTGAGCCTTGCGACAAATGTCCCCATTTTTTTTCTCTCTCGTTTAACTCAAGCAGCGAAAGCTCAGGCGGGGCTGTGCATTGGCATAAGCTGGACTGAGCCTTCTTTGCTTGAAAATGCGATAACCGTGCATTGTGAGATATTTCAGATAAAACATTGGAATATCAATAAAAGGGTAATAAGAACTTATTTTCTTAAAAAAGGTTGTTACTGGAAACACACAATCAGAACACCTATTCAGGGCCTGCACTGCTTGCCCCGATACAAAGATAAAGATTTGAAACCACGGACCCAGCGTGTCGAACGGATTAATTATGATTAATCATACTGTCTTGTCCCAATTAAGCTCTTAAGCAATTAAGCTAATCCCAAAACTATTGGATTTACTGAAGAAGTAAAATAATTCAGAAACAGACTATACTATACAGGTAAGTTGTCCTAAATTTTACATAGTGGGAATAACAGGAATATGAATTTCTAAAAGTGGGAGAAACAGGAATAAACCGAGAGATCACTGGTTATAATTTCCAAAATTATATTTCTCTCAAGATAGACTTTGTCTTAGCAAAGATTAAAGGCTGTAGCGAAATGCCTCATTATGGGTAGCATTTATCTGGGTCTTCTATGTTTGCCAAAGTACTTATTTAGGGTTTTCAGTCTGCAAAGTTATAAGCCAAATTGACATTCCAACCATTATTAATTAGAAAAATTAATTTGCAATATCGTGGTTTGGGTTTTCTTATTTCTTTTTCATTCAAATTTTGTGAAAGCAAACAGTGAAGGCCCTGATCAGATGTCACATCAGTTGTGTTTGATCTCGGTTATGTCCCACAAAAAGGACGCTATGATTATATGGGTAAATATTGATATTACTGAATAAGCAGCATTTCACGTGCGTGCTCGTGTGAGATTACTAATCTGATGCTGATTTAAGTTTTTCTAATATGTAAATAACTTTTGTTTTGTAGTGCTAGATAGTATTTAAATATTGTTACTGTCCTGCCAGTCAACAGTGACAGTGACTTCATGATTTGTTTACAAAGTTATTAGGGACTTAGAATCGATAGATCACTTGTTAATTAATCCTATCCACAGGATAGGATTAATAAACAAGTGATATCTCGATTCGCATTAGCTCAAGTGGAGTATATAGACCTATACTTCCACAAAACGCTTTGAGGCGTGACTGTAACGGTAAATGCATTGAATGAATCGAGGGTCATTACTTAGAGGTCGTGGTAGAAGTATATACAAGTGAATGTTTTACTTAACAATTGTAAGCAAAATATTTTGTCACTGTCACTTTTGGATGGCATGACAGTAGTATTTTGCCATGTCTCATCATTGTGCTGTTATTTTATCCTGTCTAAATTGTTTTTGCTAGATTTCTGTCCTGTTTAACACGTTGCCTTGTTTAACGCATTGTCCTGTTTAACGCGTTGTCCTGTTGAACACGTTTTCTTCTTTGCTGTACTATCCCAGTAAACGCGCTGTTTTGAAAGTCTTTTGTCAAGGGTGTTGATTGCAAGGTAAGTGATATTTATCTTACTTTTAATCAAATTATGTTAAAACGTACATGCCTGTATGTCTTGCCTTCATTGTACCATTCATAATTACTGCAGAAAAAATGATCTCCCACCCCACCTTGGAATAGACAGACAATATTAAATTTGCCTTGAAGTACCTCATTTTTGGTTTGGTCATTAACAAAAGAAGCCCAGCGTGATTTTACGTGTAAAGAAAATGACATGACTTCTGTTCTGATTGTATAACAATGGACATGTGGACATGACAGTTAGATGTCAACAATCCTTTTCTTTGCTTCGTCATAGCGTGATTTGATTAGATTGTTTCTCTGTGATGATACATTGCATAAACTACGAAATCACCATAGGAGCTAAATATTTTTTGTATTTTAACAACAGCTGGATTAAGGGCGAATATTTTGAGCCAGTAAAATGATGGTTCTATTGTTTTTGATTCATTGTTTAATGTTCCTCTAATTGTTTAAGGTGGTTCTGGATTTGTTTTTTGATTTGCTATTCATTGCTTAGTTTCCTTTATGTCATGCATTTATCTTGATGAGGAAGAGAGAGATTGTTGCTCTACCTGAATTGTCTTCCTGATGCCTTGTGACTGTTAGTGTTCTGTGGCTTTTCCTCCCGGTACCATGGGTTGGCCTGCAGTATGTGATTGTGGTATTTCCTGGCCATACTCACTGACTCTTTTTACTCAAGTCAACTTTTTGAAGATGATGTTGGATGCAAATAACAAACAAAATGTATTTTGTGTAAATCATGTGTATGTGTTAAAGGTTAAAAAGTAAGTGTGTATGATCAGGAAATACCACAATCACACACTGTTGACCACCCTACGACTCCATGAGGAAGAGCTACAAAGCATTTACAGTAACAAAGTAAGGACGAGGGCAAAGATCAGGAATCGATACAATCAAGCACCACACCTGACCCAGGAAACCATATGAAAAAGTGACAAAAACACAATAAATGTCACATACCAGAGAGTCAAGAGATTAGCCATTTCCCAGCAGGTGACCACAAGGCTGCAATGAGCAGAGAAGTCAGCATTGCAGACACAAAACATAAATAAAAAAGGATCTACAAAAAAGCACTGCCTTGAAACGGTCAGTATTTTTCTTACTGGAGTGCTTAAGCTAGTAAAAACACTTTCATGGTACCACCCTCGCCCTTATTTCTGATGTGGATCAAGACAAATAGATGATCCCTTACTTATCGATATATCATATCCTAGTGAACACAAATCGAGATATAAAAAGGAGATAAATCAATATAAGGCCTTGACAGTATATAACTGAATACAGGAGTAAAAGAAATCCAAAAGTTAAACCCTTAGGGCCCGTCTAAGACACAACGTAAGGTCCTGACCCTCTCATCTATAGATAAGTCTTTAAATCGGATCCTTCAGAGAGTCTGAGGTCCGACTCGCCAGTGCGCAATTAAAGAGGTAAGCAAAGTTGCCAATCATGATTGGGTTGACCGCAAGCATGCAGTCTGTTGCAATACATTAATATTATAACCATCTTCTTATAATGAAAAATTATTTGAACATGTTAAGACATTCGAGAGAAATTATAAGTAAATCAACCAGCTCTCTCTTCCTCATCAAGATGGTTGCAAAACTAGAATGGATATAAAGTAATGCACACCAAACAAAGACAAACCCAAACCCCTACTAACAATGGGAGGCACATAAAACAATAAATCAACAGCAACCAAACCACCGTCTTAGAACAGACAGCAGCCTAAGCTACCTGGGGGAGGGGGGGAGAAGCTTAAAACCATCTCCGCCCTAGATTCTGTTGTTGTTAAAACACAAAAAAATGTTAAGCTCACGTGCATTGCATTCTTTTCATTTTAACTCATTTCAGAGTGTTATGTTTATATTTTTCAAATGAACACGTTTCTTCACCACACAATCACCACTGCCCTTGCGTTGTCTCTCAGTTATATAGAGGATCTTACATGAGTGCTCATGTTTTATTGAATTTATTAAACGAGTTGGGGAAAAGAGATAAAATGCGAGGCTTGCCGAGCATTTTATCTCTTTATCGCAACGAGTTTAATAAATTCAATAATACAAGGGCACGAATGTTAGATTCTATTTATCATATGACATTAAGATTACTTTGAAATAAAAACGTTATAATTGTGTCATTATGTACGCAACGTTGTTATGGACGTCAAAACGTTTCCCGTAAATCTATAAACCACTAGTGGTTTATCGATTCTATTTCATGGCGTTATTTCACTCCCAGGCGCAACGTCATATGATAAAATGCTTTATACAACAAAAATACTGTAAATTCCACGTTGCTTAATGGATGTATATACATTTTGTACTTCCATTGCTATTAATTATTGAGCATAAACATTTTGTGACCAACAAATGAATATACATTATTTCATGCACATGGCAGTTTGCAGCATTTTTTTCAATCGAACTCACATCCATTTTGTATGATGTTAATGTTCTGTTTAAACACACTACTGATTTTGACCATCTTTAAAACGAAACAGAGCAAAAAGAAAAAGATAAATGCTTTTCACCAATGCCATTAAATCAGTTTATTAGAACAATAACCCGATTGTATATGTCTGGTGTTTAAGTGACTTTCAACGTTGCTATGGTAACAGGAAATAAGCTTAACATAGAGAAATTGTCATTTTGGACGAAATATGATGAGGCATCAGCAGACGGTTGTTTTCTTAAAGAATTAGACATCAGCACAGCTATAGTAATACTTATCATATGTTAAAATATCTTTATGGTATTTGCTTGTGCCCTATATTTGTTTATTGTCTGAAGAAGGGAATGATTTCTGATACAGGTTACAGTAAAAAGAAAAAGCTTTTTTGATCTTGATTTCATCCCAATTATGTTCTAGATATATCAATTTCTTTTAAATGTCTTAATTATTTCGAAAATGACAATTTTCCTACTCTTTGCCCATTTCGTTGGCCATTTTCTGTTACCATAGCAATGGTGAAGTCCAAATAAATACCAGAATTCAACACTCATTTATTGTTCTAATACACCAATAGGAAGATATTGGTGAAAGGCAACTTTTTGCCTCCAAGAGGGTGGGGGGGGGAGGGGGCGAAAAATAGCCCCTTGATGCACCTAGCTCTTTGGTCACCTGTCCTAATTGCCTTGTATTCAAACAGTTTACTCAAGACCCAGCAAATGCCAATGTATGATAAAATATGCTTTATCACTCATTTTTTATAACTAAGTCTTATAAGAGAAAAGTATTCCCTCGTTTATACATTTTAAAACAGTGAGGGCTCTTGAAAAAATGTGTAGATATAGTATTTGCTGTCGTCTATAATTATTGGATCATTGATTACACGAGTGTTCATGTAAAGCAAGTTGCGGAAAAGAGACAAAATGCCTGGCTTGTTGAGCATTTTATCGCTTTTTCGCAATGAGTTTATAAATTCAATAATATATGAGCATGAATGTATATCATATGATGCTCAACTTAATTTGAAATAGCGTTTTTGGCATAAAACTAAGATTTTGCCATGTATTGGGCATGATTATATACACTCAGACATAAGTTAAGCATCACCTGAACATTATTTCAGGGACTTTTTTCGCGGACATTTTTTTTAAGAAGAACAACCAGTTTGTAATATTATGTTACCCTTGTCTTCATGTGGTCTGCTGAACATATCAGAATGTCATTTGGTCATTTTGCTGAATTTCTACGGTGTCCTGTATACACCGACCCCTATTTTAGGGGTGCACCCCTAAAAAGTGTCACAGCTTAACCCAAAATGCTTACTTTGAAATCAAATAAACGCAGAAGTAATCTAGTCATATTTTTTAAAAATTTTGTCAATCTGATTCTGCCGAACTCCAGGTTTCATGTCAGTTATAGAGGATCATAGTGAAAGTTAATTGCGTGTTTATAATGTTTGAATTATCACTATATAACAAGCCATTCTTTACACATCCATAACTTTTATTCTTTTAGAGATTTGAATCTGAAATTTTCGGACAGAATTTGTCTTTGATATTGTAACAATGTGACATTAACACTTGGCATGTCTAAGCGTTTTGAAAATATCATAATGGGCTAGAGAATAGGGACATTTTTAGGGGTAAGTATGCATTTACCATGCCTGTTTGTTTACCTTTGTGATAATTGAATCGAAATTTGCTGTAAATTGTCACCACTTTATCTATTTTAATAAATAAAACAAGAAAATATTCATGACTGGAAAGCTTTCTTCGCTTTCTAGGAAACTATTCAGGTGATGCTTAACTTATGTCTGACTGTATATATTCCTGCAAAGTATGTAAACTGGTTTGTCAATTCTAATGCATGGCCTTATATTACTCCTAGAATCATGTAATAAATGTGTTTATTATATGGGCCTCAGCGCGAGAAAACCGGCCTTCGGGGTTTGCAAAAAACGAGTTTCAAACCAGTCTCCTCAGCTACAGAGACTCGCTAGATAATTGAAATTTGACCTATAGCAAGTCTACATATAGTACTTTCCAAAAATTGAATAACAAAAGCGCTGATCAGACTGCGCGGATGCGCAGGATGGTCTGCACCTTGGTTGTTCACAAACCCCCGAAGACAGGTTTTCTCTCGACGATTATGTGTTGTTACATGTGTTGTCTCAGATGTTCTCAAAAGTTTCAGTTACCTTTTGGTGAATGGAAGATTTTATATTCACTGCTGATGACAGCCAACCAGTATGACCAGATGTACAATGTTGTCATTGGTCTTTGGTAACCATTTACTGAGCTTTTAGCAATACTCTTCTACACCTGCTTCCTACAGGTAATTTCTTGCATGTTAACCCTTAATGAGCCAATCGCAAAAAAATTCGTCTGCTTTCCTCGTCTGCTGAAATGTTTAAGAAGCCTCTATGGCAAACAGTATGGACCACGATCAAACTGCTCCTATCGGAGCAGTCTGTTCTGGGTCAACACTGTTTGCTTCTATACGTTAATTCGTTAGTAATGTTAGGCAATTATTTGCAGCAGACGACTTCAGCAGATGACATTTTCAGATACATTTTGTTCTTGGCGCTTTAAGGGTTAATCCACTCTGTTGTATTGTATTGGGCTACAAAGGGAAAAGCTTTCCTAAGACTTTGTGACCTGATGCATCTGGTCGAAAGTTGATACTTCCAAAACCCAAACATTTGGAGCTTCAAACATAAAAACGTGAATTATTGCTACAAAAATTTAACAATTTCAAGCGTAAATTGCTCAATGTCTTCAGATTTCTGATATCAATGTCTTTAGAGTTCTGGGGTCAACACATTTCAGAAATTTCTTTCCAAAGCAACTAAGACACTTGGTTTCCTTCGCAGGAATTTGGCTTTTGCACCTAGGAGTACTAAGGAAGTTGCATACAAAACTTTGGTTCGTCCTAAACTAGAGTATTCAGCACCCATTTGGAGCCCTTACTCAAAACCTAATATTAATCAGGTATACTGACGGACTTTAAAACGCAACACTTGGATAATAGTTTTCATTTATGTCTCAAAAAAGAAGGTAGAACAATACTTTTGATTGTATGTTAAGGAGCATTCATTTGTAAGTAAAACATGGAAAACTTGTTCAACTAAGATTAATTTTATGCATTAAAAAGTAAACTTTTTGAGATAGGGGTCATCTGTTTCATGTGACCAAATGTTATGAATGAAATATTCCCTACTTCTTTAAATTAAGAAACACTAGAAGCATATAGTTTGTATCATAGACTTTGTTAGTCATCGAGGAATCACTCTCATATTTATTGGCAGGTCTGCGATATAGCTTACTTGCGTATATGACGTTTATCTGGGTCTACCCTTTCATTCAATAGCTTAAAATCTCCTCTACTTAAGGAATGTTTAAATGGCTGAATCAATACGGAGCAAATAACATCGTCCAGTTTAGCTGTACATTTAAAACTAAAGTGTTTGCAGAAGAAGCCAACTCATGGTGACATTATCGAAGCAAGGGAAGTTTACATTCAACAGTCTTTTGGAAGATATAAGGGGAAGTTAGTGTTGCGTAATTAAAGTCCGTCAGTATATAAAAAGTTCAGAGGACAGCAGTCCGTTGGACCAGCAGGAGATGGCGAAACACAAGTTGTGTCGGCGAGATGCTTGATGAGCTTGAGTGGCCATCTCTTGAGGCCCATAGGAATCGGTCCTCCCTGCTTCTCTTTCATAAGATACATTCTGGTGCTGTGTCTATAGAAAAAGACAAGTACCTGACCCCTGCTCACAGTTTGAAATCTACCAGGTCATCACACAGTGTCCAATATTGTAGATACCAGACATACAGTGATGCCCTGAAGAACTCTTTTTTCCCCGGGACTATTCCACAGTGGAATAGTCTTTCTCCTTCGGTGGTCAATTCCCAGACTGCTTAGGAGTTTAGGGCACTCCTCATTTAGTTAAAACACAGTCGAAAGATTTTTTTTGTTTGTTTTTGTTTTTTATATTTTGTTTTTTTTTCTTCAAAACTCCAAAATCGCACTCCCTGCCGTAATGATCAAAATTTGATCGTGCCAGTACTATACGAAAGAAAGAAAAATTAAATCAAAAGCTGTTATAATGTACGCAGCACGAGTATGGACGTCATTACATAACGTTACTATTTTTTTTCAGTCAAATCTCAATAATGATAACCTCTCCCTTTTTCTGTAAGAAGCAAATATATTCACGTTGTTATTCACGGCTGTGTTATATCCATTTCAGACTATGGTGTGAAAGGATGAGATCCACAGGGTTAAAGCAGCAATGTCTGATGAAAGTAATTAATATACCTGGGTTTCTAACCTCGGTGAATTATTAGGGAAGTCGACTATATCCAGAATAACAATAAAATATAACGTTGTGTAAAATATATCATTGGATCAGATTGTATGTGAAGTGTTAATTATTATCATGTTTACTGTTAAATGCACCTTTAAAGTGGTATGTGGTCAAATGCATTATTTGTGTGGCCATTTTATATCTAGATTACGAAACAGGCAAACATATATTGTAGTATGGCCGATGCTTTTTTTCTTTGATCTTTGCTGATGTTTAAATCAGTCACCCTAGAATAACGACGAAGGAGGAGCTTAGCACCGTACTCTAACTTCCAACTTTAGTTAAAAAGCAATGTAGGCAGGAACTTCCTAAATAGCGACAAATTCACCCGCAGGTAAATGTAATATAATTGACAGCTTAGGCTGGATACAGGGAGGAGCGAATGTAAATTTCGTCAGGTGTCAGTAACACGTGTTTATTTGCGCCTGTGCCATACTACAAGCTAAATAAAGGATTTTACCTCTGCTTTCTGTTTAAACCGCTCGGTGGGCTACGCCCACCTGGCTGTTTAAACAAGAAAGCCTCATACAGTAGCCTTTATTTATTACATATCACCAGATACATAAAAGTCTCTCACTTATTGCATCTTTTAATGATAATCCAATCTTTAACATCAAATATCTCACAATGCACAAAGTGCAAATGCATATGCAATAAGCAAGTTATTGTATGGTTTCTATCTGTACGCGAGATAATCCACTTGCAAAAGCTCGTAGATTTTCTTCCCCTACAGACGCACAGCACAAACCATGCAGTAACTTCTACTTGTATGCATTCAGAAAGAAACTACTAAGATCTAATTTTCAAGTCCTTTCTGCTCTTAATTATTTTAGACACTGTAGGTACTGAAATAAATCTTTTAAAACATGACAAATGTGTAGAGGAAGTAGCCCTTAGAGTTACAGTGACACGACACAAAAGATCATACAATGCACTGCCATCATCCTATTGAAATTTTAGAGATTTGTAGGAAAACAGTGTTCATAACAAACATATGAGCTACAAGAACAGGAGATGAAAAGCTGGTCCCCAAAACACATGTAGTAAGTTTGATATGCAATCCGTTTGTGTATATGGACTTCAAAAGTGGGGTCATGTATTTGAGCCCCTCCCCAACCCCCACACACACAAGTCCAGCAACATACGGTTATGGATATTATTCTCTCTACCACTGACTCAAGAAGAGCAGTTGTCAGCTACTGACAAAAGTAAAATACACCACCTACAATCAAATGGAGCAGGCCTTAAGGTTATAAAACTTGAGTTTTATCTCAAACTCAAAATAAAGCCTATTGATTTCATAACCTCAAGGCCTGGATCTACACTGTTTTCAGATGGGTTTAGAATTTGAACATGTTACAGTAAAATTCCAAAAGTTCAAACTTAAAAGATTTTTCTAAATACTCACCAATTCAAAATACATTTGGGACACATTGAGATCAAAGAATGGGGCCGCAAGTTCAAACTTAAAAGATTTTTCAATACTCACCAATTCAAAATACATTTGGGACACATTGAGTTCAACGGATAAGACCTATTCATGATCTATTTTAATAACTGTCTATAATAACAAATGTTTAGGTGCATAAAAGAAAGGTCTTAATGAGACATTTCTTTTATGCTCCCAAAACTTATATTTGATAGAAAAAGTCCTGATAAGAATCGTTTTAGGGATTATATATTTTATGTCTACCTCCCTATAATACGAAATACTGATAATTTGAAATAAAACATCTAGTCCCGAGGAATTCGAATAGACGAGATTTACGAAATAGATCAGCTCTAGCAAGGAATTGTTGTGTAATAACTCACTGTTTGGAGGTCACTTGTAAAGATCAAATCATGAGCGCACAGCGTGAGTGATTTATCTTAGTACAACTGACCGACAAACATTAAATTATTGCTCAACAATTCACTGCTAGAGCTGATCTATTTAGATTCTAACACACAATAAACGACGAAAACACATTTAAAGTCTTAAGCTTCTTCCAAATTTCCGCCATTGCAATGAATAATTCCCGCCCATAGTTAGGCTGTGTCGCACACGTTTACATGTATTTCTAATGTCTTTCAATAGTAAATATGACGTTACATCATCTAACGCCATGAACGACGTCATTTGCAGCGATAAATGACGTCAGTTAGCGCGCGTTTTCCTCGCGCTTCAAATCTGTGAATTATTGTTTGATCTATCACGTTTTTTACCATGGGCTCTATAGGCGAGCTGTGTTAGAATTGACTGTATATGCATAGTGCACTTATTGTGTTAAATACGTTTTTCTCAAGAGATTTGAAATATATGTGATTTTAGACTTATAACATCATGAAAAGAGAAATGTACAACAAACAAAACAGTGAATTTTAAAATATATTATACATTATAAACATATAGTAACTTTTTCAACATATTACAAAATAAAAGAATATGTGTTTCAATATCACATTGTTTCAAGTATTTAACATACAACATATACTAAGAACTATTGCAAAATATTTGTAACGCTATTCCAAAAACTTAATATAAACAGTCTGCTATCTTTCATTTTTGTAGGATCTGATTTTAAAATTATTTTACAAAACTTACAGGTGCATAGCCAGGCGGAGGCCAGGAAGCCTGGGCTACAACATCATATGGGACTCTATGAGTGTCATTATGAAACATCGTTTTTCATTGCCTGACAAGTGGCTTTACATAGCTGGGTGCAGCCACAATTTACTATATGATAGGAAATACGTTACTAGTGCATTTGAATGGGGATAAACATTTTCAAAATTTTCATTTTGGGGAGAAATATTGTCGAGTATACGTTCGGAAATAATGTTTTACAAAATAATTTTGAATACAGTCATTCCCTTAATATTTGTGTCTTTCAAGGATATTAGACATTACATATATGACATTCTAGACAGCAATAACCAAAGGCAACAACTAAATGCATGTGTTATTCTCATGCAGCAAAGCATGTTTTCTTTTCAGTAACAAAACAAAACTGAAGCACTTTACAATTCATGTAAAAGAAAGCATGGGCCAATCAAGAGGGGAACAGAGGGTCTGGACCCCACCAATCCTGGAAAATAACAAGTGGCTGTATATGGTATGTACCCCCTTGAGAAGCAATTGGACCCTTAAAGGTCTAATTGCTTCTCGAAGGGGGTACGTATGGCCCTCTGTGAAATATGTTTGATGACTAAAAAAAGATATTGTCAGGACCCCTTAAGAAATTTTCTGGATCCGCCCATGGAAATTAATACATGTATTTCAATTTATTTACATCCTCACCCAAATGAATCAATCAAATTATAACAATTATCCTATGTGGGTATTTAAAGTTCAGCCTTCGATACTACCCTGTCTATTGCTCAAGGACCCTGCAATGTGCGCTAATCAAATACCTTAAAACTTATTATAAATACAAATATGTTTTTTGTTGTCAACTGCATATTCATACATGCTTAATGCCCAGTGAAGTATACAAGTGGGGAGATATGCATTATATGGGTTAGTGCACCAGGTTTCAGTACTTATCCCATATACATAGATGTCTCTAATAATTTGTTTTGTTTGTTTGTTTGATTTGATTCTTTACATCCTATCAACAATCTTTCAGTTAAACAGGGACGGGTCTTCCTGGGTTGAACCAGTACTAAGCTAGGATAAATGTGTCTTGCTCAAGGACCACAACGCAGTGACGCCGGTGAGGCCCAAACCAGTGGCCCCTTGGTCTCGAGTCAAACACTCTACCACTGAGCCACTGCACTCCCTGCTGTCTCTAATAAACCATCACATATCCAGCAAAGCTTAAGATCATTAATTTTTGGTCTGAGCCTTCATTTATGAATGTTTGCAGCGAAAGCTCTGGTGAGACCCCTCCCCTGGGAATTACCCCGTTATAGGTTTCGGTTGGAATACAGGTGCTTGGACAACACCCTACACCCTCCTCCTCAAGCATGTATGTGCATTTTTCACTGACATGACACAAAATATAAATTCATAAAGAAATTATGCGATAATGAACACTATAATAAGAACAATATTCTGAAAACAAAATATGACATATGGGACTTGTATAGTATGAACACTATAATAAGAACAATATTCTGAAAACAAAATATGACATATGGGACTTGTCAGGCTCAACCCCGCCGAGACTAGCTAGAATCTTGATGTTTGTATAAAAAAAATCAATTCATCAAACATTTTGCATACCCTAATTATCTTCATTTCTTCAAAAGTGTGTAACTCTATACCAGACTGCTCTCAGAATCAGATGCTCCCAGAAGCAACCTGATCAAAGTTTTCACTATTTGCCATCCCATCAGTGTTATATACATTTCCTTACTTGGTCAGAATCATTGTTATTCACTATATGGAAGTTAACAATAACTAAAGGATTAAAGTTCAGAATTTCAAAAATCCTGAACACTTTAAACTTGCAGTATGCTCGCAGGATAACAAAAAGAAGTTTAAATGGTCAATTGTCTCCAGATAATCTATAAATAAATTGAGGAGCTTTGAAACAAGTACTTGTCTTATTCAGTATTTTAACCATTTAAGCGCCAATCACGACTGCAGCAGACGTCAAATTTTGCGAGATCATTCTTAATTTTCGAAAAAAATAAGGTATGATATTTCATGAGAATCGTCTGCCAGCAGACGTTTCTCATGAATTATCATGCCTTATTAGTTATTTTTGAAAAAGCGGCAAAATTTGCAATTGTTGCAGGGGTGGAAAATTCTTAAATTTTTTACTCGTCCTACATCACCATATGTATTGGTAAATTCAATACTTAACATTGGAAACAGTCAAAATTTCTACTCGTCCTACAACATAAGGCACTCGCCATGGCGAGCGGACGAGTGGATTTTTCCAGCCCTGTTGTTGTCTGCTGCAAACTATAGGTGGCACTTTAAGGGTTAAAGCTGACTTTCAATTTCAAAATCTTGAATTCAGGAATAATCCTGAAAACTACATGCTTCATTCAAATTTTCAAGACTCTTGATAGTCAATGTAGCTATGCACACTGGTGAGAGTACCAATATAACTGGTTTGCTAATCCCAAAGATAGGTTTTCTCTCACCTCATGAGCCAGCACACAACATTGGGTTCTTATGCTGCCATCAAAGAAAAATCTTTTGTTAATAATGATGCTTTAAGCCTAGGTCAACAATTTTTCAGTCATCTCAGGATGTTTTCATATCTCCTGGGTTGAACCAGCACTAATGCACCAGTCATTTGTATCCACAGCCCCCACCTACGGGGATAGCGGTGGAATAGCCGGGCTTTGGTGCAGGGCAGCTACTTTTTGATTAGTGCTGGGGTAATAATATTGGGACATCTGCCCCACTGAGATTTTCTGTAGTGTAGGGCAGGGCTAAGAGTAGGGTTGTTACCATCAGCTTGTCCCAACAGGGCGGGGCTTATTCTAGGGCCCTGAAAAATGAAGGGTCACTATCCCCGCCCATCCCCGTAGGTGGGGGAGCAGTGAGTATAAATGACTGGTTCATTAGCAGAGGACAATGTGCCTTGCTCAATGACTCAATTCTGCATTTCTGGTGAGTCTCGAACCACAGGCATGACCCATTCCTTTTCTCTGCATGCAATGAATGGAGAAAAACAGGACCCTTAACACCTAAGTTACCGAGGATGCTTGAACCAGTGACCCTAACGCTCTACCAATGAGCCACTGCACTCCTCATCAAAGTCTCGTCAGATCCTTCACTGCTTACACACATAAGGTATAGAAGCATAATTGAGCCGTGACATGTGATTTCCAACCATGTGGCATTTTGACAAGTGTAGACTCAAATGAGCCTGTGCATCCTCTTTTTAATCTTAGAAACTCCAAATGGCGTTCAGTCAGTAGCTTATCAGTCATAGAATATACAAGGGACTAGTGAAGGCTCTGATCAGACTGTGCGTATGCGCAGGCTGATCTGGGGCTTTGCTGGTTGCACATACCACATTGTTGGAAATCTCATGTCGCGGCTCAATTATGTCAATGAAGTTTCAGTCCAAAATTTAAACAACGAGCCCCACTGGACAAGTGTGTTTACTTTCTTAACCCTTTTCCTGCTGAACCAGTATTCATCCTTTTTTGAAAACATTGTACAGTAAAACCTGTCTTAAGCTGCCACTCAAAAATAGACAAAACAAAGGTCCTAAATGCAAATGGTAGCTTAATGAATGTCGAATGTATTGCAGAATGCTCCCCTTGGAGCATTCTGCAATACTTTTGACCTGCATTAAGCGATAATCGGTCTTGAAAACCAATTTTTTGTCTTTTTTTGAGTGGCCGCTTAAGACAGGTTTTACTGTAGATCCAGATCTGATGGCTTGTGTGTGGTGTTTCCTTGTGTTTTTGTCGCTTTCCCATTTGGTGTCTTTGGTCAGGTGACATACTTGATTGTAATGATTCCTGATCTTTGCCTTTTACTTTTTTTTAACAAAGCCATTGGATCAGGAACCTCAAGTACATGCTTATAATGGATTGCTGCCGGTCACCAGGATAAAAATTGGTGGAGGAGTGTTGTAGAAAACATTCAGCATGACAAAGGTTATAGTATGTTTTCTAGCATTACTGGAATATTTCATGGACTGGCCAAAATAAAGTATTTACTACACAAACATGTTGTAAAAAACTACATATATAATAAATTAATATACCCAGAATAGGCCCCCAGTTAGGGGGACATATTTGAAAAGTATTTTTCTTATTTCTCAACCAAAACATATGTTATGGGTACTCAAAAGAACCCCCTCAAGGTGTACCCAAGAGACATGATTCAACTGATGGATAAGAACACAATGGCAATTTTAAACTAAAAAATTGGCTTAGGCCAAATAGAAAAATACATGTGTTTAGGGTACCCCGACCCTACCTAAATTTACTGGTGAAACCTAGAATTTTTTTCAGGTTTTCTTGAAAAAATATAATTTTATGCATTTTGAAAAACAAAATGCCTTTCAAAAGGCATAAAATTATATTTTTTCCAGAAAAAAGCCAAAAAGAATATGTGGGCCTACCCTACCTAAAATTTTCAGACCCATCATCAGAAACACACTTATTTTTTTATTTGGCCTTATCTGGACCTAGGCCAGAAATCATCACAATCACAGATTATAGCACAAAAATTAGGTGTTTCCGAGGTTTGTTAGATTTACCTTTTGAAGCTGCAGCCCACTCAACACTTTTCAGGTAATGTCAGGCATCGCATAGTTTATGTTACCTTATACCTAGTCAGACTTCCTTCTAAGCAGTTAACCACCACTAAGTTTATACAAAAAATCACCTCTAAGGGCTAAAGTTCAAATTTATATGCTGCACCAAAAATCACACCAGATAGGTGGCAATCAAAAATGTGAATACTATCAACGAACATACATAAAAAATAGTTAGAAACAGAGTTTCTGATTGCCATTTGTTGCCAGTTGGTGACAAATGGCAATCAATAACACTGTTTATAGGAATTTTTATCCGAGATTGTTGATTGTTAAGGGCGTTATCGATTGCCACCTATCCGGTATGAATATGCTTTCAACAAATAAAGGCAAACCAATTTTATAATGAACTTGATCTCAATTAAAGTGTTAGAGTTTACCCAAAATAGTAAATTTCCAGTACTTTTCAAGGCCTAACAGCAATTTTCCAGTACTTTTGGAGGCGGATAAAATTTTGAAGGACCTTCCAAGAAAGCCCTTCATAGTCAAACAATTTTCAAGCCTGTTCGAACCCTTAACTGCACAAACAGATTTAGCACAGACATTTATGTAGTTTGTGTTGATGCTTTACATCCCAGTCAACAATTTTTCAGTCGTCGGGACATTTTTCTGTCTTCCTGATTCGAACCAGTTCTAAGCAGAGGATAATGTGTCATGCTCAAGGGCACAACATAGTATATCTGGTGAGTCCAAAACTAGAGACCCTTCAACCCAACGGCACAACACAATGTCTCTTGGGAGTCCAGAACTAGTGACCCTTTGACCCAAGGGCAAAACACAATGTCTCTTGGGAGTCCAGAACTAGTGACCCTTTGACCCAAGGGCACAGCACACTGTCTCTTGGGAGTCCAGAACTAGTGACCCTTTGACCCAAGGGCACAACACAATGTCTCTTGTGAGTCTCGAACTAGTGACCCTGAAACCCCGAGTCTACCAACAGAACCACTGCTTTCTTAGAAACAGTTTGTAACCCTGGATTGCACACTTAAAGCACAGAAATATGAAGTCTTTAACAATGTCAGAGGTAAATTTCAATTACGTCTCTGCAGTCTGGTTTTCATCTTGTCGTGTTGTCTCCTTTTTAGCTCTGGATTTTCTTCGAGTTGTCGGCACCTATAAAGGATGACATGATCCATCATTTTTAGCTAAAGTATATACAACAACAAGTGTATAAACGGTTCATCCTTCATGTAAGAGATCACGAAAATTCAGAGTAGGGTGGGTGGATGGGAGTATACATTTTATATCAAAAGAATGCATTATTCCCCCAAAATTTCTTCAAAAGGCTTTGGTCTGGCTAAATAATTTCGACGGTGAATGCGGTGAATTTCTGCAACACACTCTTAGTAATTTTGGCGGTAGATTGTGGTGAATTTCATCAAGGAATTAGGTCTGAGAAAATTGGACGGTGAATTGCGGTGAATTTCTACAACACACTCTTAGTAATTGTGACGGTGAATTGCGGTGAATTTCTACACACACTCTTAGTAATTGTGATGGTGAATTGCGGTGAATTTCTTTAACACACACTCTTAGTAATTGTGACGGTGAATTGCGGTGAATTTCTACACATACTCTTAGTAATTGTGACGGTGAATTGCGGTGAATTTCTTAAACACACTCTTAGTAATTGTGACGGTAGATTGCGGTGAATTTAATCGAGGGATTAGGACTGAGAAAATTGGACGGTGAATTGTGGTGAATTTCTATAACACACTCTTAGTAATTGTGACGGTGAATTGTGGTGAATTTCTTAAATGCACTCTTAGTAATTGTGACGGTGAATTGTGGTGAATTTCTTAAACGCTTTCTTAGTAATTGTGAAGGTGAATTGCGGTGAATTTCAAAAACATACTCTTAGTAATTGTGATGGTGAATTTCTAAAACACACTCTTAGTAATTGTGACGGTGAATTTCAGTGAATTTCTACAACACACTCTTAGTAATTCGACGGTAGATTGCGGTGAATTTAATCAAGGGCTTAGGTCCGATTGGCTGATTGCAGCAGATTTTATCAAGTCATTAGGTCAAGATAAAGACAGTAGATTGTGATAGATTTCATCAAAGCTTTATATAGGCCACTTGGTCCCTTTCTGTGGCCTATTGGTGTAGCCATCTTTGTGCTGGCACAATGGAGGAGTGTTTTTTTCCAGCTTTAATCCAAGATTGACAAAGCTGGTACTGTAGTGACAAACTGCTCAGGCTAAGACATGTAACTTGAAAATGCACTTTTGATAATCCTACACTAGTGCGGAGCCAGAGGGGGCCCGAAGGGCCCCTGATAGAACAGGGCCGCAGGCCCCTGTGACAAAGCTATCTAGGCAGTGGCCCTTTGGAGTAGCCATCTTTGCGGTGGCACAATGGAGGATTTTTTTTTAGTTTTAATCCGTCAATGACAAAGCTGGTGTTTTAGTGGCAAACTACTCAGGCTAAGACAGGTAACTTGTAAAAGTACTGATGTTGATCCTACACTAGTGCGGAGCCAGAGGGGGCCTAAGGGCCCCTGATAGAACAGGGCTGCAGGCCCCTGTGACAAAGCTATCTAGGCGGTGGCCCTTTGGAGTAGCCATCTTTGCGGTGGCACAATGGAGGATTTTTTTTTTAGTTTTAATCCGTCAATGACAAAGCTGGTGTTTTAGTGGCAAACTACTCAGGCTAAGACAGGTAACTTGTAAAAGTACTGATGTTAATCCTACACTAGTGCGGAGCCAGAGGGGGCCCGAAGGGCCCCTGATAGAACAGGGCCTCAGGCCCCTGTGACAAAGCTATCTAGGCGGTGGCCCTTTGGAGTAGCCATCTTTGCGGTGGCACAATGGAGGATTTTTTTTTAGTTTTAATCCGTCATTGACAAAGCTGGTGTTTTAGTGGCAAACTACTCAGGCTAAGACAGGTAACTTGTAAAAGTACTGATGTTAATCCTACACTAGTGCGGAGCCAGAGGGGGCCTGAAGGGCCCCTGATAGAACAGGGCCACAGGCCCCTGTGACAAAGCTATCTAGGCGGTGGCTATTTGGTGTAGCCATCTTTGCCATGGCACAATGGAGGATTTATTTCAGCTTTAATCGGTCATTGACATAGCTGGTGTTGTAGTGGCAAACTGCTCAGGCTAAGACAGGTAACTTGAAAAAGTATTGATGTTAATCCTACTCTAGTGCGAAGCCAAAGGGGGCCCACAGGGCCCCAAATAGATCAGGGCCGCAGGCCCCTGTGACAAAGCTATCTAGGTGGTGGCCCTTTGGTGTAGCCAACTTTGCAATGGCACAATAGAGGATTTTTTTAGTTTTAATCTGTCAATGACAAAGCTGGTGTTGTAGTGGCAAACTGCTCAGGCTAAGACAGGTAACTTGAAAAAGTACTTATGTAGAAATTCACCGTCACAATTTCTTAGAGTGTGTTGTAGAAATTCACCGCAATAAACCATCAGATTTACTTATAGTGTGTTGTAGAAATTCACCCCAATTCACCGCCACAATTACTAAGAGAGTGTTGCAGAAATTGACTGCAATGCACAATCACATTTAGAGTGTGTTGTAGATATTCACCATTCAATTTTCTCAGACCTAGTGCCTTGATTAAATTCACTGCAAATTCACCGTCACAATTTCTAAGAGTGTTTTTTTTTAGAAATTCACCGTTATTCACCGTCACAATTACTTATAGAGTGTTGCAGAAATTCACCGCAATTCACCGTCACAATTACTTAGAGAGTGTTGTAGAAATTCACCGCTATTAACCGTCACATTTACTTATGGTGTGTTGTAGAAATTCACCGCAATTCACCGTCACAATTACTAAGAGAGTGTTGCAGAAATTCACCTCAATAAATCCTCACAATTACTAAGAGAGTGTTGCAGACATTCACCGTCACATTTAGAGTGTGTTGTAGAAATTCACAGTAATTCACCGTTCAATTTTCTCAGACCTAGTGCCTTGATTAAATTCACCGCAATTCACCGTCACAATTTCTAAGAGTGTGGTCTACAAATTCACCGCAATTCACCGTCACAGCTTTTAAGAGAGTGTTGTAGTAATTCAGCGCAATTCACCGTCACAATTACTAAGAGTGTGTTCTAGAAATTCAGCGTTATTCACAGTCACAATTACTTAGAGTGTGTTGTAGAAATTCTACGCAATTCACCATCACAATTACTAAGAGAGTGCTGCAGAAATTGACTGCAATGCACAGTCACATTTAAGGTGTGTTGTAGATATTCACCATTCAATTTTCTCAGACCTAGTGCCTTGATTAAATTCACCGTCACAATTTCTAAGAGTGTTTTTTTTAAAATTCACCGTTATTCACCGTCACAATTACTTAGAGTGTGTTGCAGAAATTCACCACAATTCACCGTCACAATTACTAAGAGAGTGTTGTAGAAATTCACCGCAATTAACCGTCACATTTACTTATAGTGTGTTGTAGAAATTCACCGCAATTCACCGTCACAATTACTAAGAGAGTGTTGCAGAAATTTACCGCAATCCACCTTTACAATTTTCTAAGACCTTACCCCTTGAATTAGTTCACCGCAATTCACCGTCACAATTACTTTGAGTGTGTTGTAGATATGCTGTCTACTGTGAATGTACTGACATGAGCTTTTATATTTTCGTGATCTCTTACATGAAGGATGAGCCGTATAAACTATCATTTTAAGCAACAGTTTAAACCCTGATGAAATGCTACATTCTGGGTCTTCATTGTATGCAAAAGTGCCAGCTTTGGGGTTTCCCATATACAAAGGATTTAAAGACTCCTAAGGCCAAAATTTTTTATTAGTTGATTTACGGGAATTTTTTTCAGATTTAGGGTCGGGGGGACGAAAAAAAAAATAAAAAAGCTCTGAAAATGACCAGTCAACTGGTCATTTTCAGAGCTTTTTTTTTCTTTATAGCTTTTTTTTTTCTTTATAGCTTTTTTTTGTAATATCTCCTGATAAAAAACAGTAAAACTAGTAAGGTTAACCTACAGTCTGTATGAAATCTTTAAATATTTCATCAGTCTCCTAAAAATCTGGATTGGACAATCACTTTTAAAAGTGTCACTCTCAAAAGAACACATGAGAACCTCAAAAATATATTATTTTTTTCAACGAAACAAATAATATTTAGAGTCGGTCCATAAAACAAAAAAAATAGTTTTAGAAATTAAATCTTATTTTTTCCACTTTCCGGAAAATTACGGTAGGAGGGTTCGTAAATCAACTAATAAAAAAATTCTGGCCTAAATGCCTACTTTGGCAAATTCATCAGTGTCTTAATTGTTTGTTAAGGTAAAACGATCTTCAGCCATATAAAAACATCATAATTTAGATATTCTGAAATGTGACCCCATAACATATATAATGGACAATCCCACCCTTATTGTATAAATCTGTCTGGGAAAATCCACTAATATATAAAGGGTTAGAGGTGCCAACTCAGGTTCACTTTTTCATGGAGATGTTTCCATGATGGTCCTTGTAAATTTTAACTGTTTGCCTACTGGGTAATTTTACATGCTTTTTTGTTGTCTGCTGTCAGATGTTATTCAAAATCAACTTTTACAAAAAAATATTTCAAGAATACCATCAGAGTCCCAATTGGTTTGGACCCAAATCAAGCCTGACATTTTGTTGTGCCTGATCTGAGTCCAAGCTGTTTGCAAAGGTTATCAGCAGAGGACACTAGAAGGTAAAGTGTTAGCCTATAATTGGGCCTTGTCGCGAGAAAACCTATCTTTAAGGGTTTGCCACAAAGCGAGACTCAAACCAGTCTCCTCAGCTATAGAGACTAGCTAGAAAATTGAGATTTCGCTTGTAGCAAGTCTAGATATGATACTTTCCAAAACGCAAATAACAAAGGCGCTGATCAGACTGCGCGAATGTGCAGGCTGGTCTGGGCCTCTGTTCTTTGCAAATCATCGAAGACAGGTTTATTCGCGTCGCGGCCCATATGAAATAGCTCCAAACAGGGAATCTATCGGCCAGTCGTGACAATGCAATTGTGGTTAACAACATGCAGCACTTGGTTCATACTTGTAAAACAAAAACAAGCCTATTATCTGTTTTATTGGCTGTGCAAATTCACATCAATTGAATTTACAGTTACTCTGAAATCACATTTCTGGGTAAAATGTTAAGATATTTTAAGAATTTATATATTGATGTTAATAGATATCATTATACATTGTTTAAATAGGTAAACCACTGGTTGTTTATCATTTTAATGAATGATATCACTCCTAGATGTGACATCATATGATAAATAAACTCTCAACTCACTGGTTAGACTGGCATCAGACCACTAAATGTATATAATCACATTTACAATTATATATTTAACAATGAAAAATAATCCTCTTATAGAAATTATATCCTCTTTGATAGTAAAATTAAGTGATGTCCAAGCCAAGAACTACTCCAAGTAAAGTTTCTAAATTTCTGACTTAGAGAGATTATCAGTTTTACTACCAAAAAAATGACATTATAGACTGGGACCAGTCTACTCACCGGTCTGTATATTCTTTCTGCTTCTTGTCTTTCTCGAGCTTCAACTTTTTTGTCATCTAAAACTTCAAGCTTTGGAAATTTACTAATAACATAATATCTGAAACAAGAATGAAATGTACATGTACGCTTTTCCAAAATGATTTCTAAATGACATAAATTTGTTATTAGCTGGTTGGCATAGCCAGGCATACCCTTGTACCCAAATGCACAAAACACTAAAATTAAATCAACATCATTACAAAGCATATTATTAGATAAAATGATAATTGTTTCGTTAGTTAAGACATAATGAGCATAGCCAAGAATTGTCAAAAAAGCATTTTATAAGGGTAGGCAATGATGGGCGTTTAGCCGTTTACCTAATATACATGTGACGTCAAAACATAGTAAACAGTAAGTGTTGTACATAAGTATGTGTATAAAATATGAAAATTGCACAATGAATGTTGAACATTTTTAAAAAAACAAGAAAAAGTATACCTTAGACAAAATAAAAAATATGATGTGTTACGGGTAACAGGTCAAAATTTTAGGTAGGGTAGGCACACATGTTTTTTGGGGTTTTTTTTCTGGAAAATATATATGATTTTATGCATTTTGAAAGGCATATTGCCTTTCAAAATGCATAAAATTATGTTTTTCCCAGGAAACTCGAAAAAATTCTAGGTTCTACCAGTAAATTAGGGTAGGGTCAGTGTGTATATTAAGTCAAAGGTACATCAAAGACCACTGATTACCATAGGTCCAATTAAACAGCAACAAAAATTTGCGTTAAACCGAATATTTTCTTATCTATAAATATAAACATTTGTTTTGGGTGCTCAAAAGAACCTTCTCATTGAGACGGTTCTTTTGAGTACCCACAACATATGTTTTGGTCTAGAAATAAAAATATTTTAATTACGCACTCTTATCTAAATGCCTTCAACGGCCATGATTATCATGGATTGCAAGTGTTTGTTTGTTTGATTCATGGTTGAACATTGCAGTCATCAGCTATGGTCATGTTGAAAAAAATATTTCGCGATCAATCTCCATGAATGCATGTTGCCGGGCTGGGATCCAACTTTCAACCCTTTGATCAGCAATCAGATTCGCTATCAATTGCACTAAAGGGCCTCAGCCCTGGCAAGATGGCTTGTTCCCCTTACCTGTAATCAACATATTGAGGATAGGAACCATTGTTGAAGTAGCTTGGAGCAGCTTCATTGTTCATCATCGATAGTAATCGTAAATTAGGGCAGTTCTTTGCTAAAGTTCCAACAAACAAAGCTGCAAGGAAGAAATTTATAAAATTAATCTACGACATATACCTCCCAAAATAAACAATTTGAATATGGTTTTCACTATTCTAATGTACATCTGCACACTGACAAATGACAAATGATTTATTTAGCACAAACACATTTACAATAAATGGTTAAGGCCAATACAAACAAACAAAAACAGTCATATGGAAGTATCTATACATGTGGGAGTCATAGTAGTCAGGACTCAATTCTTTTTTTTGATCTATGAATTCATTCCTATTTCCCCAACAATTATATACATTAATTACAATTATCCTCATATCTACTTGATTTCGGGAGCCCAGTGGCTCAGTGGTAGAGTGCTTGACTCGAGACCGAGGGGTCGCGGGTTCGAGCCTCACCGGCGTCACTGCGTTGTGGTCCTTGAGCAGACACATTTATCCTAGCTTAGTACTGGTTCAACCCAGGAAGACCAGTCCCTGTTTAACTGAAAGATTGTTGATGGGACGTTAAGCATCAAATCAAACAAACAAAACAAACAATATCTACTTGATTTCTATTCATATTGAATTAGAAAGTACAAAATTAGCAAGTACATAAGAATTAATTGATATTTTAATCTGTTTGATCCATAGCATGTTAAACAGAGATGATTTTGCCATCTTTACATGTGTCGTAATATTATCCTGATCTAAAACTATAGTCTGCCTAATGATAGTCTTAACAAAATACTTACAAAGGTTGATATTTTATTCTGTTTAACCCAGAGTATGTTTAGCTGAGGTGATTTTGATGTGGCATAATATTATCCTGATCTAAATCTATAGTGTGCCCAATGATAGAGTCTTAACAAAATACTTACAAAGGTTTAATATTTTATTCTGTTTAACCCAGAGCAATAATTGTGTAACTGCGGTGATTTCGCCATCTTGATCTACATGTGACATGATAAAACTAGGTTACCCAATGACAGAGTCTTAACAAAATACTTACAAAGGTTTCTGGTTAACCCAGAGCATGTGTAACTGAGGTGATTTGGCCATCTCAATCTACATGTGAGACTGACCTGATAAATAGCTATACATAGCTAATGTTATATCTGTCAAATACCCTACGACTTAAAATAAAATTTGTCTTATGTCTTAAAACTAGGTTACCCAATGACTAGGTCTTATAACAAAATACATACAAAGGTTTAATATTTGATTCTGGTTTACCCAGAGTGTGTGTACATGAGGTGAAAATATATTTTCAGATTGTGAATAAAAATGTGCTGATTTGATTGCAAGGATGTGCAACTGGTCTGCAAGTATGTTAATTACGTATAATGACACACAGGTTGCCGCGTGACAATGTTATAAAATGAACCCTCGTTAGTTAAGGTCTTAACAAAATACTTACAAAGGTTTGATATTTTATTCTGGTTAACCCAGAGCGTGTGTAACTGAGGTGATTTTGCCATCTTCACATGTGATGTGATGTTATTATGATCTAAAACTAGTGTACCCAATGATGGGTAGTCTAGTAACCATTTCAGATCACTGATCAATGTTAAGGATGGATAATATTATGCATAATGTGACACAGGTTAATATAATAGATAAGCAAAATTCTTGATCATAACATTGTAAATATTTTCTTACCCATCAGTTTTAACATATGGTTTGGGTGCTCAAAAGAACCATCTCATTAAGACATGCTAGAATGTCTATTACCAAAATGTCTATTCCCATAATGTCTACTGTGCCAAAATGTCTATTCCCATTATGTCTACCGTGCCAAAATGTCTATTCCTAAAATGTCTTCTCCTTTGGATTTTAAAATGTCTACTCCTTTGGTAAAAGTATTCAAATTTTAAAACTTTATGTTAGTTTTTCTTCATTTTTTTCAATGTTATCTACAAATAGAAAATGCCATGATCTAAACTAGCCTATTGAGTAAGTATGGGTTAAGCCTGCTCAAATAGTGTGAACTCAGATCAGCTCACTTCTTGTATGAGCAGGCTGATCAGAATTTATATTTAACTTCAAGCATTACATCAGCCTATCATATAAGGCTCTAAGATAATAAAACTTTATTCATGCTGGCAACTCAACTAGGCATGAAACTTCAACTGCTTATGCTGAAAAATAAAGATATTTCAATCATGCTTTCAAACACTATGATGTAATTATCCTGCTGATAAATGTTAAAATGTCAACAACTGTTGGCATTTTAACATTTATGAGCAGGATTTGTTTCGTGCTTGGTTGAGTTAAGCATGAAAAATGTTTTATAGTAGAAAAAATTAATTGCTCAATGTTAGTATAGACCGTTACAAGTCACTTGAAGTAAGGGTATCCAAATATTTAGAGCTAATTGTACTGCCACTCTGTTTAAAACCCCTGATCTGCCAACTTTGTATTTAAAAAGGATACGATATTCTGTTATTTGTGAGATCTATTTCCTCAATATATGCACCATACTGGTCTGTGATGTTCTGGGGGATTTCCTGAAGATTTGCGTATGCCAGGCTTATCCTACTGTTCTGTCGTAATGCCGCCATCTATAGAAATTAAAAACAACCATTTTGTTAAAAGAATTTGTCAAATATCAACAGATAAGTGGGGGATTCTTAATTAGGCCAAATAAAAAATAAGTGTATTTCGGGTAACAGGTTTGAAACTTTTAGGAAGGGTAGGCACATATGTGTTTTTATTTTTTTATGAAAAAAAAATAAAGGATCTTACATGAGTGCTCATACGTTTTATTGAATTTATTAAACAAATTGAGGAAGAGAGATAAAATGCAAGGCTTGCCAAGCATTTTATCTCTTTTTCGCAATGAGTTTAATAAATTCAATTATACAGGAGCACAAATGTTAGATTCTATTTATCATATGACATATCGATTACTTTGAAAGTTAAAATTTTGTCACTATGTACGCAAGGTTGTTACGGGCATCATAATTTTTCTCGTTAATCTGTTAACCACTAGTGGTTTATCGATTTTATTGCATGGCGTTATTTCACTCCTAGATGCCATGTCATATGATAAATATAATTTATAAATGCATTTTGAAAGGCGAAATTTTTTCCATCAAACCTGACAAAAATTATAGGTTCCAACAGTAAATTTAGGTAGGGTCAGGTTACCCTAAACACAGGAGGGGGGGGGGGGGGGGTACTCTGATATTTTCATATATACATAGGCTCTGACCATTTTTGAGGGTTCAAACATTTTGAATTTCAATATTTTTGGGAGTGTTCAGAAAATTAGGCATGAAGCTTTTGTGGATATATTTTTTTTTTGGGGGGGGGGGGGGGGGGGGGGGGGTTGTCATCACAAAACTGGGCTGGTTTTAGGGGTCATTTCTATGCTTTTTAGTGTCTTTTCTTAAAGTCAATGTACAGAATTGGGATATTATTTTGGGTTGTTAAATTTTCAAATATTTAATATTATTGGTGTATGCCTGATCCCCCCTCCCCCAGGTATCAAACCTAATATTTTGGGGCCTACACAAACTTTTTAAGCCTCTTTGTATATTAAGTCTATTTCATACCTTTTTAAGGATTTTTAAACTTTTTCCATACATTTAAGGTTTTTATAAAAAAAATGCCTACCTATGGACCCTCAAATTTTCTGAGACGTTACACTTAACCAGAAATAAAACTTTTTTTTTATTTTTGGCCTGATCAAAATTTAACGGCTAATTTTTAGACAAGCATATAATTATGCCAAAGTTTTGTCTTAATGTATCACACTTTTCAACCATACTTTTAAAAGTACAATCTATCATATCGATATGGAATAGTTTTGAAGGTCACTCATAATAGCCTGTATATTAATTAAAGCAATTAAGTATCTAATTTAATGCACATGCTATTTTCAGACATATTTTAACAGAGGAATATCAAGTCAGGGAATCTCTATATATACACACAAAGAGAATTAGATACTGTAGATTTAAAATCGTTTTAATTAATGAAATTATACTATCATTTGTTTAGTTTCACACTTATCTGGAGCCACACTGCATGTATATCACACTAGCCTCACCTGAGAGACCCATGTTCTAGCTGATTTACCTGTACCGTTTGGTGTTAGTACACAATTACAGTCTTCCGGTTTGGTAGCCCACGAAAATAGTACCTTAAGAAATTTAGCACTTGCCGTTTTTGGGCCCTTTATGGCGTAAATGGGTGCTTTATTCGACTTTAAATGTACATGTGATTCAACATTGGTCTATATTTGTCAGGCTGATGCAGAAAAATGCATCTTTGTGTGGACTATTTTGTCACAGACTCCCCGGCGCACTCCCCAGGTAACGTCTGACGTGGGTCGGATTTCAGCCCGGATTTTTTGACCGTTCCCCAAAGAACGGAGAATGCTGAGAAAACGAGATTATCAAGGTAGGTTGTCTTTTCACTTTTTTGATAGGTGAATGACAGATCTTGCCACTCACAGACAGAAAAAGGTCCAAGCAATGTCCTGGAAAAATTTGCAGATGCTCGAATTCTGCCATTTTACATGGAGTTGAATGGGACCGATTAATTGAGCACCCAACCCTATAAGAGAGAAGGTGAAAAAAACGAAAATCTTTGTATAACAGTCATTTTTCAATGAATTCAGATGAAATTTCGCACACAGATCAGGAATCAAAATAGAAATAATTTGAAAGTATTTTTGGAAGAAATTTAAATTTAAATTTTAAAATTTTATTGAATTTTAGTTTAAATTTTAATTTTTTCTTAAAATCATTTTTAAAGCCTGGTTCTCTCGAGGAAAGACTCAAATTGCATTATATACCAGAAAATGCAATTAAATGGCCATACACAAACAGTTTTGACTAGGATTTGACTAATCAATCCGAGCAGGCTGATCGTGATACTCCGTTTTTGCAGACTGGCTAGCACTGCTGTACAAGTTAATTTTTGTGATTGTATTCCCTTTTCTACTGAAATGTGCTATGAGTGCTTACTCACTTAAACTGTACCAGTATGGTGACTTAGCATATGGGTATTAATTAAAACACTCTTAGGATACTTACACTCATTAGAACCACCTCATAGAGATTGCACTTAAAGGCATAATGATGAGGATCCACAAGGACTGGTCGGGACCATTCCCCCAAGCAGGTTCCCTGGCCTCATTGCTTAGACCAATAAAATTCAATTGTATTTGGCTGTTCAACTCACCGGGTCGAGGCTGTTCTAATTTGAACACAAACTTAAACTTTTTCAGCTAACCAAATCAACTGCAGCCCCCCCCCACCCCCCCCAGCTTCACCCGAGATCAAATTTTGTTCTTATTTCGACCACGCAAGCAGTAGTATTGTTTAGTACTCATAAGAGTCGCCTCACACTCAAAATTGTTTATGAAGCTACTCATTAGAACCGCCTCGCATAGATAATGATATAACACAGTTGTTAAAGCTCATTTAGTTACCTAACCCCCAATGAAGCACTTTCACACAGATACACGTATTATGTGCTTAAGCGGGTTTTGATATTTCTCGTTCGACGAGGCCGTTCTAATGAGTAATCTTTACTTACAGTCTTTTCAGAAATTTCAAATTTGGGACATAGTTTCATCAAAAAAAGAGGATGAGCAATTTCCATTATGATATGGGCATTAAATCTAGACCTAGGTCTCAAATCTTTCCCACTCTGGCCATTTTGGTAGCATGTAAATTACGGAATATTTCACATTCAGAACTAGCAGTGTAGATCATGATTAGAATGAAATGATGTGTTTCGTCCAGCATCAGGCACTCATCAGTGAAGCTGCTCTACTTCAGACACAAAGTAAGTGGTATAAATTGCTGTTTTCAGCATGCTTGGGTGCAACATAGCTTGGTTTTGGGGGCAAATATGAATGTGATTCAAAACTGTTCGTGATTTTGCTTAAAATCACTTTAAAATTTGATTTTTTAGCTTCAGTTTTTAAATTTTGTAACTAAAGTTTATGTGAGATTATCCTTTAATGACTCTTACAGATGCCTAAACTTTCTTTTTTGCTTTTGGGTTATTGAGATTCGTTAAAATAATTGAAACTATGAACTTTTTCATCAGACTAGTTTGAATAATTGAACTTTTGCATGTGTCAGCTTGTGAGGGGGGTCACATATGAAATCCTGGATTTGTATCGCTTTTTGGTGACTGAGTTAGTCTTTTTGGACGATTATTTGCTTAACTATATGAGTTTGATATGTCACAGAGACAAAATTTAAAAATTCGAAAATTTGCAGATTCTTGAAGGTGTTAGTACACAATTAAAGTCTTCCGGTTTGGTAGCCCACGAAAATAGTACCTTTAGAAAATTAGCACTTGCCGTTTTTGGGCCCTTTATGGCGTAAATGGGTGCTTTATTCGACTTTAAATGTACATGTGATTCAACATTGGTCTATATTTGTCAGGCTGATGCAGAAAAATGCATCTTTGTGTGGACTATTTTGTCACAGACTCGCCGGCGCACTCCCCAGGTAACGTCTGACGTGGGTCGGATTTCAGCCCGGATTTTTTGACCGTTCCCCAAAGAACGGAGAATGCTGAGAAAACGAGATTATCAAGGTAGGTTGTCTTTTCACTTTTTTGATAGGTGAATGACAGATCTTGCCACTCACAGACAGAAAAAGGTCCAAGCAATGTCCTGGAAAAATTTGCAGATGCTCGAATTCTGCCATTTTACATGGAGTTGAATGGGACCGATTAATTGTGCACCGAACCCGTTTACTGTACGTACAAATACCATGTCAGGTGAATTAGACACAGCTAAAACTGACTATGCCAAAGAATTTTACCTGCAAGACGGTTTAACTATAATATGTCCCCTCTAACGTTGCATAAAATCACCATGACATTTCTTTGCTTATAAAAAATTTCCTTGTTTCGTCTACCATTTTGAACAGTCACATGACATTTCAACAAGCTTAGCTTTATAAAAAAAACGTTAACTTTAATTTCCATAGGGTTCAATGAACCTACCCTTTTGGCACTCGATGAATTTTATTTCAACGAATATGCAACAGACTGCATGCTTGGTGGTCAACCCAATCACGGTAGGCAACTTTGCTTTCCTCTTTAATTGCACGCCTGCGAGTCCGACCACCGGCGTGCAATTAAAGAGGAAAGCAAAGTTGCCAACCGTGATTGGGAAGGGGGGGGGGTAACTACCTATATATGTCATAGTACGGAGGATGTGCGTGCCGAATAGCCTCCTTTTCAGCGCTTCAAGGTATGCGATAAGCCCCCTTTTAAGTTTTTCATCATTGATATATCAATTGCCCCGTTTTCACTCATATTTGCTCAGATTTTCAGCTCAGAAACCCAAACTGCAATATTCATTCGTAAACTTTGTTTACAGACAGCAAAGGGGTACATAAAAATCAAAGGACAGTATTTGAACGTGTAAACATTTTGTTCAACCAAGTATATGAATCTGAGATATGAATAAGTCATCTTCTTTTCGAAGACCAATCATATGATTGGGGTAGGTTTCAAAAAAGGCAGTGGCTAGAGGTACGGGTCCGTACCCCTAGCCTGGGAGGCTAGGGATACGGATCCGTACCCCTAGCCTGGGAGGCTAGAGGTACGGATCCGTACCCCTAGTATATTCTACCATGTCAGGCTACAGGTACAGACATATAACCCTGATGAGAAGTTATCATGATAATAATTGCTCGAAAATACCTTGTTGTTGTGTTTTGAAATGCAAATCCAGCAAATCGCCATTTGCAATGCGGTATACCGTATTACTCTGTATAGTAAATACAAAAACGAAACACGAATTCGGAAATGGGACAAGTGGTGCGGGACTTATGTTGTGTTATTATTATTATCATTATTATTATTATCATTATTATTATTATTATTATTATTATTATTATTATTATTATTATTATCCTATAAAAGAAAGATTAACTTCGAAAGGAGATATTTTTTGTGAAATGATACGACCTGTCAGGGTCCGTGGAAACACCCAAACAACCCCAAACCACCTCCAAACCACCTCTAAACCATCCAAAACCACTTTCTTAACACCCAGAATATGTTTCTGTGCCGGTATCAATAATTGAAGAAGAAATTTGAAAGCATTTTTATTACGTTGACCTGCCATATTAGCCCCAAACCACCCCAAACCACCACCAAACCACCGCAAACCGCATCTAAACCACCCCAAACCACGTACTAAACATCCAGAATTTGCATCTGTGATACTATCGATAACTTCAGAACAAATATAAAAGGGTTTTTATTACGCCGTCCTGCCAAGTTTGCCCATGGATGAGCTGGAAGAATAGATAGATAGATAGATGGATAGATAGATAGATAGATAGATAGATAGATAGATAGATAGATAGATAGATAGATAGATAGATAGATAGATAGATAGATAGATAGATAGATAGATAGATAGATGTGTAAAATTTTATTTTCTAAATTAACGTTGATTTTGGGTACTCAAAAGAACCGTCTCATCGAGAAGACTCTTTTTAGCACCAACTATATGTCTGAAATGTCTTGAAAATAATTGATAAACGCATTATATATCCCACTAAACATAAAAAAGCGGGCCATAGTTGACCCGCCAACGAAATGCCATTTGAGTGGCGTTTTGCTAGCGGACAAATATTGGTCCCACATTGTGTGCTGGCTGGGTTTATTTGTTAGGACCTTTAGACGTATGGACAAACTTAATATTTTTTAGATCCTTATGGTACTTATGTTACTTCTAAGCACGAAAACAAATAATAAAATTGTACGGACTGACGAACGGACAGACGGACGGGTGGTGTATTAAATTGTATTTTCTATCACTTTTAACGTAAGTTTTTGGTGCTCAAAAGAACCGTCTCATCGTGAAGACTCTTTTGAGCACCAAAAATGTTTATCTGAAAATATAATGGTTGATTTTAGCATTATATCAAAACTAATTAAGGACGTTCTTTAGTTCTTCTGATGTCTTTGAGGTTGGACATTAAAACATTCAGCCAATCATTGTAATTTGTTCTTTTAAGTTTAAAGATGTCTTTGTGGTGCGTTATGCCGACCAATTAATCACAGAATGTTGTTCGCACCCTCGCTAATGACACAAACCGAAAGTGAAAACAGCAAAAACAAATCATGAATAACAAGTTTTAATTTGATTTAATAATAATAATAATAATAATAATAATAATAATAATAATAATAATAATAATAATAATAACAACACAACATAGATCGGCGCCACTTGTCCCAATTCGAATTCGTGTTTCGTTTTTATATTTACTATACAGAGTTATCCCACATTGCAAATGACGACTTACTGGATTGGTATTTCATAACAGAACACAAGGTATTATCTAACACTTATTATCATGATAATTTAGAATTTCTCATCAGGGTTATATGTCTGTATCTGTAGCCTGACATGGTAGAATATGCTAGGGGTACGGGTCCGTACCTCTAGCCTCCCAGGCTAGGGGTACGGATCCGTATCCCTAGCCTCCCAGGCTAGGGATACGGATCCGTACCTCTAGCCACTGCCTTCAAAAAAAACTGGTTCGCACATCCGTACCAAAATTACCCCCAAGTTACCCCCCCCCCCACCCCCCCCCCCCCCCGAGGATTGGGTTGACCACAAAGCATAAAGACTCAAACCACGGACGTTTAGGCCTATTGGTAAATTTAGGATCCGTGCTCAAGCACATTTTATCTGTCTGATCTTTTTAAATGATATTTTGCGAAATAGACTTGAATAGTTGGCTGGAATTTTGCATATCCTGACCTCGAAGCAATATGTTTATTGCTTCGAGTCCTGACCCACGTTCTATCAGTGAGTTGCATGAAAAGCTGTACTAGTCCATTACATTTTCAATTACCACTGACAATTTCGTTGAATTTGGAGAAAAACGTCGAAAATTATCAAGTGCTCAATGGGTTGCGATTCACTTTGTGAGTTCGAGAAAAAAGACTCTATATAATAGTTCAACTAAACAACCCCGAAGGCACATTGATCATTTTAAGAAATGGATTCGATGTTTTAAAACAGAGCCATCACAGTTAGACTAACTACAAGTATATGATATGACACATTGGTGAAACAATGTTTTAAAGACTGGAGCCAATCTATCTGTCATGATAAAGTCCGGCTGGCGGTCCGTAAAAATTGCATGTTATTCTAGATGTGATAAGACATTACTATAACTTTTACAGGAGAGCGATGTGTGTGACACTGATCGGTAAATACTAGACTCAGAAACAAAATAAGGCTTAGGAGTTCATGTGAAATGTCTACAGCAGACGATTCACGAAAAATATCATGTCTTATTTCACCCAAACTCGACGAGCGAGGACATAAAGCAAAAGTGGTTGCTGTTAACCCTAAAAGCGCTGACAAAACTCATCTGAAAATGTAGTCTTCATAAGTCATGCGCGGATCCAGAAGGGGGATAGGGAGTCCGGACCCCCTCCCCCTGGAAAATAACGTTTTTATGGGTTTCTATAGAAATTAGCATTACGACCCCCCCCCCCCCCCCCCCCCCCCCCCGGAAAATGTTGGACCTCTACATCTATATGGTATACGCTGCCGTCACACTTGACTATTTTAGCGCGGGTTTGGTGCGGCTTAAGAAAAATGATAGGAACGGTAGAAGTGAAAGGAAAATATAAGATATAGATAGGAATCATAGAAGAAGAAAAAAGTTTGGCCAAATGCATTTTCGTCCCTTCTAGCTACCTTTGCGGAACCAGGGCACATGAAGTCCCAGCCAGCACAGCACAGAAAGCCCTTAGCTCTTACTTTCATTTGACCGGCCTTACTTAATTTAAAATTACATTTTAGAGAGCTCCCGTTTGAAAGGCCTCAGCCACAGTGGCTGGGAGGGAATTCCAGAGACACACTGTATTAGGGAGAAAAACTGTATTTATGATAGTTTCTGGAATTTGGGATCTGTCTATACTTGAGAGAGTGATGGGATCTTGTTCGGGTCGATGCTGGCGTTAAGTATCGCTCTGCTGGAATGTCGATAAGGCCATGAATAATTTTGAAGAACATGACAAGTTGGTTTTTGGTCCGTCTTGGTTCAAGTGCCTCCCTATCTAGATGGTCCAACATTGATGTTACGCTACTTGTGTTGTGATATATGTTGGTCACATAACGGACAGCGATACGTTGTACCATCTCGATCTTCTGTATGTGCTCCTGGGTGTTAGGGCTCCATACTGTGGAACAATATTCAAGCAGTGGTCTTACCTGAGGTCTTTGTACTTTCATTGCTGACTCTCAGGTTTCGTCTCAGAGTCCCAGCATGCTATTTGCCTTTTTGACTATCTGATCTATATGGCGGTTCCAGGAGAGATTTGACTGAAGCTCCACACCAAGATATCTTGTATAATCTTCATTCTTCAAGACGTGGCCCTTCAAGGTTTAGTTCATAGGAGCTGTTTTTCTTGATCTTGAGATCCGGATCGCACTGCACTTGTCCAAGTGGAAAGCCATTCCATGCTGCTAACTTATTGAGGTCATCTTGCAAAGAGTCGTGTGCTTGATTGGACGCAGTCTGGCAGGCCATTGATGATTAGCAAAAATAGCAATGGGCCAAGAACTGTTCCCTGTGGTACTCCACTGATGACTGGTATGTTCTCTGATGCTGCTCCTTCCACCAAAACTTATTGTGTGCGATCGGTTAGGAAACCTTTGACCCAGTTGTGGGTGCTTCCTCTTATTACGTAATGGTCCAGTTTCCTCGACAGACGGTCATGTGGGACGCTACTGTAAATCCGGAAATTTTCGCGAGAATTATATTTTAAACGACAGAGGGATTTGGACATTTCGCAAGGATTTTATTTTCACGAAACTTCGCATATGCGAAGTTTCGCGTAAATAAAACCCTCGCGAAAATTTCCGAATTTACAGTATTAAAGGCCTTGGAAACACCTAGTATGATAAGATAGTCATTAGAACCCCTCTGAAACCCTGGAATTTTTTTTTCTTTGAAATTAACCATTGATAAACCATTCATGATTGGACCCACTCTTTAAAACTGTTAGATAAGTTGAGGGGGTAAAAAACGTTGTCAGATCTGCGTTCTTTCAGTGACCTATATCAGATATATAGGTCAGTTGTTCTTTCGGACAGTCGGGCCTGGACCCCACTGGTAAAAATTGACTTTCCTACCATGTCTTATCATTTTGCTTCTCCTTTTCTTATCTAAAGTTGCAACACTTACTTACTTTCTCGAGGGGGGGGGGGGGGGTGCCTACCTATAAAAGACATAATACGGCTGTGCGTGCCGAATACCCCCCCCCCCTTTTCAGTGCTGCCAGGTATACGGTAAGCCCACTTTTTCTAAGAAAACGTATATGACTGGCCCTAATTTTCATCAGTGATATATGAATGATCCCTTTTTCTGACATCTCTGTTTTAAAATGCACATTTTTTGCTCAGAAATTCAGCTCAGGAACAAAAATTGAAACAAAATTGTAATATTTATTTGTAAACGACAGCAAAGAGTGTATATAAAAAAATGAAAGGACAGTATACGAATAACATTTTGTTCAATGAAGGTCTTTTCTTTCCAAGACCTAGTATATGATTTGGGTAGGTTTTAAAATTCTGGCTTGCTCATCCGTACAAAATTACCCCCAAGTTAACCCCCTCGCCCCCGAGCTTACTTTATCAATTAATTAATTAATTACTCGTGAGAGCTCTAAGCCAATTTACATATATTCTTTCGAGGTCCGAGTTAACCCAGTAATTTTTGGTCTGAGGGGTTAATCACACTGGACAATGTAAACGCAGCGGTGGTTGCTACAACGAGCTGGTGATTGCATTTTTCAGCACAGGTGGTGGCGTAAAAGGTAAAAAAAATTCTATATCTGTTGACTTTATGATTTATTTATAAACTTGCATTTATTTATTTGTGATGACACCTGGCGCACAGACCACCGGTAACATTGCAGTTTATGGCTCTTCCAAGCAATTGGTGATTTAATTCATGGTTTGGACTGCAAATCCAACAAAGTACTGAAGTTTTGCCGTGACAAGAGCTTTTTTTCTAGTGTAACTGCCTAAATTGAGGGAAATCTGCATGTCTAAACGCAGCTGTTGTCATATTCCCATGAAATAACATCCTAAAAACGATCACTACTTTGTTTTTGTTTATTTGGTATAAACTAGCAAATGTTTTATCTCGGACCCAGTATAAACGGACTGGTCACTGATGGAAATACAAAGTTATGTTGTCGAGGCTTTATTTTAGCGCTATTTCAAAGTTACTACAGGCAATAAAATTGATTCTGAACATACATCAGATTATAAGAGGTTTCTCCTGGTATGCGAAGCTGAAATATTACGAGTTACGGTAAAAATAATTGAAGTTTTCTCATTTTTTTTATGTTGATTTCTGACGATTTTCGGGTAATAGTGCCGAAAATAGCTAAAAAAGGTACCTAGGTTTCCTGCTGATGTTCATAAAGACAGAAAAGTTTTCAATAAATATAACAATGCAGTCTTAAATGTAGTATATTGAACCCATTGCTTTTTGAAGAAAATTCAAAGATTTGCAGAGAAATAACGGAGATATGTTTATTCAATCCTTAACATACGTCAGTTTTGAAAGCTCAGGCACCGTTGAGAAACGACAACGCATTTCTAATATATACATATACCTGTATGTTAGTGACCAGTCCGTGTTTATTGGGTCCGAGGTTTTATTGAGGAATTTTATTACAACGCACTGGGAGCATTTTTAAAGCATTGATACAACGCACTGATGGTTGCACAGAAGTCCTGTGGTTGCTGGTGCAGACTCACCACATCATTCGCTGTTCACATAAACGTTACAAAAATCGCCATTTCAACCAGCACATGATATTTCGATACTGTGAAGAAGGCTCAGGCGTGCCTGTGCAAACGTGCAGACTCCCAAGAGCCTTTGCTGCCAGCACAAGAAATCTTGAAATGTATTACATTGTCCAGTGACTTTGCCAGCGCAAATGTGCAGACTCACCAGAGTATTCGCTGCTGGCGTGAATAGCACACAAATCGCCATTTAAGGCAGCACAAGAGATTTTGTACAGTGACGAAGGCTAATGTAAGCCTGTGCAAATGTGCAGACTCGCCAGATCCTTCGCTGCTCACACAAAATGGCATTCAATCGCCATTTGAGTCACCACATGAGATTTTGAACTGTGACGAAGGCTCAGACTAGACCAAGCAAATGTGCAGACTCGCCAAAGCCATCGCTGTTCGCATGAATGACACCCAAAAATAGTAAGTGAGAATCACAATCACAAACTGCAGACTAACCCATGGCACTGAGAGGAATAGCTACACAACAAGCACATGATACCAGGAAGACAAACTAAGCAAAGCAGCCAGCTCTCTCTCTTCCCCATCAAGATGATCGCAAAACAAGAATGGACCTAAAGTAACAAAATATAGAACAATTACAGAATCCTGTAATGGGAGTAACAATCAACAACGAATCATCAACAACAGAATCACCGCCTTAGAACAGATATCTCTGGGGTGCTAAAATTGCATTTTACTGGTACCAAATCTTCGCCCTAGATTTTGCTGTTGTTGAAGCACAAAAATTTTAAGCTCGCATGGAGGCTTCTTAACTATTGTAATGTATCATAACGGACAAACAATCTCATTAAATTAAAAGTTTTGGGGCCAATCTGAAAAATAGGCGGAAACACTCTCAAAGTGCGAACAGGGCTAGCTCTGGAGCGTCTCTGGTGAGGCTACACATTTGCAGAGTCACGCTTGAGCCTTCATCAGTGTACAAAAACCACAAACTCTATGCCTATTGACTGTATGATTTCTTTATAAGCTTGCATTTATTTTACTTTTGATAACCAATGCGCACAAACCGTCAGTTACATTGCAGTTTATGGCTCTGCCATGCAATTGACGTTTTAATTCATGGTTTGACCGACAAATCCAACACAGTTGTGGAGTTTGACAGTGACAGGTGATTTTTTTCTATTGTGACTGCCTAACTTCAGGAAAATTCTGCATGTCTAAGCACAGCTGCAGCTATGTTATCATAGTCCCATGAAATAACATCCAAAAACGATTACTACTCTCTATTCTTTTCTACCCAGAGAAGGCTCTGGCGAGTCTGTACATTTTCACAGGCTCGCCTGAGTCTTCGTTCTGGTACTGAAATATCATGAGCTGGCTCACATAATGATTTATGTACCGTTTATAAGAACAGTGAATGCTGTGGTGAGGCTGCACCAGCAACCATGGCTCATTTAGGCAACCATCAGTGCGTTGTATCAATGCGTCAAAAATGCTCCCAGTGCGTTGTAATAAAATTCCCCAATAAAACGTTAGCTAGTTTACCAAGAAAAAAGATCCAAACTGGTAATCGCTTTTTGGATGTTATTACATGTAAATATGATAACAGCTGTGATTAGACATGCATGTTCCCCTCAATTTAGGCAGTTACACTACAAAAAGCACCTGTCACGGCAAAACTCCAGAACTTTGTTGGATTTGCAGTCCAAACCATGAATTAAATCATCAATTGCTTGGCAGGACCATAAGCTGCAATGTTACTTGTGGTCTGTGCGTCAGGTGTCATCACAAATAAAATAAATGCAAGTTTATAAATAAATCATAAAGTCAACAGGTAATGATTTTTTTACCTTTTACGCCACCACCTGTGCTGAAAAATGCAACCACCAGCTCGTTGTAGCAGCCTCCGGTGCGTTTACATTGACCAGTGTGTTACCACAGAAGAAAAAAAAGCCAACTCCATGAGTTTGGTAGAAACTACGCAAACGACTGTCTCACAGTTGCTGAGGGGCCTGTGGTGTTCAAAGTTTTACAGATCTAACAACGATAAAACATGAGTAACCAACAGATAAAGATCAGGATGGTGAGAAGATAACTCTGTCAATAATAAGATGTGGACGAAAATAAATTTTTATTTCCCTTGGACTGTAAATTGGGTAATTGCTTTGAATTGTTTCCCTTTGACAATTAACTTCGGCCTCGTTTGGGAATTCAATATGGCGTCGGGGACTCAATTAGGCTTTGTTGTAGTGTAACGGATCGATTTTTAAACCTTTTCAGAGACATTTTAAGGGTAAGTTTGCCTTTATCGTGTCCCGAAGCTTTTCGTCATAATTTGTTACATCACTTTCGCTTGGAGTTATTCTTGTATTTGCACTTTGACTAACTTTTTATCTATTTTTTGTCACTCAACATTGATTCACAAAAATACTAATTTCAAAATTTCTGTCCACTGAAAGTAAGAACGGAGTGATTTGGCAATATCCTGTTATTGTCCGCTAGCGGACGATTATTTCGGACATTTTAAAAAGTAACGATAACGAGTGTTTTTCAATGGCTACCAAACTGATCTTGATCACCCAAACGCTTGCATGCCTAAAATAGACAGACTGCTTCACGCTCATAATAAAAATCTTACCTGCCGAGTCACTTGAAAAGAGCTGTTGATTGCTGTTTGCCTCGTCGACGAGAAGTGGGGGTTAAGAGCGTGGATTAAGAGTTGCAGATAAAGTTTTTTATATTAAAGTTTTAAAATGGCATGAATAAATAACTGTACATAGTCACACAATTGCCATTCCTTGGCACACATTAGTTCACGTTTCCCATTATAAACAATTATATACAGATGTGATTAATATTTATTTCATTTTAAACTGTTACACAAAATCATCGTCATCAGAGGACCATTGCCACTGGTACCCTGATTTGACATACGGGTTGACTGCCTTTTTTTGTTTTTTGGACGATTTTTTCTCTTCTCTGTAACCTTTTGGGTGGCAAACTTTGTCTGTTCTCATTTTAATTTTGCTCTTACTTTTTGGTTTTGTTGTGGTTTTCACACCTGAAGTTGATGGCTGTGGATCACTTTGAGGTGGATTATTAACTATGGGTGCAGCACTTGAAACAGGCTTTTTCTTACGTCGAACGGTAATATTGCATTCCTTTGGAATATCTTCCGTAAGAGTACGATCTGGGTCATCAGATGAAACCGAGCACGACGACTCAAACAGGGCACTGAATTCTGATGTAGTGAGAGAACCTGGCATTCTATCTGATGAACATGTATATGCAGTTGCCGCCGGCATATTGGGTGGAATATCGGAATCTGAGCTAAGTTCCAGTGGGTGTTCGGGATCATTATCAGGGGCTGAGTCAGATTCAACATCAGTCATAGCAGGTTGGATTGTCCATTCTTCTTGGGAAGAATCATTTTCCTCAAACCATGACTCAAACAAAGGGGTCGTGTAAGTGTATTTTGGTGGACCTTCTAGGGAATATACTGTTCTTAATAGATCAAAGAATTGTTCATACAGCTGACCCTTATTCCACGATCTCCACATTATCTCAGCAAGGTGGCCCTCAAATTGACTACGATGTGTTCCCGCCATTTTTCTGAAATGAAGCTTAGCATGCTTCCATGCGCCCTCAATTTGGTTTGTGTGAACGGTCACTCTCTCGTCTGTGCCTTCTTTTACATATACCTTCTTAAAACTATATTTGTGGAGGACGGTGAAGTGCCTGTAGCCTAGTGCATTTAAACTACAATATGCGCTCCAACCAGCAGAGTTAATGGTGGAACCAGGGGCAACATGACGCTGGATCAGTGGTATTAATGTATCTGCCGTTCTATCAGATACGGGATAGAGTATTAGTGAATTAGATGCTCTTTCAACAAGTCCAAAAATCCAAATTTTCATGCCTGGGTTAGGATTACCGCGGTTGTATTTAATGCGAAGTCCAAAGAGAGATTCGTCTATCTCTATCTCTCCTGACAATACCTTATACCGTATAGTTCCTTGAAAAAATTCTTTGAACATCTCCCTTATGTATGAGGCCCAGTTAACAGCTGTACTTTTATAGCACACTCCACTAAATTTTGAACATTGCAGTAAGGAACAATTGTCAAGATAACTCTTGATGAACACCATGATGTCTGGGATGGACAAATTAGAGTTTTGAAAAAAGGAATATGTGCGGTATGCTTTCTCGTGCCTGCTGTTCACTGAGCAGGAAAATACTACATTCCCAGGTTTAGAGCTTCTTTCCTTTCGGACCATTAGGCCACCGCATGTTCTCGTTTTAATATTGCCATTCTCAGTATCCAGATAGTTAACTTTTGCAACACATTCAATTGTAGTGGCTAGCAGGCCATTAGCTAAACACCAGTCTTGAATTGTACTTTCATCAGACAAGAACAAAGCATAAAAATTCCAAGGATTATAGAAATCTCTTATTTGAATTCTATTCATATCACTTAGCCTCTCCTTGTAATTACCCCCACTTCGACGGTTTTCAGGAACATCCGACATGCTGAATATTCGTTCACAAGAACAAGAATGGCCAATGATTTTAATTTTTCAGCATATAAAGGCGAATAAAAATATATTTAGAATCATTTGCATGTGCATGGTATTCAAATTGTGACTTTCATGAAATTTCAATTAAAGCAGAATATAACCTTATATGGAATAATAGCTATTGGGGTTCAATAAGGATAAAACTAGGACTTACCTGTATTCTAATAAGACAAAAACATTATCATCCGCGGCAGATTATTTCTAGCCAATATATTTATAATACTATTATCTTAAAGCTTCTATGTTACGTCTGTAGAGATTTTAGAAACATCTTCTTTTAAGACACTTGACTACCCCCAAAAGATTGCCAAGCCCCATTTTCTGAATTAATTGTCCCCCAAAGAAAACCCTTTTCCCAGGGAATCTTCCCCTTACAAGGCATTTTAATGTGTGATTTTCTTTTTTCATCTCTATATATATACTCCTGTTATCGTCCGCGGACGATAACAGGAGTATATATATAGAGACGAATTGAAGAAAAAACATTCTTAATTGCCTTGTAAGGGGAAGATTCCCCGGGAAAAGGGTTTTCTTTGGGGGACATTTACTGCAGAAAACGGGGCTTGGCAATGTTTTGGGGTAGACGAGTGTCTTAAAATGCATGATTTCTAAAATATCAGAAAATCAATTCATGTGTTCATCTCCAATTAGACACAGACATTATCGTCCGCGGCAGATTATTTTCCATATATTTTAGTATTACCGTTTGTCTATATATTTTTTTATAAATGTCACATTTTAGACACTTGTCTACCCCAAAAGATTGCCAAGCCCCATTTTCTGAAATAATTCTCCCCCAAAGAAAACCCTTTTCCCGGGGAATCTTCCCCTTAAAAGGCAATTAAGTATGTTCTTTTTAGTTTTGTCTCTCTCTATATATATACTCCTGTTATCGTCTGCGGACAATAACAGGAGTATATATATAGAGACGAATTGAAGAAAAAACATTATAAACTGCCTTGGAAGGGGAAGATTCCCTGGGAAAAGGGTTTTCTTTGGGGGAGAATTGCTTCAGAAAATGGGGCTTGGCAATCTTTTGGGGTAGGTAAGTGTCTTAAATTACGATATTTCTAAAATCTTTACACATATAACATATTTGAGCTAATACAGTGATGAGCTGGAAATAATCTGCCGCGGACGATAATGTCTGTGTCTTTGCAGTGCATAATTTCTCCCCATAATATACCTCAGAGGTGTGTCTGCGAGCGAAGGTGTGTACTACCATAGTTACTCCCTATAACTTAAATTAATCACATGGTTTGAAATGGGTGCATTTTATGGTGACTGATGCGGTTTATTCCGTTGATATATCATTAGGGAATAACTTGCATTGCAGAGTATGAGCAATATATGACAGATGCAACTTATTTCGTGAAGCTCATGTTCACGGAATCAATCTCATTGTTGTGTATGCAGGTATATTTACGGAATAAATCTGAATACAGAGTGTGACCAGTTAATGACTGATGCAGCTTATTCCGTTAAGGTATTTTTACGGAATAAATCACATTGCAGAGCATCAACAGTCTCTGATAGATGCTGCTTATTCCGTTAATGGAAATATTTACGGAATGAATCTCATTGCAGAGTATCAACAGTCTTTGATAGATGCTGCTTATTCCGTTATTGTAAATATTTAGGGAATGAATCTCATTGCAGAGTATCAACAGTCTCTGATAGATGCTGCTTATTCCGTTAATGTAGATATTTACGGAATGAATCTCATTGCAGAGTATCAACAGTCTTTGATAGATGCTGCTTATTCCGTTAATGTAAATATTTACGGAATGAATCTCATTGCAGAGTATGATCATCTATGGCTGATGCGGTTTATTCCGTGGGCATATAATAACGGAATAAGCTGCATCAATCATATACTGATCGATCTCTACAATGGGATTTATTCCGTAAATATATACATTAACGGAATAAGCTGCATCAATCAAAGATGTTCATTTCACTGCAATAACATTTTTTTTTATATCAAAGTGTACGTAAATACGACATTTCATATTTCGCATGACTGACTTGACAGAAGTGCGACGAAAAATCCGTGAATGTCATGGGTCTCGAAATAATATTGGCTTTGAGCATGGTTTTACCGTAAAAATTCAAAATCAAGCGCCTGGTGACCCTGATCAAGCTTCAGACTGGTTTTGCTATCGTTTTTGGCAGAATGAAAGAAGGGCAGAAATAATCGTCCGCTAGCGGACAATAATAGGATATTGCCAGTGATTTTCGAATGAGTTTTACCACTCCCTTTTTCCCAAACTTACAGCAACGATAAATCATTTTGCTGCCCAATGTCTATAGGTTCGCAGATATCTCTGACCATTGCCTTTTATATTTCACAAATGCACAATTGACAGACAGTACTAATTTTTCTTTACTAGCATGCACGCTGTTTTATTCTTGTTTTACGAATAAAACTAGCGTCCAGTCAATTATTTTGCTCAATATCAATAAGTTTTCACTTAAACCAAGCGACAATTGTCAACAACTTAATTTCAAGCTAGGTGACAAAATTTACTAAGATGTACAAAAAATCCGCCAGTTTTGTACTCTAGAAAGGCAGAAGATGGGTCGGGTCTGAAAGCCCCTGCCGAGCCGAGCTTGCCGACCCACATAGTTTATTTTTCAATATCATCATCTGTGGAGATTTTTCAAAAATAAATATTATCTAAAATCATCACATAGACTAAAAGCAATAAGTGGAACATTAATAATAATAGTTAACAGTTATAATTTGATTTTAATTGCCATTTCATTCAGGTTATTCAAAATGTCTATAAATAGACCTGGATGTTGCCTTTAGGAAAATGACGATTTTCGTGAAATTAACGCATTTTTAAATAAGATTGCTTTGAACTTTTTCTTCAATTATCTTTTATTTTCAGAATGTTTGCCAAACTGGCTTGTGGACCTCTCAAATTTACATTACAAATCAACTGAAACCTTGATTCACTTGGCTGTCGTTTTCAGACCCGGTGCGAGCAATAAAATGGCAATAAAATAAAAATTATTGTTATTTACTATTATTATTATTGTTCTACTTATTGATTTTAGTCTATGTGATGATATTAAATGAAAATTATTTATGAAAAATCTTCACCGAGGATGAATTTGAAAAAATAAACTATGTAGGTCGGCACTCGGCAGCTCGGCTCGGCAGGGGCTTTCAGACCCGACCCAGAAGATGAGAGTTAATAGTCCTTTAGTTAAAGAGCGCTTATAAAAATTCTTATTTCTCAACCAAACCATATGTTGTGGGTACTCAAAAGAACCGTCTTGATGAGACGGTTCTTTTGAGCACCCAAAACATATGTTAAAATTGATCATGGGGAAGTAAATATTTAATTGTATGCTGAAAAATTTTGTTTATCTAAACCTATGAGTGAATAAATATTCAGGTAATTTATCTAAGGCTTCATTCCATTTAGAAAACACTGCTGACAGTACATCTAATAGCAAAAAGAAGAAATAATTCGGTCACAGGTTGTACAGAAACATCTCCAATTTGTTATTAGCAGTGAATTTCTAGTCGTCCAACTCCAACGAATTGTCCCTCCAAATAAGGCCTAAATGAAATATATGTGTGGTTCCTGTTGCATACCAGCAGAATTTAGGGTAGGTAGGTAGGGAAATTATTAAATTTTGTTATAACATTTAACAATGAAAATAGTAACAAAATCTGAAAAAGTGCCTATTTTAGGTATTTTTTCTCCAAAGACCATTTTAATGTTTAGGGTAGGGTTAAAAAATTAGGGGAGGTAGGCCAACAGGAACCACACATACATTTCATTTAAGCCTAAGGTACACTGTTTTTGACCCTACTTTCATTTTGTCCGGAAATACCGACCCTTGCTAGCAAGTTGTGAACCCTGGACAGTGCATATTCAAAGTTTTATCGATACCTAGCGCGGAATTAACCTTTTATCCTGTCAGCAGTCTTCGTGACACTCTCTCAAGATGGCGATAAATTTGACCTACATCTTTTTTCGCATTTGTAGCCTCTAATATGTAGAGGCCCACCCCATCTCCGTAAACATTATAATGACTCTAATAAACGTCCAGACCGTTTATAGAGATTTTACGGTACTTTTTGCCATGGGAATGGGGCCATAGTATTATTCGGCACCAAATATTGGCAAATGAGAGCCCTGCAGAATCAAAAGCTTAAATCTGAGAAATTTCTCGGACATTTACCACCCATTACAGGTTAGGCTTGCATAAGGTAGAAAATGATGACAGTAGTATTTAGGAGATCATTTAACAAGATATTTTTAAGTCTGAAACTATGTGAAGCAATATCTACAAAAGCTGTAAGGAAAAAATATGCTTCCAGGCCTTTAGTTAAGAGTGCGTACCAGAAAAATAATTGTCTTATTTCTCAACCAAAACATATGTTGTGGGTACTCAAAAGAACCGTCTCATTGAGACGGTTCTTTTGAGCACCGAAACATATTCTAAAAATTATGGGTAAGAAAATATTTACGATTTTAGGCTGATTTTTATCCCCCGACCCGAAAAGGATCGGGGGATATAGCGATCAGCCTGGCGTCCGTCCGTCTGTCCGTCTGTCCGTCTGTCCGTCCGTCTGTCCGTCCGTAGACAAAAGCTTGTGCGCTCAATAACTTTTATACCCTTTGAGATATTTTGATAACATTTGGTAGGCATGTATATCGGGTCAAGACGGTGTGTCGCGTGCAAGAATGGTTGCTCTCCCTTGCTGGCCTTTTGAGTTATCTCTCTTGAATGAACTTTATAAGGGGAAGCTTGTGCGCTCAATAACTTTTATACCCTTTGAGATATTTTGATAATATTTGGTAGGCATGTATATCGGGTCAAGACGGTGTGTCGCGTGCAAGAATGGTTGCTCTCCCTTGCTGGCCTTTTGAGTTATCTCTCTTGAATGAACTTTATAAGGGGAAGCTTGTGCGCTCAATAACTTTCATACCCTTTGAGATATTTTGATAATATTTGGCAGGCATGTATATCGGGTCAAGACGGTGTGTCGCGTGCAAGAATGGCTACTCTCCTTTAATGGACTTTTGAGCTATCTCCCTTGAGTGAAATTTAAATTTTATAGGGGGAAGCATGTGCACTTTATAACTTTAATACCCTTTGAGATATTTTGATAATATTTGGCATGCATGTATATCAGGTGAAGACGGTGTGTTGCGTGCAAGAATGGTTGCTCTCCTTTAATGTTTTTTGAGTTATCTCCCTTGAATGAACTTTATAGGGGGAAGCTTGTGCGCTCAATAACTTTAATATCCTTTGAGATATTTTGATAATATATGGTATATATGTATAATAGGTCAAGGGGGTGTCTTGCATTCAAGAATTGTTGTTCTCCCTTGCTGGACTTATAAGTTATCTCCCTTGAATGAACTTTATAGGAGGAAGCTTGTGCACTCAATAACTTTAATACCCTTTGAGATATTTTTATGATCTTTGGTAGACATATATATAAGGTGAAAACGGTGTGTCACATGCAAGAATGGTTGTTCTCCCTTACAGCCTTTTGAGTTATCTCCCTTGAATGAACTTTTGTCAGCCTTCCACTTTTGTTCGCAGTGACACTCAGTATTATCACATCAAATATATATACTAGGTTGGCTGCTTGTAACTGCATATCAATTACTTTTTGGTCGGGGGATTTGCCATCTCCTCTGATGGCTATTTTTTTTGTTTATCTTAACCTTTGTGCTTCATTCTTCCCAGACATCATAAAACTCTCATTCACTGGGTTGCAATTTATTTCAAATCAAGAGAAAGTTAGTGAAATTTGAAGTTGAACTTGAAGATGTCTACCAGGCCCCCAGATAAGAGTGTGTACACAAACACATGTTTAAACTGATGGATAAATAAATAATGGCAATTTCATGCCATTTTTTTTTCTTACATGTAATTGCCCCCCACATGGTCTGTCCTGGAAAATTCAAGTCTATTTCACAGGTTCAGATAAGCAAACTTTTTGTGTGTAAAATTTCAATTATATGCTTAACTCAAATGAACCCACAACCTATGTTTTGGTTGAGAAATATGAAAATTAAGTTTTAATTTAATAAAATAAACTCTAACTGAGACCTGCATGCTGTGTTTACAGGAAAAGTTGAAAATACATGACCTTGCAGGCTGGCACTAAATATTGATGATGGGCCCCAATAAACAAAAAAAATCAGGGTAAAATTGTAAATATTTTGTTACCCATAATTTTTAGCATATGTTTTGGCTGCTCAAAAGAACCGTCTCATTGAGACATATGTTTTGGTTGAGAAATAAGTGACACACTCTTAACCAAAGGCCTGATGGGCCCTTAAAGTAGGCAAGTGATTTTATTGCCTTTTTTTGGATACAGCCTGTGCCATTCGAATTTGGGAATAAATCCCCCAAAAACCCTCAGGTTGGGAAAAAAATTCCGAAATTGGGAAACTACAGGACTTTTTGGATTGGGAAGCAGCCAGTATTTGGCTGTAAAATTGGCAAATAAAATCACTGTCTAAGGCTGCATACCATATGTGTAAAATATCTAAATTTTAATGGGTCTTGAAGTTTTGATTGGCCCGTAGAAAAATTGAAGGGCCTGAAAATCCTTATGTTCAGGCATTTTCCTATTGCATACATGTATCTGGGGCCCAAATGAGGTACATTCCCTATTCAAAAACTATCGTAACAATTTATTGTTTTCTTACAATTGAAAATGGTGGGTGTGGCTTCCCATCATATTGTCACTGCATTGTCTCATCCAGGCCCATAATGTTGTAAAACGTTTTGGATGTGATGGAAAACCCATCAGCCAAGAATATGTAAAACATTGAATAGGGAAACTCATCTGGCTGAGAGCCAGTGGGAGGAATGGGAATCTATAATTAGATCATAAAGTGCCATCTTTGATGTCTCTGATAGTATACATCTCAGCCAGGAAGTGATGTTTATTGCCTTCTCTCAGAATTATTGCCAACACTCTTCTGCTTTCTTCTCACTTGTTACAAACATGCAAGGCTTTTCCTAAACAGTATTAACTTTTCCTGCTAAAGTTACATCTGCTGATAGTCTTTGCAAATGCTTGGACCTAGAAAGGAAGTTGTATTTAAGGCCAGAATTTTTTTATTAGTTGATTTACGAACCCTCCTACTGTAATTTTCCGTAAAGTATAAAAAAAAAATTAATTTCTAAAAATCATTTTTTTATTTTATCCGCCGACTCTAAATATTATTTGTTTGGTTGTAAAAATAATATATTTTTGAGGTTCTGTCTGTGTATTTTTGAGAGTGACACTGTTAAAAGTGATTGTCCTGTCCAGATTTTTAGGAAAATGATGACACTAATAAATATTTAATTCAGACTGTTGTTTACCTTACCAGTTTTACTGTTTTTCTGGAGATAGTAAAAAAAAAAAAGATCTGAAAAAATGACCAGTTAACTGGTCATTTTCAGAGCTTTTTTATTTATTTTTTTTCCGTCCCCCGACCCTAAATCTGAAAAAAATTTCCCGTAAATCAACTAATAAAAAAATTCTGGCCTAAAGTCTTGTCAACTTGGGTAAACTAAAAGACTGTGTTTGACAAAAATACCATTGAATGATACAAATTAATATATTCAGTAAATATGATTGGAAATACAAATGTACAAAGGATCTTAAATTTTGGCACATTCCTACATATAATTAGAAGGTGCAATAAAAGGGGAAGCATTCACAATTGTGATGGATGCCACCTTGATCTCATGAAACTTACTTCATAAACCACATCACTGTCTCTCCTATGTAAACAAAAAGCTTGATCTGATTTCCATTGAATTTGGCTGCTTAAATTGATACTGGTATGCTGGGCCACGTAGGGCAGTCGGTAACATGTCTGACTGCAGATACGTGTCTGACTGCAGATCCAGGGGTTGCAAGTTCAATCTCGGCCCGGTCCCATATTTTCATGAAGATTGATCATGTACTAATTTCTACAACTATTCTCCACCCTTCCGCTGATTCACCAAGTGTTGGTGTCAGTTACAAGCGAAACTATATGCACTAAGTACTGGTTAACCGCTTAGTCAAGCTTGCCCAAGAAAAAAGTGTGGTTAGGTGAACTGACCATCCCGACATGGCCATAGCTGTTGACTGGAAAGTAAAGCACAAACAAACAAAGATATGCTGGTACATTTTTCTAGATGCATCCATGCAACTATTTATATACAAATTTGGTAACTATAGCTAGTCACTGTAGCTTACCCTAGTCTTAACATGTGATGCTTTAAGTAATACAGTAAAACCTGTCTTAAGCATCTACTCGAAAAGAAGCCTGAAAGTTGGTTTTCAAGACCAATTGTCGTTTAAAGCAGGTCAAAAGTTTGCGGAATTCTTCAATGTGAGCATTCTGCAATACTTTTGACCTTCATTAAGCCACCATTTGTCATTAAGACCTTTGTTTTGTCTTTTTTTGAGTGGCCACTTTAAAATAAAAGACAGGATTTAGTGTACTCCAAAAGCAGGTTTTCTCGTGACAGGGCTCGCATATAATTGGTATCGTTATTGATTTCAGTCTTCCTGATTTTTCCTAATTGGTAAAGGAAACAATAAAAAAAACTGTTAGTTCTGCTGAATAAAGACCAACAAATGTTTTTTGTAACAGACACCACTGAGTAAATTGAATTTGTGATATCTAATTTTGTTACGATACTATCTTTATCATACAATATAAGCTCCAAATTTCCCTGAAAGGCATCATTCGGAATATGGCGTCATTTACATCTACTGTATATTTTCAAGACCTCTAGAGATTAAATATTAAACATCTTACATCAATACATGTAAATTTTATTGTATTTCTCAACATGTTGTGGGTAAGGTTCTTTTGAGCACCCAAAACAAAATAATATATTATCTGATGTATAAGAAAATATTCACAATTTTTTACAATTAATTTTTTTCAAGACCTATGATATACAATGTATGCATATGTCATATGGGCATAAATTTGTATATAAACCAGGCTTGCAAGCACTTATTTTAAAGATAGAATATTTAAAGGTGTCATTTATAAGGTTTCGAGTATTTCCGCAAATATGTTTTACGATATTCTGCCTTGTTTATGACAGCACATGATTGTACATGTCCATTTTCTGACAAGAATTAGCTTTCAGAATAATAAGGTTTGGTTACAACACTACATTGTAGACTTTTTTGTGATATTAAATAAACATGCCACGTACAAATGTATATTTCACACATTTTTTGAGGATACATGTAACACTCGGAGCTCTCACTGTTACTGCTGATTTGCAGTCCTGAACTCCCATTTTTGGTGCCCAGGGACTCCTACTTTATGAAAGAGGCTATTTTCTTTTGAATGGTGGGACTCCCACTTTTGGAGAAGCTCCTACTTTCAAAATCCTAGTGAGAGCTCTGAATGTTATGAGGTCTCTTTGAGACACTTCCAATGGGTACTCACAACTGATGTTTTCATGGAGAAATGGAGGAAATCTAGGTATCTGGTTTAAAAGGCATCTAGAGGGGGCATCTAGAGGGGCTAATATTGGAGTTACTTGACATAGGTTCAGCTAAGGAAACTTTTTGAGAGTAAAAATTGTAATTATTTTACAAATCATTTTAAACATGTTTTGGGTGCTCAAAAGAACCGTCTCATTGAGACGGTTCTTTTGAGTACCCACAACATATATTTTGGTTTAGAAATAAGAAAAATATTATTCAATTACGCACTCTTATCTAGAGGCCTGCTTGATCAGGGCTATTGTCACAGGCAGACTCTATGGTGCCATCTAGGTTTAAGGGATTGAAAATCAATTCATGGGCCATTGGGGTTAATGTTTGTTGGAGCATTAGTCTTGATTTGAAGTTGTTGTAAATATTGGAATAGTACACAGCAGGGATGGAGTACTCATACTCGTACTTGTACTCCTACTTACTCAAGTACTTTTTTTTCAGTACTTAGCTGTACTCTGTACTTAGCGAAATTCATGAGTACATGTACTCGTACTTACTTAAGTACTGTTACAAAAAACCCTGTACTCATGAGTACATTACGAGTACCACTGAGAACTTTTTTTTTTTTGTAAACCAGATAGGAAAAAAAAGTCAATTGTTTCCCAGGCCCTCCCTCATCTGTTTGAAATGCTTTTCATCTGTCTTTTTTCAGACTTGAGAAAAAGTGGCCTCATATGTGTTATGAAAAATAAAAAATATAAATAAAAACTTGCCAGTGCCTGCCTGATCTGTTTTTCATTAAAGTTGTTTGTTTACTTTTTTAGCCATATCCTAATATATAGGAAGAGTGTATTTACCTATCAAGATTTTTAGTTTAGTGTGGCCACATTGACTTCTTTATTAACAATGGACTTGATGAAATGCCTAATGATGCATATAATTGGCCAGGAGAAACACTATTTTGGATTAATACAATGTACTTTAATTAAGTATATTGTTGTATTTGTCACACTTGCTGCAAAATAAGACACTGAATTTACCCCAAATATTTGGACATATATACCTGAGGAAACACCCAGATCAGGAGCAGTCTGATAGTGGTCTAAACTGTTTGACATTTGATCTGCATTCTGACATGTACATGTATGCATTGGTCAAACATGCTGATCACTTTTTCAGACAATTATGTCAATAATTTTTGGTGGCCAAATATTTATGAATAAAATATCAAGAATAATATAATCCTTAAAACAGAACAGAACAGTTCTCAAGCTCATCACATAAAGCGCCAAAATCAAAATCTAGAAGAAAACACTGTAGATTCAGATGAGGCGGCTCTGATCTGCAGAGTTTGCAGAATCAGCTATTGTTTTATTTAGTGCTTAAATGCTTAATAACTTGTATCAGGTTTTATCTATTGAATCTTAGATGTCACTACTACGTATTTCACTATTTGCTTGTAAATATTATAAATATCTGCAGCCTGTTTAGTTATTTAATTTGGCTTTTGTCTTAAATTTTCATTGCATACTTTATAGTACTCATAGTACTCATATGTACTGATGAGTACTTTTCTAAAGTACTCAGTACTTACTTGAGTACATTTACAAAATGTGTACTCAGTAATTACTCGAGTACTTTCAAAACAGTTAGTACTCAGTACTTACTTGAGTACTTTTTTTTAGTACTCACTTCATCCCTGGTACACAGGCCTTTAGTTAAGAGTGCGTAACCAAAAAAATAGTTTTCCTATTTCTGAAGCAAAACATATGTTGTGGGTACTCAAAAGAACCGTCTCAATAAGACACCAAATACACATGTTCAAACTGATAGATTAGAAAATATTAAAAAAAATTACGCTCAAAATTTTTGTTTATCTAAACGAATCGTATTTCTTGCCATACATGTATTATGGCATAATATCTTTACAGTTGTAGCATGTAGGCCTGCAGTAAAACATATCCTGCACAGTTGCTCAGTATTTTGTTCATTATTCAAAAATTAAGTAACTAATTTGTGAGACAACCGTGCTGTGGGATTTCTAACTGTGGCCACCCTAATGCAATTACTTGCTGTAATTACTACACCTCTTCAGTTTTCAAAAGAGACTGTACTTGTCCATTTTGTAAAAAAGGAGTAATGACTATAGCGAGAAATTTTAAAGAGTACTGACTCTGTCTTAAAAACATACACAAAGAAACAACAAAGCTATTTCAGCACGCTGATTAATTGAGCATGTGCTTACTGCTTGTTTTCCTAGGCTATTCATTAACAAGAAAGCAAATAGTAAAGATAATGAATTTGAACTTCTTTTTTGCATAGTAGGTTTTTGGTTTGCAGAAATACAACGGATGCAGTGGGGAGACTGGGGTGTGGGTTTGGGAAATAAGGTGCCAATTGCCGCATTCCGTGTCCCATTTTGGTGACTTGTACACTTTGGGAGGGGGTCAGTGAGTGAGGGGTTGAGTGGAAATAATCAAAATATAGGATGTGAACTACACAGCTACTTAAAAGTTCAAGAAAACCTGATCTGAATGAGTTTATTCTCATAAATCATTAGACATACCGAAATACGATAGGACCGACTTTTGTATAAGCCAGTACTTGTTTGGATTTCATGTATTAATTTCTAGCAACACCCATCACCTCTCTAATCACTTTTCTAAAAAGAAAAAGCGGACGGATTTCAATAATGTTAAAGGAAATTACTGTACTTTCTTGAAAGAATGCAAACGAGCATGGATGGCTTGAATTTTTATAACTTTCTTCGCTGGCATTTTGCAGACAGCATGTTGTGAAACTGAAAGTAAAACAAAGTAGGTCGTTTCCGATTGTTTCCGCAAGCTACACTATTGATCCACCGGAGACTAACGCGTGTTCCATTTCTAACTGGTCTATTTTTAGAATGTGGTTACGAAGATTTGCGATGTCTCCGTAATAAAACTAACATGCCCGAAGGGAAACCAATTTGGATTTCCTCTACCTTTTCCCAAACATGTAAATAAGAAAGGAAATATAACATTTCGGACATTACACTTTGAAAATACATTAATTGCGTAATGCTTGTTTTGATTTTCGTACATGATACGCACAAGAATTTAAATAGATCTGCGTATCCTGCCAAATATTTTTGTATTTTACGCGGTATGCAGGCTTATCTAAAGCCCTGCTCATTTGGAGTCATCGGTAAAGGGGTACACTTCCAATGACAACCTAATGCAACAATGTAACCTATGCTTTTGCCATGAAGTAATAGATAGGTAGGAGTCTGTATATCCCTGAGTAATATAGTAATAGCAAAGAAACTTATTTCATCAATGCGTTTACTGGCACAGTGTATATGCAAGTACCATATGGAATATGTATTACAGAGTTATCTTTCCATATGTTATTTCACTCAGCATGTGGGAGAGTCTAATATTTCGCATAATTATGCAATCAATATTCTTAACTCTTTGACTGCTATTGGTGATGATTATCTTTGCAAACAGTTTTGACCGGACCAGGACCAACAGAGTTGCGAACGGTCCAGATCTTGATCCAGTTGCTGCCTGCCTGTGTAATCTGCTGGCACTTACCTTTGTAAACAGTTTGGAACTAGATCAGGGCTTTGGGCTTGCATTCTGGGTCAAAACAGTGTTTTACACTAATGAAAATATGGGGAAAAAAAGAAAACATTAATTTTAAAATAAATCATTATCAGTGGATGGCAAATATTATAAAATTACCCAGCATTCATAAATATTATGGGAGTTGAAAATTTCATGAAGAAGCCAGAGGCATGTTAAATCACTTGTAACACCATCTTAATTGGTGAAAGAATATCATCTCTTATCGCTTCACGGCATGTGTCAAGGGACTTCAGAATGAAGAAACAAGGAAAACTCAGTCCATGCGATTTTGGTACATTTGTATTTGGATAGCATATCCTGCGCAGCTGAATCAGTGAAGACTCAGAGGGGGCCTTTGCATCCCCTATAAGCTGTGTCTGTTTGTCACATCATCTTCTCTGCTTGCAAACACATGGAATTGAAGTCGGAGGATACATGTAGTCATGCAGTGCAACAGAGTGGCCAGCAGTCTGGTTTAAAAAGCTGGCCACACTGTATAGCTGCATGTGAGCTACATGTATACTTACTGTCGTGCCAACCAAGAGTGACAGTGATGTATTGTTGTGTTTACTTTTGCTAAGTAAAAAACTAGCATGTACATTCCACTTGATCTAAGGCAAATCGATAGATCACTTGTGTATTAATCGTATCCTGTGGATAGGATTAATACACAAGCGATCTATCGATTATAAGTCCCTAATAATTTTGTAAACAAACATGACGTCACTGTCACTCTTGGCTGGTAGGACAGTATTGATGTGTCAGAGATAGATGAGAATCATTGTAAACAAATACTGGCGAGTTTACCATGTTTTGGGAAAAAGTGTGGTTAGGTGAACTGACCGTCCCGCAATGACCATAGCTGTTGACTTGGGACGTAAAGCAACAAAACCAACCAACCAACCAAAACCATGTTTTGGGGCGTACAGGTAATCTGAGTTTACAGCCATAATGAACCTACCACAGAATACTGCATATGCATGTGGTAGTGAATACTTCATCTTTACCTGTCTGGTCCGCAACGCTTCCCGTATAAAATGTCTTGCAAATAATGCAGGGCCCATTTTAAGTATGTTCAAGTTCATAACCATGTTCAAGCAAAGATCTCCTGATTTGAGCATGGATTTTCGTTCCGTTGACAATGGGTTTAAGCAGCTTCACGAATCTATCTATGCAAGAATAAAGGTTAAAAGTGGCATCACGCAATTGTCTCAGAAAAATAAGACTAATACACCGATAGCTTTTAATGAAATATGAAGTGTTGTAGCATGAAACGCATTTTATTGGTGCTACATAATTCCATATTCTCCCAAAAAGGCAAACGTGATACTGCTAAAATGTTTAGCGTTCATTTTGATATTTGATACTGTTTCACACCTCAGCTACCGTCTGTGTTAATATGTTGTTCCTTATATGTCATGTAAATGACCTAAGAGAATAAAAGATTTGTCTGTCTGTCTGTCTGTCTATAAGAAATATAGAATCACCTCATTACTATACATCTTTGAAACAATAATAGCTATCCAATTGCCATCAAAGAGTAAACAGCTACTGTTGCTTCTTTTAGCTATTATCTCTCATATGATTGGTTGTTTTTTTTTAATGTTAAAGTTACCTGTGAAACGATTGACAGCTCTTATCAGTCAGCTTAGTGACCACCAGCTGTTGACAAAGAAAAGCTTATTTAATGACACTAGCCACTAGTAGCCACATGGTTATCTTTTATGAGCTAGAGACTCTGGTAAAATCTTCACAATAATTATTGTGGTTCTGTGGAGTTGGTGGAGATTGGGTCAAGTAATCCTGCTGTTAACAACTTTAAGCATATCTTATAAGTATAGCACAAGAATGGATAATTAAGGGATACTTGGTCAGGATTTTCCTTGACTTTTTTCATTTGTGGGACATTATGTTCTCCAATTAAGGTTTAGAATTAAATTTGGTACATGAAGCTTCACATAGTCTGCATGGTCTACAGGGTTTGCACAGGCTTGAAAAGTACTTGAATATACAGGACTGACTTGAAAAGTCCTTGAAAATTCAATTTGCCTTGAAAAGTACTTGAAACACACTCAAAGGCCTTGAAAAGTCATTGAATTTTCCCATTTACAAGAGGATTCAACAGTGTTTTTTGAGACCTTAATCAGTATAAAATGGTGGGGCCTTTATTTGGTGCAGCCTATGCTGCACCAAATAAAGGCACCAGAATTTTATACAAATTATCTTAAACTAATATCTTTAGTAATGGACTCTAGCATTTCAGAAGTAGAATTTTAAATTGTAAATCAGTATTTTACTTAAGTTTTCAGTCCTTGAAAACAGTAGGAAAGTTCTTAAGAAGTCCTTGAAAAGTCCTTGAATTTTACACAGTCTTGCCTGTATGAACCTTGGTCTATATATTGTACTTTGTTGGGAATAACAGATGTTCAGTGTCTGCAGTTGCAATTACTGTGTGTCAGTCAATATTGTGTTTACTGAAATTAAATCATAAAATATGAATTTGACACATAATTATCCTCAGCATATGTTTCAATACATCATCTCAATTCTGAAAATAAGATCTGCGTTGCAAGGATGGCAATACCTGTAATAACGTAAATGGGATCAATGCCATATTCTTCAGGGCCTATGGGTTCTGAGACTCGCTGTTTCCCATATCAATGAGTCCCAACAGCAAACTTATGAGTCCAGAACACTATTTTTAATGGCAAGTCTGCAATACTATTGCATCCTGGGACTCACTGAAATAAAAACATTGCATCCCAGAGACAAAATAATGTGCAAAAGATGCAAGATGCGCAGGTAACAAAATCACTGAATTCTTTATGCAGACCATCCAAAGTTAGAGACGAAGTGTCCCTTGGAACTAGCTAGTGAAATGCCCATTTTTTGAGATGGCAGTACACATGTATGTCTGTTTGAAGCCACTTGCTAACATGCAGGCTTAAGGTTAATGTGGTATTCTGAGCATATTGCAATAGTCTGTCAAAAGAAACATCTTCAGAATTAATTCTCAGCATTGGCAGCAGTGAATAGACTATTACAATAATGTCTGTGTTGTCACTGATCTGAGGGAAGATAGCATTTTTTGTAATAATTATCTTGTAACCCCTCATCTGGATGGTGGCATCCTGTCTACACGCTCAATTTGAGTTGCTGGCAAATGCACAATAGGGTTCCTAGAACGATGAAAATATTCGAGAATGCAATGTGCAAGCTTATGATAAGAGTACCTGTTTCAGGTCATTTCCAACATGAGTCGTTTTGGCCGTGGGTCGTTTCGGCAGTGGGTCGTTTCGGCCCATTTTATATGTGAGTCGTGCCGGCCAGCTATATTTCTTGGTAGGTCTTTTCAGCCCGATATACCCCCACCCCCAATATTTTACATATGAATCAATGAGACAGCTCCTGTTTAAATAAGTTGAACTCTTCTATGAAGTCTCAGATGATATTAGCCTGTGCAGCGTGCTACAGTCTCTAAAGAAGATGCAGTGTGTTTATATGTGTGCATGCTTGGCCACAATTTCTAACTTAATAATTAGAGCTGTAACGATATGCCAAAAGCTTATTGCAATATATTGCAATATATGAAGAACATATTGCAATATTACCACAATATATTGTTTATTATATTTAGTCATTATTCTAAGCACTACTTGTCTTAAAATACTTAGAGCTTTGCTCCATTCATGTAGAAATCTAATGTTTTAAGATTTTTAATAAATTCAAGCACCTTATCAACAATCATTTATGCTTTGAAAATTAGTGAAATCATTGAATAGGCAGACGTATAAAGGCAGTAAACAGGTAGCAGCCAGGAAATTCTAAACTTACATTTGCATAGTTTTTGTACCACAACTACATTTCTTTTCGAATTAACTTTATTCCGATGAGTTTTAAAGGCATTCAATGAAAGAAAATAAAATAAAATCAAATACTTTACTTTCTTATTGTTCTATTAAAAATAACCACAATATATTGCGATATGTTTTTCGTACCAATATATTGTATCTTTTCAGACCCGTATTGCAATATACCTGCATATAAGTTTTATCGTTACAGCTCTATTAATAATGCACTGTGGGCTTACGGAAGTTCTGTGTTTGAACCCTAAGCTAAGAGGTGTCACGGCAGTGCCAGGCTGATTCTTAGCATTTTAATAGCGCTACTACCATATATTTATCTTATAGCTACAACCCTGTTGCCACCAATACAAACTTATGAGCCGTGACCTTGGTGTGTCCCTGTTCAGGACTAAATATAGACTCGAATGATGTCACAGATTCACCAGAAGTGAAGCACGGAAGTGCACGTGACTTCATAAAATTTGTATTGGTGGAAGGAAGAGGAAGCCATTTTTGAAATGGAAGAGTTTTTGTTAAAAATTCATCGTTCTTGGTTGTAATTCCCCTTGTATTTTCACCATTTTGCAGCCAATACTTGCTTTATTTACCGCGAGTCTTCTTCTGTGAATGTTGTTCACTTTTCTCGCATTTATATATGTTTTTTCCGACTGAGTGGACTTTGTCCATTTCGTCTTGGATTATTTATTTTAGTCGAATTTGTCCTTTTTTCACTTGTTGAGAGGTGCTCTCTCTTACGTCCGCCATTTCGTTTCGAGTGAATGGCTATCAGTTTTTTCTGAGCGATAAATTCTTATTATTTTATTTATTTGCTAGTTTTCTTCCCGGTTTTCTCTCAAGGCCTTTATGTTCCAACAAAAGACTTTTGAGTACATTTTTAGGTCTTGTGGGACAACCATCCGTCATGTGCTAATTGTTTTCATTGTTCCAGGCAAAACACCTGCGAAATTTGTTGTTCCTGGCCTCTGAGCACATGGTTAAAATTTGAACAGAGACGTTCTTACAAGCCAGGATGGAAAGAAGAAATCTGCACCTGCTGAGATGTTCGGGGTAGATGACCTTTCTGATCATGGAGGATCAACAATTGTTCACCATACGAACAATCCGGGGGCATATCATCTTCGGATGATATCGTACCGCTCAACACTGACCAACCGGACAGGCCTAAGGCGAAACGAAGGGGAAATCAGTGCGGTACACCTCCATCGGGATCCGGTTTTTCTCACTGGAAAGTTCGATCCCATTCTTCACCGGACAGATTCACCAATCAACGATCTTTGGGTGAATCTACCAGTGGTGAATTCGTGGACAAGTCTACCGGTCATAGAAGGGACCGGATACAAAAGTCACCGACCAAATCCACGGAACCGGACCGGACCGAACTGGGTGTCAATCTCCAGACGAGTTCACCGGTCACGGGACCGGATCGGACCGGACCGGACCGAACTGGGTGTCAATCTCCAGACGAGTCCACCGGTCACGGGACAGTCGAGCTATCTACCGGTCAAAGGACGCTAGATTAGCCTACCGGTCAGCTCAAACTGTCTTCTGTACAACATGGAAGAATTCCAATGGGGCAAAGGTCATCCACTGAACAGCCTACTACAATTCGGTATATGGGACATAGTTCTGGCAGAGGTCCAACTGTTACCAGTAGAAACAGATATTCTGCTGGACCGGATCAGACAAACAGTTCTGATTACCGGAAAATAGGCTATAGAACTGATAATGTACCAAACTGAACCGGACACCGACGATCAGTAGTCTCTAGGGATCGTTCTAAATCGACTGATCGCCCAAGCAGACTTGATGGTCAAGGTTTCAGAATACCTTTAAGAAATAGTTCACCGAATAACCGGTCACCTTCTTTAAGTCTTTAAGTTCTCCATCTAGGAGGAAACGTAGATCGGAGAAGAGGAAAAACGCATCAGGCATTCTTCTTCATCGGTCTCTTCAATATCTAGTAGCTCTTGTTCTTCTAGATCTAGGTCGAGAAGATATAAGAAGAAACATCATAGATTGAGGTCCGTCTCACAGCATTGTGGACATAGACATAGCTGTAAGAGACGGAGATTACCATCATCTTCTTCTTCTGATAGAAGAAGCAAGAAGTCTTATAATGAAAGGGCTGGTGTGAAGTCAGTTTCTCCAATTAGACACTCTTTGTAACCTAGCCCTTCGAGGTCCACTGTTACACATGAAATTAGTCTGACAGTGAGACCTCAGGATGATGATTTTTCAAAATCAAATTTCAAGAAACCCCATATTACTGAGGATAATTCTTGACCCAAGTCTAGTATTGAGGCTGAGATTGTCATAAAAATCCAATGTTGCAGAGAGAGCTGGTTGCTTTATTTAATTTGTCTTCCTGGTGTCTCGTAATGGTTGAGCCGCTCTTCCTCGAGTTGCCAGGGGGTTGTCTGCAGTTTGTGATATTTCCTGATCATACTCACTTACTAATTTTCATGTAACCTTCCAACGTAGATCCATTGGATTTACAAGAGGAAGATGAACTTGCACATATTATTGATGGAATTTTCCTTATTCTACAGATGGAAAATTTCTCATTTAAGAAACTGGCGTTGAAGATAGTCATTGTCCAAAGTCCAGCATTAAGTCTTAGATGGTCAAAGAGGAGAGGAAATCAATTCCTCTTCCTCAATCCACATTAATTCTGGACAGCATTTACGTCATTCAAATTCAGTTAAAGCTTCATTAACAATTAATCCTGCACTAAAGTTGGCTTCCGATAACTAAAGACATTTCGGCTCTTGCCAACTTGAAATATTTTCAGGCTCATGCAGTGAAGTATATGACCTCAACTACTTCACCTGACAGTGATTCTAGAAAACTTAATCTGTCTTTAATCTATCAAGTATACCTGGGTCAAGTGTGGTACTTGATTGTATCGTTTTCTGATCTTTGCCGTCTTTATTACTTTAAATGGCAAGTGTCAGATTCACATCAAAAGACTAGATTTATTAATACATAAAACAACTAAGAGACATAAGATCTGAATGTTTCCTCATATAGATATATATTCTCATTTGCTGTTTTCAAATGTCTACAGCAAGAATATTCAGATTTTAGGATCACTATATTTCTGTGAAACATACCTTTCTTTAATAGCTAAGAACCAACTTAGAATTGTTCCTTTTGCTTCAAACTCTTTTTAGAAGTCAAATTGATTCTATTTATAAAGAGAATTTTAATATAAATAGAAACAATTGATCACTAAAGCAGTATCTCATCATGCCCTCAAAGCTCTGCTACTTTGGCATCTCAACAGAGAATAAGTCCGATCTAAGAACCCAGTATTTCATAAGAATTCTAATCCTGGTAATAGAGATTCTTGACCAGTAAATTATAAACCCATACCCAGAGGTTGACATTCTGGTTGGGGTTATTTAGGAAGGACGGAGTGGCCCCCTCTAATAGAGGGGCCTTCTCTGGCTGTAAATATTGTAAACCTACTCCACTGTCTCTTTCAACCACAAATCATGTTGGTAGAAAATTTAAGTTGGCACACATCGTCAAAATTGAAAAATATTGTGACAACCAATGGGTCCTCTCTTTGACTAATTTGGTTATCAATCCTGTTCATAGAATGTTCTCCTTTATCTAGAGAACTTATTTTCCTTCAACAATCACTAAGTACAGGTTGGAGGAAGAAGTCACAAGGGACAGTGGAGGAAATTCAACTGGAAACCCCAGGTTTTTACTTGGGGATTTTCCTTGTTCTGATCACAGACGTAACTCTCAACTTATATGTTTTCATCCAGAATTTCAGGTTTTAAAACTTAGAGATAAGTGAGGAATGCCATTCAGCATAATGTTTCGGCATTTTTCCTTGTGTTTCGAATTTTCGAATGGTGTCTCGGGTCAGGTGTGGTACTTGATTGTATCAATTCCTGATCTTAGCCTTCTTCTTCTTTACTTTCTTTGGATCTGACAAACCTAAGGAGAAGAACTATAATTCTACACTTCAATCTAGACAATTGATTATCGAAAATTCAAATTTTCGATCTCTTTTGGAGCACAGACACTTTAATATTCAGGGCAATGGCTCAGTGGTAGAGTTTCTAGACTTGAGACTGAGGGTCCTCGGGTTCGAGCCTCACTTGCGTCACTGCATTGTACCTTTGAGCAAGAACATTATTCTCAGCTTAGTACTGGTTCAACCCAGGGACAGGTCCCTTATAACTGAAAGATTGTTGATGGGACGTAAAGTAACAAATCAAACAAAAACCAAAATCAAATCTTTGGGACTGGTCATCAATCAAGAAAGTCCGACCTGATTTCTTTGAATTGTTCACTCTTATAGGAATAGAATTTGCCACTCGGGTTACTTAAGTCAGAGTTCAAACTTTTTTAGAATTGTCACGAAATTTCTCAAGGAACATATGTTTCAACTCGAGAATTCCTTTTCTTTTGGGGCAATTCAATACAGCAGCAGACGTTGTAGTGTTAGGCAGATTGCGTCTCAGACCATTACAATATGTCCCTGCTTACTCTATGTAGGTCACAAGCATTACAGCTTCAATTTCAAAATAAGTTGTCACTGGATGTTTTACATCTACTCGATTGTTTGAAACAACATCGTTTCTTCCTTCAGGGTATTGCCATGAGGGCAAATCCTCCTTTTCATCTGATTTACACAGATTCCAGCCTATTGGGCTCGGATTCATATTTACATCTAACAATGATGGTCATTTCATTGGCATTGAGGAATGCTCATCAGTTCATAAATAACTTGACGGTTCTCATATCAAAAGACAAACAACAGTATTAGCATATTTCAACCGTCAAAAGGGTGAAGAAACATTCACCAAATTGTTGTATGGAAGTTTGCAAGCTGGTCAAATACATCTTCTGATAAAGCATATTCCTTGGAAGTTCATTTACAATTTGTCTAAATCTCAGACTTCCACTGGATGTATCTCTGATCACAGACAAAAGGCGCTATCAATAGACACGCTCACTTCGAATTGAAATCACATACACAGTTATCCCCTTCCAGTAAACCAAATCTTGAGGAGCCGCTGTGGTGTAGTGGATAAGCCACTTGCCTTGTAAACCAGGGTTCGCAGGTTCGATTCCCGGCTTCTCCAGTCTGTCGGATGAGACTTTAAGCCGTGGCCCCGCCTCCATATGACCTTAGCTGTTGGTGGGACGTTAAACACTAACACAACAACAAACCAAATCTTATGGAACAGCTTCACAGAAGGCTTGTATTAAAAATTCCAGTCTTCTGCAACTAACACACAGGGTTACTTAAAATTCACAATCCATCAGAGATTAAAATTTCAAGTAATTGCAGATCATGTCCCTAAGGCTTGTAGAGAGTTTACAAGGAAAGTCTATGATGTAAAATTTGCAAGTCTTTGTTTAGTGGGCAAGTCAGAACCAAATTGATCCTATCTAGGCATCTCCAGATGTAATTGCTGATTTCTTGATATTATGGTCATAGAAAAACAATGTCTAGTTAACACAAGTAAAGGCCTAGATCAATTATTCCTCTATTTTGAAATTCGAATCCGGATATACCATAGGATCACATATTATTTCTGAACTGGTTAAATCTTACGAAACTCAGAAACCAGAGGAAAATCACGAACTCCTAAAGGGGATTTGTTCTTTGTTCGTTCACATATATGTGAGGCCACTTGCTTTATTTATAAATGAAACTGTACTACTACTCACCAGGGCTATAACTGCAAGAAGAGTGAGTGTCAGAGGTACATGCATTGTTATACATATACATTAAGATCATCTTAGATTTAGCTATATAGATGGTTTACTTAATATATTAGGATAAGTAGAATCTGCTTTCCTTCATGGCTCATGATTCTATTAATATTCCAACTGTCTTTCTGTCCTATAAAAATAGTAGAAGATTTCTTTCTACAAGGGAAGATCATGATATATACAATATATGATCTCCAAGTGGGTTCAGAATACTATCAAACATGCTTACATTACAAGCAAAGTTCTAACAGTCAGGCTAAGCTTCTTAAAATTAAACCACACAAGCTATGATCTCTATCAGACTTCCTAAATTTCATCTCACTAGATGAAAATGAAATCATTACAGCAGCTGTATGGTAAACACTTCGGTCTTTGCCTCACACTATCTCTACTACATTAGTGGGCAACATTTAACTTACACGACATCGGTCTTGTTGTGATTGTCCCAAAAGGTGGTAGGGGGCCCAACAAGCAGGCTCCCTTGGGTTAAGATATCTAGATAATTAACACCTACTAACCAATGGAGACAGCTTGCTGAATAGTACTTTTTAGATATATGACTAAGGGCTGCACCCAGAGATAAACTGAGGTTGCTGGAAGATTATATCTACTCATTTCGACTCAGTTTTTTTTTGGGATCTTGTACTTTGATTATTTCAAATTACTTCTAAGATCATATAGATTATCTCTGGAAGCTTATACTGAGCCGACCTTGGTGTAAAGACTCCTCCCACCATTTTTGGTGATTCTGGGTAGCTATAAGATAAATATATGGTAGTAGCGCTATTAAAATTAAATTTTTTAAAAGTAAAATTTATTTTAATAAGCATACCTACCATATATTTATCTGGAAAATTCCCACCTCCCGGGAAATACCCCTCAGTCTTGTTTTATATTATTATTAATAATATTTACAAATTTTATGAAGTCACGTGCACTTCTGTGCTTCACTTCTGGTGAATCCGTGACATCATTCGAGTCTATATTTAGTCCTGAACAGGGACACACCAAGGTCACGGCTCATAAGTTTGTATTGGTGGCAACAGGGTTGTAGCTATAAGATAAATATATGGTAGGTATGCTTATAAAAATAAATTTTACTTTTAAGAAATTTAATTTTAACAGCTGTTACCTCCTCAGCCATGGCAACCCTGCAGTCAGCACCTCTTGATATGGTCCACTGCTCCACAGTGCATAATGGCATATACGTTGCCAGGGCTTTGCAGAGGGAAAAGTCATGCAATATTCCCCGCTATTCTCAGGCAGGCCCGAGGGGGTCGGAGTTGGAGAGATGGTTGAAAATGAGTAGTGCCAAGTAACTTGCTAGTGCATCTATGTAGAATCATTCAATCAAACACAAAAAATCTTGAGCAGATTATTACATCAATCAGATGGATCATGGACGATTTCCAAAGATAACTGAACTGCTATGTCTTTCATCCCCTACATGTATGCAAAAAAGAAATGGTAACAATTTAGATTATAAACAAATAGTGAAATAGACATTTCTATAAAACATGCATGCTTGGCTGTCTAGTGGGACTGGGCAGCTAGACTGTTTGAATGTTCATCTTTATGTACGATGGAGCAGTTGTTACAGCCCTGTCTGAGCCTTACGTGTTCACATAAGCTTAAGGTTGCCAAACAAACCAAATTCCACCAGTATGCAGGCCATTATTTTGTTGCAGAAAAAATGTACCAACTATTTTGTAAAACAACAAAAGCAGTAAACCAGCAGTGTAAATCTCTTTTCTACAGCTGCGCGGTTGACAGATGTATAGCATGTCAGAGCAAGATAAAAACAGCTGGGGAGTTTGTTGCATAATTAACTTACTAACTTATTTTGAAGGCATGCAAATCTGATAAAGATGTCAGTGCATCTTACAATATGGGAAGAATATTTTACTTGTACCCTCAGCTTTCAGTCCCTCTAGAAAACTCGCCTCAAGGCCACAAGATTTTGTATTAAAATTCGATGTGGTAATATAGTCTGACATATTAAGTTCAAGGCCAAAGAATATATTTTCTTTTAAATGCATCTCCTCCCAAACCGTTGGGCCCAGCAACTTCAAACTTTGCATGTGCATATGGCAGATGATGTAGTGGATACTGGGCATAATTTTGTGTAAACCCTATATACATGTAGGTCAAGGTCAAAGATAAAAAGCGGGTATATGCGATGGTGTACCATCGACTGCAGTCTAGTTGCTTTTAGAAACAGCATCACCTTTTTAGTAAAGGCCCATACACAGAAATCACCAATAAGTTGGAAATATTAGTGTGATTTCCTAGAGGTTGTTATTGATCAGTGGTGACATATTGAACTGATTGTGTTCTATCCCTATCAAGTCCAAATCCTAGCATTTGTCATGCAAGATTGAAACTAATGTATTGCAATTGCCTAGTGGTATACATGGTCCGCAGGAACTGAGATGTTGGACTGCAAGTATAAGCTTTCATAAAAAAAAGGTTGGTGTACATTAAGCATATATTTAAAATAGTTATTCTGAACTAGTTATGTTTTAAGCAAAGGGGAACAACTTAGGTTTGTGACAGACTGACAGCTGGGTCAAAGTCCAAGAACAACAGACCCCCCCCCCCCCACCCCCCAAAAAAAAAAAAATATGTCATTGTCATGCATGCAGCTCCCTAAAATTGATGATACAATTTCAGTGATGTCATTTGGGATTCAATCTGGTAAGAATGACAAAATCACATAATTGCCACAGTTGAAGTCATATTGTAGATTTAACGGAACCTTAGATTAAACTCGATTTTTTATGTTTTTCACATTGATTTTCGGGGATAACTTTTTTACTATCAATTTTAGCCAACTGTGTTCGCGATGAAAGCTGTAGAGAAAAATTAGCGCCGATTTCTCCAAGAGGTCCGAAGTTTCTGGCACAAACAGAATTTTGTGTACATAGATGAAGATTTTGCAATAAATTGAATTCAGCCCAATTTTCTAAGTCTTTTATTGACAGGTAAATTTCGTAGAGGCGTGACAGAAAGGGTTCGTCTCAAAAGAATATTCACTGGCGGTGTATATACCGTTATTCAACGATTGTTTATAGCCTTATCCTGCCGTATGCAGACTCGGAATGTACCGTGCATATTCAGAACCTACTAAGAGCATGATTATTTGTAAGTACAGAAGCTGTGATATCGCATGACGCGCCATTTATCTCTCATGCACGTGCTCCTAAACGGACAGTTTTGAGATGACCCAACTAGCTTAACGCACGGGCGAATCAGGCGCGATTTCCAATATATTTGAACAAGCCATCCATCGCCTTTCTTATTGAATCGGGGCGGTGCAATGTAATTTTTTGACTGACGTATTTTACTTAGTTTATTTGCGATTTGCTTAAAATGCTCAAAGAGTGCATCTATGCGCAGAGTTAATTGCAGTTTCTATGATGTTGGAACCGCTTGGAGAAGTTGGCGCTAATTTTTCTCTGTAACTTTCATCGCGAACACAGTTTACTAAAATCAATAATAAAAAAGTTATCGCCGAAAAACAATGTGAAAAACATAAAAAATCGAGTTTAGTCTACGCTCTGGCACATAGACAATACTATAAATGTGTGGATTAATAAAATAAACAGATTTTCTATAATGGCATGCTGACATTTAATCCTATGAAAAATCTAATCTTCTTTAAATTATCATGTCAACAGAACTAATAAGTTGTGAAAATAATCTTGACAGCTTAAGCAGATTTTCAGCTTGTTCTCAGCTCCCCACTAAACTAATGACTACTGGTAGCCAATTGTTGACCTTCAGTTATGCTAAATTGCATAATACCTTGTAAAGTAAGTAAGGGTGCAAAGATCAGGAATCGATACAATCAAGTACCTCACCTGACCCAGGATACCAATGGGAAAGTGACAAACTCACAGTTAGACACCACAAACGAGAGCCAAGACGTCAGCCCTTTCCCAGCAGGTGACCACAAAGCACATATAAACTGACACGCACAAAGACATAGCAAACACGAGATAGAAAAAAACATAAAAGATCCACAAAAGAAGTACCCCCTTGGAAGGGTCAGTAAAATAATTTACTGGAGTGCTTAAACCAAATTAAGGCTTTAATTAATTGTTTACCTTACACCTTTTTCTGCTTAATATCTTATTTGAAAATGGTGTACTCAACAAAATGAGCTTGCAGCTGATCTGAGGAATCTCATTCTTTTCTATGCATCCTAAGCTCAGTGCTTTGTCCTGTACTTTATCCTGTAAATGGCATTGTGGGACCACATTCTGTAACCTTGCTTGAAAAATGGATTCTATGTATTAATGATATTCTTTCAGCAGGATAAAGGTTAATTGTTTAATTATAATTAGGCTGAGGAATTCATCCCAACATGACAGAAAAATTGCTGTACATCATGAGCAGCAGCCTAAAACAAGTTAAACGGGACCCATCTACTCCAGATCTGATTAGTCGGTAGCTCTATTAGCTATAGTCCGACTTCAGATCCAGGGGTATCAAGTTCATTCCCGGCCCTTACTTCATGGAGATAGATTGATATGAAATAATTTCTATGGTCATTTTGAAATTTTCCACTGATTTAAGAAGGGTCGTCAGAGTTGCGCACAAAGTACCAATAATTAGTCAAGCATAAATTGCCCAGGAAAAAAGTGTGGTTATGAACTGACACTGTCTCGACATGACCATAGCTGTTGACTGACCGTAAACCAAAAGCTGATGTAAATCAAATGATTGATGTTTGAAAGGGGGAAAATAATCACAGTAAAAGATGGCCAATTAAAATTAGAAGAAGAAAAAAATAACAAACTGATTGTTTAAAAAAAAAAAAGGTGTTATGCTGTATTTATTCTGATCTCAGAAAGCAAAGTTCTAGTTTCATTCATAGCTAGTTAGCTGGGAGAAAAAATTATGACTTTTTTGTGCCAACTATGAAGCATAAAAGTTAATGTGATGGCTTTTTCCTGTATTTATTTGTCAGGGTGAGTTTAAGTTCAACTTTTTTCTCACACCAATGAAGCTATGATATTTTATGAGGCAAAACTAATGAGAATTGTGCAGTAAAACTTAATGAAATTCTTGGATACAGCAATTTTCAGTTTCAACGAAGCCATCAGGATTTGCACAAACAGATATTAACATGCATGCCAGTATGTGAATTAAACTAAGCAGGCCTTTAGTCAAATGTAAGATGGAGTGCCTACCATTAAATAATGTTCTTATTTCTCAACCAAAACATATGATAAAACTAGAACTGATGGGTAAGAAAATATTTACAATTTTACTCTCAAAAAATTGTTTATCTAAACCTTAGCCTGCCTAATTCGTTTTTCTTTTTCTTTTTCAGACATCTTGTGACTATTTTAGCTTTCGGAAATTTCTGAGTGTCACTGCAATTGCGCTTCAGGTGTTTTTTGAACAATTTTGTTTTATTGAAAAATTTAGGAATTTTATCTTCGTAAAGCCTCTTCTGTATTAGCTTAACCAACATCTGCAAAAAAGATGACAAAAAAGCTTTTTCTTGACATTTTGTCAAATTAGATTGGATACCTTTTCCAGAGAAAGGGGGATGACTCAATTTGTATATAATTTATATATTTTATTGAATCTTAATCTAAACTATCTTGTGGGTTCACACTGGAAATGCCTCAATGAGGCATTTCCAATGTGAACCCACAAGATAGATTGGATAGTTTTATAATATAGACATCATGCAAGGACATCAAAAACGATTTTTTTGGTTGTTTTTTTTTTGTAGCTTTTCTGATGCTGTGAGACCTTGATGGGAGGATTAGTGTATGTGAAGGGCTGTCATTGTTTGCTTGAAGACTTATGTTGTCAGTAAGCCTTTGGTGCTAACCTTTTCATGTCTGGGGAATGACAGTGCTAATTAGATCACTAAACCCTTACATGACAGCAGAGCAGCTTGGGAAAGACTGAGAGGAAAGCTGAATGAAGTTGAGACTTTTAGAATGGTATTTTAGCAAGTGTCTCATAGTAATGCTGTCAGTTTAGCCATGATGACACTACATTTTTGCCAAACAAAATTCTAATATTTTTCAAGGGATAGGTGACTTTTCTAATAGGTTTTCGCATGCAGATTAGGAGTACATGTGTAACTGGATATATAACTTAACTCCAGCTGTTAAGTTTTTAGACTTAATTTTTCGCAATAACTTTTTTATATTCAATTTTAGCAAAATGTGTGCGCGATGACAGTTGTAGAGGAGAATTTCCGCCAACTTCTCCAAAAGGTCTTGTGCTTGTGGCGCAAACAGATTTTTGTGTACTATCGTGCCAACCAAGAGTGACAGTGACGTAATATTTTGTTTACAATTGCTAAGTAAATACTAACTTGTACACTCCACTTTTGATGATGCGAATCGGTAGATCACTTGTGTATTAATCCTATCCTGTGGATAGGATTAATACTCAAGTGATCTATCGATTATAAACCCTTGATAACTAAGTAAACAAAACATGATGTCACTGTCACTTTTGGTTGGCACAACAGTATATAGATGAAGATTTTGCAATAAATTGAATTCATCCTAAATTTCTAAGTCTTTTAATGACAGGTATAATTCGTATAGGCGTGACAGAAAGGGGTAGTTTCAAAAAAATATTCGGAAGCGGTGCATATCCTGTTCTTCAAAGGCTGTGCATAACATAAAACTGCCGTTAACATACTCAGAATTTACCTTGCAAATGCAGAATCAGCTTAAAGCAGGCTCATTTGTAGGAACAAAGGCTGGGTTATCGCATGATGTGCATTTTTTCTCTTATGCACATGCTATGAAATGAACGGTTTTGAGATGATCCTACTAGTTTAACACACAAGCGAATCAGGCGTGATTTCTATTTATATTTGAACAAGCCATCCATCGCTTTAGTAAATGAATTAGGGCGGTGCAATGTACAATTTTGACTGACATCTTGGACTTTGTTTATTTGCGCTTTGTTTAAAATATTCAAAGAGTGCAGCATCTAGGGTGTTGGAACCATTTGGAGAATTTGGCGGAGTTGTTTCTGATAACTTTTCATCGCGAACACATTTTGCTAAAATTGAAGACAAAAAAGTTATTGCGAAAAATTAAGTCTAAAAACTTAACAGCTGGAGTTTAGCTTCTATGTGCTATTACATCCTCACCACCCCTGCGAAATGGTCTAGAACTGTTCTAGAATGTTCTAAAATTATTCTAATGGTTTGTTCTAGAACTGTTCTAGAATAAACATTGGCTTTTTCTAGAACTGATCCAGAACAAACCTTTAGAAATTTTCTGGAAAGACTGTAGAACAACTCTTCAAAAATGTCATATAAAGCAATCTATTAATGCTCCTGAATTATTTTAGAGCAATTTAGAATAGTTTAAGAACAATTTCAGGAATGTTCTAGTGGTTTGTTCTGCAACTATTCTAAAAAATCTGAACTTTTCTAAAACAGTTGTCCCATATAGGGTTTGGAAATAAGATTCCATCACATGCTACCTTTATATATCTGGAAAACTGTTGACATTGGTTTAAAACCCCAATAAGTAATCCCCAAATGCAGGTGACACAATAAATAAATAAACATCAACTGGAGGAGAATTATTATAGGGGCCCTAAGTTGGCCTAAATGTTGTTAGTTATTGCCACCCTGTTACCCCACCCATTTCAAAACATTGTCATGCATTTGACCTTGGAAAAACAGCAACTACAGCAACAATTAACATTAATACTTAAGAAATTGTGTCTCAAGCCTTTTCACTGTCCCAGACTATATAATAATACTGTCAAATTTGCCATCTAGAAACTGCCACAAGTGCTTTTTGGGGAGCCTTCATAATCCCTCCAATTCTGGCAGCCATGTTTTTCCCAACATCAATCTGGTTAAATTTATGATAATGACATGCTTGTTCTAGAACTGTTCTAAAAATGTTCTAGAACATTTTTTAACTTTTGTAGAACTTGCTGGTTCAGTAAATTTCAGTAAAATATTTCTCCCGAATTATCAGTGAATTGAAAAATAAATAACATTCATTGCAAAACTGTAACATTGTAGTTTTTGGAAAACTTATTGGATGTTAACTGCTCAACCTCTGTTTATAGTAATTAAGCCATGATCATCTTCTCATTGTGGTAACATGCCACCCTGTATTACCCCACCCATTTCAAAACATTGTCTTGCATTTGCTGAAAAAAACTTACAAACAACAACCCCACCATTAATCAACATTAAAAACCTTAGAGAAACTGTTTCTCAGGTCTACTCACTGTCTCAGTCAATACGACTATCATGTTTGCCATCTAGAAATTCCCAAACAAATGTTTTTGAAGAGCCTCCACATTTTCCCTCCGATTCTGGCAGCCATGTTTTTCCCATCATCCATCTGGTTATGACATGTTTCCTCTTTAAATGTTCTAAACATGTTCTAGAACTTTTTAGAACATTTCTAGAACTTGCTGGTTCTATAAAAGTACTAAATAAGTTCTAGAACTTAATTTGAATTTTCTTTTACTTATTTTGCCCTTCTTTTCTTTCTTTCTCTATATACTGCTAGACCCTCGCTTGCGAGTATTATCGGCAAGTGTACTTTGTGCACTCCAGGTTGCAGGATGAAAGCCTACAAGTAATTTAAACCATATCTGAATTACCGTAGGGTTCTTTAACCTGCACAAGGGGTGACCTTCCCTGCAAAGGGGACATCCAGTTAACCTTCCCATCCAAAGGACCAGGCCTCCAGATAAGAGTGCGTATTGGAAAATTATTTTCTTTATTTCTCACCCAAAACATGTTTTATGTTTTGGGTACCCAAAAGAACCGTCTCATTGTCCAACCACTGAGCTACCTGATGCTTTCTGCTCTTGAGAAGTTTCAAAAATGTTCTAGAATTTATTAGTATATTTGTAGAATTAACTAGTTCTAAAAAGTAAGACAAATGTTCTAGAACTTAATTTGAATCATTTTTTAGAAGTTTCTGTCAACTTATTTTGTTCTTGAAAAGTTCTAAAAATGTTCTAGAATATTATTAGAACATTTGTAGAACTTACTGGTTCTTGATTTGTTCTAAAAATGTTCTAGAATATTTCAAGAACACTTATAGAATGGAAATCAGTTCTAGAATGTGTTTGATTTGTTCTATAACAATGTTCAAGAACAGTTGTAGAACAAGAGTTCTAGAACGAACATATTTACCTGTTTAGAAGTTCTAGAACAGTTCTAAATGTTCTAGAACAGTTCTAGAACACCTCCAATTTGTAGAACAAAATTTGGCAGGGGCTGTCACAGGGTCTTTGTATATATAGATCTTGCGGTAGAAGCCAGCTTTTACAGTGACGTAGTTGAGTGTTTGACTGTAAATCCAGCGACCTGGGTTCGATTCCCGGCTGGGACAGGTAAAATATTTTCACTCTACGACAATGGGGCCCATGGTAAATAACCCACCCTATGACCGTTCTGTGCAAAAATATCTCCCTTGGTCTCATTTCACGTGATTCCAGTACCTAGAAATTCAGGGACGAGTCCAAGAAATTCAGGGACGAATTTCAAATTGAAGGGGGTGAATGTCACAGGGTCTATGTATATATAGATACATTTCTACTGCCTTAATTTGCGGTAGAAGCCAGCTTTTACAGCAACGTGATAGAGTGTTTGACTGTAAATCCAGCGACCTGGGTTCGATTCCCCGCTGGGACAGGTAAAATATTTTTGCTCTACGACACATCAAACATCTCTCAATGCACAAAGTGCTGGTGCAATCGCTGATTTTTGTATGGTCCACATTTGCGGGCAATAATCTAATCGCTAAGCTTGTGGATTATCTTCCCAAATGTACAGATGTACCATACACTTATATACAGGAAGACAGGAAAACGTCCCAATATGATTGAAAAATTGTTGACTGGGACATCATAATAATCATCATAAGTAAATGTGAACTTTATCAAATTCAATAACCAAGCAGGCAAATGACACCAAAACAACGTCATATCAACGTCGTTATGACGTCACATCGACTTTGATATGACATTGTTTTATGGTTGTGTGCCTGCTGGGAACCTGCAGTTAATTTTGGTGCATTAAGAAGGACAACTTGCAATAATTGTTGATTTATGGTTTATTTTCTTGAGATATGCTAATTTTGATCCATAAACCTTCAAAAGTCATTAAAACCCTATTAAGAAAGATTGTTTGGGCAGAAGTTTATCATTAATAACCGATTTAGCAAATTTTGATGCCAGTTGCAGGTCCCTAGATAAAAGAGTGTGTATATTCAAAATAATTTTATCAAACCATGTCTGTTGTGGGTACTAGGTAGTAGGTACTCAGAAGAACCATTTCAATGAGATGGTTCTTTTGAGCACTCAAAGCAATATTAGAACTGTCACCCAATAGAATATGTTCTCAATTTTTCACTCAAAATTTCCTGGGGATTAGCTTCGAATTATTAGAAGTTTCATTAAAGGGAGGTAGACATAAAATATATAACCCCTCAAAATAATAGTATCAATTTTTTTTCTATCAAACATAAGTTTCGGCCTGTATCTCTAGTCTACAATTTTAGGCACCCAAAACAAAGTTATTTAAAGACAGTTATTAAAATAGATCATGAATAGGTCATACATGTATTCTCTGAATCCAGCATGTGTCCCAAATTTATTTCCAACTAGTGAGTATTTCAAAAATGAAGTTCAAATTGCAAGGTTTTACTGCATATTTTCAAACTGTGTTCTGTTTCTGTTTTCAGGTCACATGACAAAGAAAGGCACATGACAAAGGTCACATGACAAACCGTTAACAAGACAGAAGTAATCACTTGAATCAACAGGTAAACAACTGTGCTGTGTAGACGGGAAAACCCCAATCAGGAACTTGCAAAATGAAATTTTTCATCATGGTCTGCACCGTTTGCCAAGACAAAATCAACCGTCCCAACATAACTGAAAGTTGTTGACTGGGATTTATTAAGCCTCAACAAAGCAAACAAAAAGACAAAAGCAATCCGGTAGGAGAGTATAATTGAAAGTATTTTTCTTGTTTTTTAACCAAAACATATGCTGTGGGAACTCAAAAGAAAGGTCCTATTGAGCACAAAACACAATGTCTTGTTTAAACTATTTTCGCTCAAAGATTTTACCTATCTATGCCTACAAAATAGGCAATGTGTATTCTATGGAGTGGAGTCTTGTAGCGGCGTATTGGAGTGGAGTGGAGTCATATTGTAGAATTGAGTGCAGTTGTGGTGTGTGTGTGTGTTACTGAATTACGTAAAACGTGGCCACATACACACACACATCACAACTGCACTCCATTCTTCTTTTGCCACTCCATTCCACTCCAATACTCTGCTCCAAGACTTCACTCCATTGAATACATGATTTTATGAGCAAAGAGCAAGTACTTTTGCCACTCCAAAATTTGACTCCACTCCACTCCAGCACTCCATTCCAAAACTCTGCTCCAAGACTCCACTCCAAAACTCTGTTTCAAGACTCCACTCCATAGAATATACAATTTTGAGCACTCCGAAAATTTGACTCCAAAAATTGTGTATTCTATGGAGTGGAGTCTTGGAGCGGAGTTTTGGATTGGAGTAGAGTGGATCAGTAACACACACATCACAACTGCACTCCATTCTACTTTTGCCACTCCAAACTCTGACTCCACTCAACTCCAATACTCCACTCCTAAACTCAGATCTAAGTCTCCACTCCATAGAATACACGGTTCCTACAAAATCTATGAAGATGGAATAATTTATTACCACATCATTATCCAGAGCTAGTGGTCTTTTTTCACTCATCACAGACCATTTACTATAGTGTACCTGTCAGTCTTCTTATAAATTCTTCTTATTTATCTTTTTTGAGTTTTATACATTGTGCAATTACTCTAATTATTAGGATTCATATTCATAATTTCTTTATATTTAAATATGATCAGGCACACACACACACAGACACAGACACACACACGCACACACACACAAGTTGGCACACACACAAACACTTGCACATGCAGCTCACACATACATGCGACGAGCGTAGTGGCTCAGTAGTAGAGTACTTGACTTGAGAATGAGGGGTTGCAGGTTTGAGCCTCACCGGAGGCACTGCATTGTTTTGTTTGTTTTGATTCTTTATGTCCCATTCAACAATTTTTCAGTCATGTTAGGACAGATCTTCCTGGTTTAAACCCGTACTAAGCAGATGATATAAGTGATTTCTCAAGGACACAATGCAGTGCCTCCGGTGAGGCTTGAACCCGCAACCCCTCAATCTCTTACTAAACACTCTACAACTGAACCACCACGATCTGCACTGCATTGTGTCCTTGAGCAAGACACTTTTGCCGCTACTTAGTACCCAGGTTTAACCCAGGAAGACAGGAAATTGTCTCGACATGACAGAAAAAAATGTTGACGGGGATGTAAAGCATCAACACAAATAAAGAAAGACTATATAAGGGGGAAATGAGTTAAGTAAAAGTTATACAATGACTTGTCTGCCTGTACGTGGAGATATTCCACGAGCTCAATTTAGAGATTGGATTGAGGACAAACATGGTAGACGTTGCACATCACTAGATATTGGGTGCTAAAGTTGGTAAGAGTGGTATAAATAAAAAACAACAGTTTTTTAGATGTTGAAGGATTTATAATTTGGATAATTTTGGTAAATAACTTGTAAATATGTGCTATTATCTATTTCAAGGTAATAACCTGAAGTCATAAAAGTGGCAGGTGAAAAAAAGTGGTATATCATTAGTAAGTTTTTACTAAGTAAGTTCTGGAATTCAGCAGATTTTTTTCTTGTTATTATAGCCCTGCTTTGAAAAGGGGGGGGGGGGGGGGGGGAGCTATATAGGATTTGGGTTGTCTGTCCGTCCGTTCGTTTGTCCGTTCGTTCGTCATAATTTTTTGTTTCCCCTCAATATCTTCAGAATTCTTTTATAAAATTTATCCAAATTTTGTATGTGCATTGATATTGACATGATCTAGCTTGGGATTGTTGCACATCATTTTTCTCAAATTTTTACCAGAGTTATGGCCCTTTATTTACACAAAATTTCGTTTCTGCTCAATTTCTTGAGAACTACTAGACATATTTTATATGCATTGATATTGACCAGATCTAGCTTGGAATTAATACCCATCACTTTTTGGAAATTGGTACCAGAGTTACGGCCCTTTATTTACGTCAAAATTTCGTTTCAGCTCAATTTCTTGAGAACCATTTGGTAGAATTTCACCAAATATTATATATGCATTCATCTTGGCAGGATCTACTTTGGGATTGTTACACACCATTTTTCGCACATTTGTACCAGAGTCATGGTCCTTGATATTTGCCGAAATTTCGTTTCCGCTCAATATCTTGAGATCTAACCGACATCTTTCACAAAATTTTATATATGCATTCATGTTGACAAGATCTAGCTTGGGTTTGTTTCACGTCATTTTTCACACATTTGTACCAGTCATGGCCCTTGATTTACAACAAATTTTCTTTTCCGTTCAATACAAATGGACAGAATTTCACCAAATTTTATATATGCATTCATATTGACAAGATCTACGTTGGGATTGTAACACATCCTTTTTTGCACATTTGTTAGAGAGTTATGGCCCTTGATTTACTCCAAAATTTTGTTTCCCCTCAATATCTTTAGAACGAATGGACAGATTTTGACCAAACTCTACATAACTATTTATACTGACAAGATCTATTTTGGGATTGTTAGCATTCATTTTTCGCACATTTGTACCAGTGTTATGGCCCTTGATTTATGTCAAAATTTTGTTTCCGTTCAATATCTTGAGAATAAATGGACAGAATTTCACCAAAGTTTATGCATTCATATTGACAAGATCTACGTTGAGATTGTAACACATCACTTTTCGCACATTTGTACCAGAGTTATGGCCCTTGATTTACTCCAAAATTTTGTTTCTGCTTAATATCTTGAGAACAAAGGACAGATTTTGACCAAACTTTATTTAACTATTTATACTAACAAGATCTACTTTGGGATTGTTAGCTGTCATTTTTCACAAATTTGTCAGAGAGTTGTGGCCATTGATTGATGTCAGAATTACGTTACCACTCAATATCTTGAGACACTCTGGCCTTTAACTGCATGCAAGGCACTGCAGCGGGGCTATAGTCAGATTCTCTGACAATTCTAGTTTAACACATGTGATAATTTTACTCTATTTCAATATTTTGGCCATAAGGCCTTTATCAAGAAAAATATACGGTTCTGTTCCACCGACCAAAAATGGTGGTCAGCATCTTCTCTTGTACCACTGACCCAAAGTTTAGATATAATAAAGTGGACCAGATTCAAAATAATGACACATTTGTGTTTCCTTAATGCCCTTTACATGTTTACAAAAGTTGCTGAAACAGTTCTGCTCCACTGAACAAAATGGCCAGGTGCGATCTCTAAAAAGTTCAGAGCAAAATCAGAAAAATTCATCCATGTTTCGTTCAACTTATAAAACTCAAATTAATAACACTATGCATTAAAATTGATAAACAACTGGTGGTTTACAGATTTTGGTAGCATTATGAAATGATGTGCATAACAACATTGCGTACATAATGACAAATCTTAACTTTTTACTCCAGAAATGAGATTTCAAAGTAATCCTGACATCATATGATAAATAGAATCTAACATTCATGCTCTTGTGTTATTGAATTTATTAAACTTGTAGTGAAAAAATGATAAAACAGAGGTGAGCTTACATTTTTGTTTTTTCGCAATGAGTTTAATAAATTCAATAAAACACGATCCTCTATATTACAAATACAAAGAACAGAAGTTTGGTTTGATAGTTTTATACCACCCTAACCAACTTTAGCACGATATATCTCATGATGTGCAAGGTCTACACTGATGTAGGTGGTATAAAATAGTTATACCATGTTTGTCCACCTGTACGTAGGATAATCCACTCGCTAAAGCTTGTGGATTATCCCCACGTACAGGCGGACAACCCATGGTATAACTCTTACATAAATAGGTATATAAGGCCGGCCTAGGACAGTAGAAAATTATGGATAAAGTAATTAGATATGATGGATGACAAGTTAACTGTCTCTAAGATGAAAATACGTCTCCATAAGATCATTTACTTAACACATTATGATATGTTGTGTCTGTGTTACAATGACTTAAAGGCTTGAGGCCATGATTTAATATGTACGTAACCATAGATAAATGGCAGTGCACATATCTAGATCGAGGAGCACAGTCGGCTCAGTGGTAGAGTGTTAAAATTGGAATCGAAGGGTCACTTAAGTTAAAGATTCACTGAAGGCACTCCGGGCCGCCTTGCGCAGCTGGTAAAGAGTCTGGCTGCAGATACTTGTCAGGGGTCACAAGTTTGATCATGGCCCGTTCTCATACTTCGTCGAGATTGATCATGAAATAATTACTACCGCCATTCTCCTCCCTTCTGCTGATTCAAGAAGGGTTGTTGTCAGTTACAAGCTAAATTTAAGTATGTGCACGGATTACTGATTAACGGCTTAGTCAGGCTTGCCCTGGAAAAAGTGTGGTTAGGTGAACTGACCATCCCGACATGACCATAGCTGTTGACTGGGACGTTAAGCATCAAACCAAACCAAACCAAATCACTGATTCTTTAGGCACTGTGCTGTGTCCTTTAGGCAAGGCATTTTATCCTCTGCTTACTGGTAGTACTGGTCATTAACCCAGGAAGACAGGAAACATCCCAACATGATTGAAAACTTGTTGACTGGAATATAGCATCAACACAACAACCATATATTATTATATAACTTTCAAAAGTAAATGCTATTACTGCTCTATTTGAAAGGAGAGAGTCATCTCTATGAAAGTTATGTGGCCGGACCAGGGCTCACACTCACGACCCCTCTATTGCATGTCATACCGTAGAAATCAAGATTAGCAATCCAACTTGCTACCAACTATGCTACCCAGACTGACATGTTACGGGTAATTGCCATATAATGGGCACATACTGTATATATTAATCTTTCTTTTGTAAAAGTTACTGAGTGAAATATTACTGACTGTTTCCTTTCATCTTCCAATATGTTACTTTTACAAAGTAAACAAAATTCCCAGATGGCCGTTATATTTGAGTCAATGTCAAAATTCGTCAAATTTTGAAAAAAGTAAAAGGAAAAATATGAATTAAATAAAATGATATTCTTTTTTCATGAAAGTAACAAGTTGTTTCTGAAAATACTATGAAAAGTGAAAAGCAACCTTAACAGCCAATCAGATCCTTATAATTAAGTTTCAAAGATCACATGACCAGATAAAATGTCAATACCGTAACAAACTTTAATTCCTGTTTTTTCTTCAAATCTCGTCTTGGATATTTATTTTGTTGCATTGGATAAGTTCAATAAATCATGTATTTAATTGTATCAAAGGTAAAATTTGAACAAAATGATTAGTTATGACAATGAGCAAAGGTAAAATGCATTTTTTATCTTTTAAGTGATTTAGCATACTATTTTCTCAGTATTTTGCTTAAAAACCACATTTCTAGAAAATTACAATGCTTTGGTATGATTGTAATCAACCAAAGGAATTGATCAGGTACTTCAAATCTACATTTTGTCTCTGTCTGATATACTTTTTTCACAAAAACATGACTGTTACGGTACTTGACAAAAATGTTACGGTATTGACCTTTAAAGAATATATGCTAGCGTAATTCTTCTGTTTAAGATTTGGTGTAGAGCACTGTTGACCATATTGCAATGTGAATACTCTTGACACATGTGCACAGAAAGAATTTTGGAATATATGGTAGATTGCATTTATTTCAAATATTGTTACGGGTTTGACAAAACCGTTACCGTATTGACAAACCCTGCCTGAAAACAAAACAATATGTCAATACCGTAACAAACTGTTTATACTCAAATTCATCATTCAATTGTGTTTTATGCTTCTGTTTAAATTTGTGAAGCATTCTTATCATAAATTCACTTAATAAACTTGACTAAAAACTAATATCATTGCATTCAAAACTGTACTTTTTTGACAGCATATGTCAAAACCGTAACAAGATGTGTCAATACCGCAACATTTTCATCGTTACGGTATTGACTGTTACGGTATTGATATATTCTACATATTTTTTTACCTAAAATAATGATTACTCCCTAAAACATTGCAACAAGAGTGATTTTTTGTTGAGAAATTTTATTTGGTCAAGATGTTAAAACCAGAAATTTTTTATCAAATTCCATTGTCCATTTTTGTGTTACGGTCATTTGACACAAAAAAAATATACTATAAAAATTTCACTCACCAAAACAGTATTTTCTTTTGCCAGTTCTGTAGATGCTTTACAAAACACATGTATTCTTAGTAAACAGAAAGTGTCAAATTAGTATGACAGAAAACCAGATTCAGCACCATTATGGATCCAGTATTATTTTTGCAATTTATCAAGTGTTACGGTCTTGACATAAACGCTTGGGACAGAGGTTTTTTGGCAAAAAAATGCAAAAAATGTAATGAAAAATCGCATATTGAAACCTCCTACATTTACTTTGATAATGCTTTTATCAATACAGCCAGTTAAAATTCCTGAGAAAATAACAGTTTTTTTAATAATTCTTGTCGAAAGTTCAATTTTTTCCGTTGGACGGGCAAAAATGCCAAAAAATGGGGTTTTAATCCAATAAAAAATATATTTACACACCAATATTTTTCAGTCTTATCAGCTAGCCTTATTAAGTATGATCAGTAGTATTGTGTGAAGAAAAAAAAATTATGATCACATCAGCGGTTTTCATAAGATATGAAACAGACAAGAATTTTGACGAATTTTGACATTGACTCATTTAGGGTGGTAGTAAACAATATGGAATATTCATTGGCGGCGGTTTAGGATAATTATGCTATTCTTGTTTCAGGTGTGTATCAAAAAATTATTTTTCTTATTTCTCGACCAAACCTTATGTTTTTGGTACTCAAAAGAACCGTCTCAATGAGACGGTTCTTTTGAGCACCCAAAACATATGTTAAAATTGATGGGGAAGAAAGTATTTACAATTGTACGCTGAAAGTTTTGTTTATGAAAACCTATGCTTGCTTTGTCGAAACGTGTCATATGGGAATTCATTAGAATCACAGTGTATCTTCCTATCTTAACCCCTTGTGTACTCAGGAACCAGTAAATAGGTACTTCAAATATGGCAAACAGTAGTTATACTCATCTCTATAGATGACCTTGAGGACCTTTTTTCCCTATATACTCTATGTAAATGATGTCATCACGCCCGGTGCAGTCAATTTTCGGAACCAGTCAGAACCGGTCCGCGTCAATATCAGCGGTGATGACCAATGGTTTATTTTTAGAAAATTAATCGATGATGCGGGTGATGCAATTGAGCAGACGATAAAATTTATTTTTGTAGAATACTTTATTCATACCTGTTTGACCTTGTTAAAAGTGCAGAGTTTTCCGATATTTTATCAGTTATTCTACAAACAGCGACCAGTCAAGTTCTCCATCACTGTCCATATAACAGATACAGGTACGTTGAAGCAGACGATTTTTTTCACAAATATTTCACCATCAGGTGAAAATCTATAGGTGGGTGTTTAACTCTTTGCCTGCTAATGGCGATTATTGTCGTCTGCTGATAAATTTTGCAAACGGTTTGGTCCCTGATCAGGCCTGACAAAACGTCAGACAATTGTGTATTACAGATTTTGTTTTTACAAAGTTGAGTTTTTAAACGAATGCAAAATTACCTTGCATGCAAAGAGTTAGAAAGCACACCAGGGAAAAGGGTCAGTTGCGCAAATGGCTATAAAGGTTGTTTTCCCACTGTGCAGCTCTTTTTGTACTCGTCTTTTGTATAATTTAGATCAAGTTGAGACATGTCTTGCTATATATACTGATTACAACACTTTTCATCTATAAAAGTAATACTTTTTTATCAATACGCTCATTCATCGAAAAAGAATCCAAACCAGACGAATTTTCTTTCCATACAGGTAAATTGTTGATAAATTGTTCTCTAACGTCGTACAGGTATTATTCATTCAAGATGGGTTTAATTCCCTTCCCCTGTTGAATGTAAAATTAAACAGAAAATCGTTTTTTTTTTTTTTCTTCTTGGATCAGACAGTTTTTGAATGTGTAAAAAGGATTTATCTACAAGATGATATTAATTTTATACACAATAAACATGTCGCTTTAACTCTTAGCTGCTGATAATCTGTGCAAACAGCTTGGACCCAGATAAGGCCTAACAAAAGTGTCAACCTGTTATACCTTGGTGTAAAACTGTCAGTTTTCCGATATTTTTCATTTATCCATATACATTTTCATTAACAGACGATTTTTTCACAAATATTTATGTTTTACTCGACCTTTTATGTGTTTAACTTGAAACCTGCTTATGGCGACGTGTGTCATCTGCTAATAAACTTTGCAAACAGTTTGGATCCAGATCAGGTTCTACAAACCAGTTTGAAGCAAACCTGTTTGAGAAGATAGTATTTCTAAAGGAAATTTACAAAGTTGATCTTAAAATACTCGTCAAACGACAAAATCACAGACAAAGAGTTCGCATCTTTCGCCTATAACGCTGTAAATACTATTGTATTTTATTTAAACCTTATGAAGTCAGGGCCAGTTCGCTGTTAAAAAGGGTGAAAAAATATAAAACTTCTGTGCATAGTGTCAGATAGTTCTGAACCTGTTTGACCTTGTTAAAAGTGGTGGCGGTGGCATAACTCCCTGTGGCAGTGGTATGCCTCCTTGTGGCAGCGGCGGCGGTCGCGGCGGTGGTGGCGGCGGTGGCGGCGGCGGTGGTGGTGGCGGCGGTGGCGGCGGCGGCGGCGGCGGTGGTGGTGGCGGCGGTGGTGGTGGTGGCGGTGGTGGTGGCGGCGGCGGTGGTGGCGGCGGCGGCGGTGGCGGTGGCGGCGGTGGTGGTGGCGGCGGCGGTGGTGGCGGCGGCGGCGGTGGATTCGGAATCAATGTATATATACCGGTGCCTTTTTACATTCATTTTAGTCACAAATAGACTTACTCGCATGTTTATGTACAATCAGTCATACCAGTATCTTAAACAATTACCTGATATTACGAAGGCTATCAACAACACACCAACGCGTCCCTTGGGAAATATGGCGCCTTCAACAGTCAACAAATCAAACGAAGATGAAGTGAGACTCCGTGAGTATTTGGTACGTACCAGATACTCACGGAGTCTCACTTCATCTTCGTTTGATTTGTTGACTGTTGAAGGCGCCATATTTCCCAAGGGACGCGTTGGTGTGTTGTTGATAGCCTTCGTAATATCAGGTAATTGTTTAAGATACTGGTATGACTGATTGTACATAAACATGCGAGTAAGTCTATTTGTGACTAAAATGAATGTAAAAAGGCACCGGTATATATACATTGATTCCGAATCCACCGCCGCCGCCGCCACCACCGCCGCCGCCACCACCACCACCGCCACCGCCACCGCCGCCACCACCGCCGCCGCCACCACCACCGCCGCCACCACCACCGCCGCCACCACCACCGCCGCCACCACCACCGCCGCCACCACCACCGCCGCCGCCACCGCCGCCGCCGCCGCCACCGCCGCCACCACCGCCGCGACCGCCGCCGCTGCCACAAGGAGGCATACCACTGCCACAGGGAGTTATGCCACCGCCACCACTTTTAACAAGGTCAAACAGGTTCAGAACTATCTGACACTATGCACAGAAGTTTTATATTTTTTCACCCTTTTTAACAGCGAACTGGCCCTGACTTCATAAGGTTTAAATAAAATACAATAGTATTTACAGCGTTATAGGCGAAAGATGCGAACTCTTTGTCTGTGATTTTGTCGTTTGACGAGTATTTTAAGATCAACTTTGTAAATTTCCTTTAGAAATACTATCTTCTCAAACAGGTTTGCTTCAAACTGGTTTGTAGAACCTGATCTGGATCCAAACTGTTTGCAAAGTTTATTAGCAGATGACACACGTCGCCATAAGCAGGTTTCAAGTTAAACACATAAAAGGTCGAGTAAAACATAAATATTTGTGAAAAAATCGTCTGTTAATGAAAATGTATATGGATAAATGAAAAATATCGGAAAACTGACAGTTTTACACCAAGGTATAACAGGTTGACACTTTTGTTAGGCCTTATCTGGGTCCAAGCTGTTTGCACAGATTATCAGCAGCTAAGAGTTAAAGCGACATGTTTATTGTGTATAAAATTAATATCATCTTGTAGATAAATCCTTTTTACACATTCAAAAACTGTCTGATCCAAGAAGAAAAAAAAAAAAAACGATTTTCTGTTTAATTTTACATTCAACAGGGGAAGGGAATTAAACCCATCTTGAATGAATAATACCTGTACGACGTTAGAGAACAATTTATCAACAATTTACCTGTATGGAAAGAAAATTCGTCTGGTTTGGATTCTTTTTCGATGAATGAGCGTATTGATAAAAAAGTATTACTTTTATAGATGAAAAGTGTTGTAATCAGTATATATAGCAAGACATGTCTCAACTTGATCTAAATTATACAAAAGACGAGTACAAAAAGAGCTGCACAGTGGGAAAACAACCTTTATAGCCATTTGCGCAACTGACCCTTTTCCCTGGTGTGCTTTCTAACTCTTTGCATGCAAGGTAATTTTGCATTCGTTTAAAAACTCAACTTTGTAAAAACAAAATCTGTAATACACAATTGTCTGACGTTTTGTCAGGCCTGATCAGGGACCAAACCGTTTGCAAAATTTATCAGCAGACGACAATAATCGCCATTAGCAGGCAAAGAGTTAAACACCCACCTATAGATTTTCACCTGATGGTGAAATATTTGTGAAAAAAATCGTCTGCTTCAACGTACCTGTATCTGTTATATGGACAGTGATGGAGAACTTGACTGGTCGCTGTTTGTAGAATAACTGATAAAATATCGGAAAACTCTGCACTTTTAACAAGGTCAAACAGGTATGAATAAAGTATTCTACAAAAATAAATTTTATCGTCTGCTCAATTGCATCACCCGCATCATCGATTAATTTTCTAAAAATAAACCATTGGTCATCACCGCTGATATTGACGCGGACCGGTTCTGACTGGTTCCGAAAATTGACTGCACCGGGCGTGATGACATCATTTACATAGAGTATATAGGGAAAAAAGGTCCTCAAGGTCATCTATAGAGATGAGTATAACTACTGCAAACGGTGAAGATCGTGATGAAATGCCGCAAGATGGGGCATTTCATAAAGGTCTGCACTGTATGTTAATCTTAAAACAACATATTTGTCTTGGCTTGTTAACATACAATTTATTATGATGAAAATGTCAGAACAAATTGGATGCAAGAATCATTCAGACAAAAACGAACAGTCAATGCCAATGTGTTCACAAAATCTGATCAAAATAAATGAGTCCCTGAGCGCAGTGGTTCAGTGCTAGAGTGCTCAACTTGAAATTGAGGGGTCACTTGTTCGAGCCTTACTGGAGGCTTTGTGTTATTTTCTTATCCTCTGCTTTGTACTGGTTCAACCCAGGAAACGACCAGACATGACTGAAGATTTGTTGACTGGGATGTAAAACATCAAAGCAAATCAGTTAATGCTGCATGCTAGGTAATTTTTCATGCTTTTGTTGTCCCTAAGCTCCAGCTAGATCTGCTGACTTTCCAAAATTAACTTTCTCAATAATTTTTTTCAGGAACACCAACAGTTTCGTTCTTTTGGTCCTGATCTTGGTCCAAACTGTTTGTAAAGGTTATCAGCGAACAGCAAAAGTCACTGCTGGATAGGAAATAGTTTATAGAGAATATTAAGGCAGACTATTAGGGTAGTTACTTTGGGTGTAATTGAGCAATTATCTGTGTTTGTTGTCAGTTATTGCCTAAGGCTTCTTGTTTTTAAACTGTGTGCTCTTCTGTTTAGAAGAAAACAGAATATTGCTGGGCCAAAAACTAAGATTCGCACTGAGATAAAGGTAAATTTATATGGTTCTTTTGAAAGATTAAAGCTTTTTGGGTGAAAGTAGGAAGATTGCTGCACAGATAGAGAGATTTACCATATTTGCTCAAGTAAGTTCTTCTCTATCACACATATGCCATTTTAACATAGTACAAAGTTTCTTAACCAAGTTACCATCAATTTTAACATGTGTTTTGGGTGCCCAAAAGAACCGTCTCAATTAATTTTTAATTGCACAGTCTTTCAAGAGGCCTGCTTTATCCAGTGATTCAAAAGTTTTGTGAAAAATTAAGACATTTATTGGTAATTTTAAAAAAGCAATGTTTTAATAAAATATGAATAAATGTCTAAATTATTTCATTTTTTTTTTTCAACCAACTTTAGAACTCAATTAATTTTACATGCTATTGGCAACACTTTAGCCTTTACAAGCAGTTTGGACTAAGATCATGCCTGACATTTTGTCTCAACTGATCTGTAGACTGATCTGAATCCCAGCTGTTTGACACTCTGATTACTCTAAGGAGCGCAGTGACTCAGTGGTAGAGTGCTTGACTCGAGATCAATGTGATGCAGGTTCGAGCCTTACCTGAGGCACTATGTATGTTGTGTTCTTGAGCATGACACTTTATCCTCTGCTTAGAACTGGTTCAACCCAGGAAGACCTGTCTTGACATGACTGAAAATTGTTGACTGGGACGTAAAGAATCAAATCAAACTAACTCTGATTTCATTTCACAAAACTCCATACTAATGGTATTCTTGAAAAAAAAAATTTTAGTAAAAAAGAAAATAATAATTAAAAAATCTGCTTACAAAAATGCAAAATTTACCCACATGCAAAAAATCAAACAAGAGTTCTATGTTTATGTATAGGACTTTATTGGAAATAAGATTTGATGGTTCCACCGTCCATCATGTTTAATGTTAGTTTTCAAGGTCCCTATTTTAAGAAGAACTTCGGTAGACGGAAGGAGACCCTATTAGGTTAAATAGCCTTGGCGGCACTTGAATGGATTGTTGTTTTGTCTGAATTGGGTAACCGAAATATATATCTCATTCTGTTCAGTGGGTTAGTTTTTAATTTACAAACTGTCCTTGTCTGTCAATTTAGTCTTGAGTCGAACAGTTACTAGTATGGTCAAAACTGGATATTTGATATGAGTTCATTTTGAATTAATTTTCGCATCTGGATATATGGATGGTGTCCATTTAACATATCGGGTAAGTTGAAATGAACTCTTGTACTGATGAACCCCGATTTATACTTTTTTGAAAACAATGAAGCCATCTGATCTGAATCCACACTGTTTTCCACACCGATTGAAAACACATGCTTATACATGGAATGCTGGAGGTTAACAGGATAAAAATTGGGGAGGAGGGTAGAGCATCACAAGGGTTAAATTGGTAATGTCAGAGAGCGCAAATAAACGAGCAGTGATCTTACCTTGTTTTGTTTTGTTTGTTTGATTTGATTCTTTACGTCCCATCAACAATTTTTCAGTTATATAGGGACTAGTCTTGCTGGGTTGAACCAGTACAAAGCAAGGATAAATGTGTCTGGCTCAAGGACCACAACGCAGTGACACCGGTGAGGCTCTTGAACCCGCGGCCCTTCGGTCTCGAGTCAAGCACTCTACCACTGAGCCACTGCGCTCCCTATTACTGTAAATCAATAAATAAAACCCTCGAGAAAATTTGCGTATTTACAGTACCTTGTTTTTGGCCATTCTGAGTGCATAAGGAGTAAACTGTGTTGTGTATGATGAAACTGTCATGTGCTTTATTATATACCTATAAATGATACGACTTTAGAACTGTCTGTTTTCTGGCCATCTGATACAGAAAGCCGGATCAACGAACTGAGGTTTTCTGAATCCATATATCACTATCCTTTAAAACGAGGCTAACGTCGGTTACCTGCTTTTGCGGCGACGTTAAGTAAAGTAAATTTCAAGCATGGAACCAGAGACGGAAACATGATGACGTAACATCATATTATATTACGTAAATATGACGTGACAAAACATAATGGCAAACGTTCCCGCAATTTTTTCTGGATTAGAGACCAAAACAATTTGTAAAATCAAAATATTGTCAGAAAAAGGTATATAATAAACATATTTTATAAAAGTAACTTGATCTGGCGTACAGTATGACGTCTCGTGGATGAGGCCATACCATTTGATCACCCTCAACACTTCGCATCTTGTGTGATCCGATGGTATGACCTCCTACACTCGACGTGATACAGTACGCCAGATCAAGTTACTATTATAATAATGTGTATATATCCCACCCGGGAAATATTGTTTGTTGATGTGACACACTCCTGACGTGCAAGGTATCTCATGAACTATGGGGCCTTTTGCAACTGGCTCTATTACATTGGGGCATGATGAAGTCTATCAAGTTTTGGTGATCTTGGCCTAATAATTTTCAAGGTCACTGTGGAGCAAAGTAGGTCAAATTTGAGCCTTTGTGGTGGAGAACATCTACTTTCCCTACTGGTTATCGAGTTTTGTTTGTTGCCTGTTGCTTTAAACTAACATAAAGCAGTTGAGTCTGAGCAGGGCCCCATTGGAACGTACACAAAGGAGCAGTCAGCTAGTAAGTGGCAAGACATAACTGACACTGCTTCCTCACGTTGCACTATGAGTTGCCTGCTGCCTGCTTAATCTTCGTTCTAGTTGGTTTGAAGAAAAACTTGACTAAAACAGTGTGTACCCCAAAATATAATTTTCTTATTTCTCAACCAAAACATATGTTGTGGGTACACAAAAGAACCGTCTCACTGAGACATATACTTAAGCTGATGGGTAAGACATATTTACAATTTTATGCTCTCTGAACCTATGCAAAAACATCCTTTTAGCCGAGGAGGGAAGTTGTATTGGGGTAATTAATGGATCCATAATTGAGCTGCACTGTTTTGAAATAAAGCAGTCTAGTTTATAGCCCAATTTTCTGATCTTGATCTTGATAATAAAACTGGCATATGAGATATGAATGCCTGATTAGTATTATTAATGCAGTGTACCGTATATAGTTCAATTAGTGGTCTGTGTATAGTCCAATAAACATTTGGGTCATTTCAATTTAGGACAGGTCATAAAATGACATTTTTGAGACAAAATTGGGGGCAATTATTGTGTTTGCATTTCTGACCAAATTGACTTGCATTTTTTGCCACATTAATTGTCCAATAATTTGCAGCATTCATTTTAACATGGGGTATAAATCTAATAAAACCTGAAAGATATGCTGTTACAGAAAAGAGAATAGTTTATATTGATAATTTTTTTATTTTGCTTCCAAAATTTTTTCTATGGGTGCCAATTGGAATTTACTCATTGAGGCAATTCCAATAAGCTCTCATTATTCTGATTCCTAGATAAAATAGCGAAATATAATTGTCTCAAATTAATTATTATCACATTCATCATAAATTTATCTGGAGATTTGTTATGTTATGACAGCCAGATGATTAGTTTTGCTAGAGGGGGCGGATCCATTAGTCATGTGACCATCATGTGACAGATGGCCTCCCAAGGCACTGTGCAGTTTGAAAAGAAACCAATGCATAATTGAGTAAGTTTAAAGTAATTAGTTTTAATATTATGTCAACAGGTTGGAAATAGGATCATTTTAAATTGAAATGTGTTACTTTAGGTGAAAATCGTTGGATAATTTTTAGTTGGGAATGGTAAGAAATCTAGCTTGTTGCAGTGTAGATTATACCTAGCAATATTATAGTTGCAGTTTGATGTTGTATGTTGTTGACTTGTCTAATGTGATAACCTTGGTAAGCATGCTGGGTAATTTTGCATACTTTTAGCCCTCTACAGCTTTAAGCCTTAAAGCGCCAAGAAAAAAATGTGTCTGAAAATGTTGTCTGCTGAAGTCGTCTACTGCTAATAATTGCCTTACATTACTGACAAATTAAGGATAGAAGCAAACAGCTTGGACCCAGAACAGACTGCTCCTATTTGCCATAGAGGCTTCTTAAACATTTCTGCAGACGAGAAAAGCAGACGACTTTTGTTGCGATTGGCGCATTAAGGGTTAAATGTGACCACCTGGTGTTGTTGACTTGTCTAATCTGATAACCTTGGTAAGCTGTAGATTAATGATTGAGTGCTAAAAAGTATGCAAGATTACCCAGCATGCAAAGAATTACTTTTGCTTGTTGGTCTAAAAACTATGTTTTGAACTTGTAGCACCACAGGAATATTAAAATGAGCTGTGACATGTGATTTCCAACAATGTGGCATTTTGACAAGTGTAGACTCAGATGATCCTCTGCAGCCTCCTTTTAAGCTTAGAAACTCCAAATATTGCTCAGTCAGTAGCTTAACACTCATAGAATACTCAAGCGACTTGCAAAGGCTCTGATCAGACTGCGCGTTTGTGCAGGCTGATCTGAGGCTTTGCTGGTCGCACATAACACATTGTTGGAAATCTCATGCACTGGCTCATTAATGAAGTCTTGGTTTGCATGATAGGGTAATTATATATTGCAAAATTCCTATAGATTAGAGAAATCTTAACATCTCTTAAAGTTTGCTTATATCTTATCAAAAACATATGTTGTGGGTATTCATTAGAAGCGTCTGGATGAGATGCTTCCAATGAGGACAAAGACAAATGTGTGCATGGAGTAATGAATAAAATATCAGCTTTTTTGGTCAGAATGAAAAAAGTGCATCTTATCTAAGGCAATGGAGTGAACCAGTTAATGAAAACAGAGAATGCTTCTTTTACATAAGTAGTGTAATATCTAAGACTGCTGGAGGTCTGTATAGTTTCACTGAGTCTATCAGTCAGTTCAAGATCTTTCTCAGAAGCTTTAGGATAAGCTGGATAATTATGGGGATGTTTTTTAGCAGAATTTCATGTAAACAATAAATGAGCCGCAACACGAGATTTCCAACAATGTGGTATTTTGACAAGTGTAGACTCAGACGAGCCTGTGGAGCCTCCTTTTAAGCTTATAGAAACTACAAATGGCTTAACACTTATAGAATTTTCAAGCGGCTAGCAAAGGCTCTGATCAGACTGCACGTATGCACAGGCTGATCTGAGGCTTTGCTAGTCGCACATACCACATTGTTGGAAATATCTCATGTGGCGGCTTAAATATCAGGAATAGTTTTGTCTCATGTGGCGGCTTAAATATCAGGAATAGTTTTGACTGGAACAGTGGGACAGAACTTTGTAAACCTGTACTCACACCAGAAAGGCACATGCAGTGATCACAAAATAATCAACTTCAATCACCAAAATGTGTACTTTTTTGTGATCAGAAACATAGTTTTGTTAAAAAAATTGTGTACCTACCCAGTGTGGTATTGGGCTGGTGAATAAATAACAATAGTTTGACAGCATTCAGAAATTAACTCAATGGGATGTCATGTGCGTGCATCTATGGTATTAACAGGACGTATAACAGATAAAGCTAAAAAGGACCCAAAACACATATAAGAAAATCTTCACAATTTTGCGCACAAAACTTTTGTTTATCTGGACTAATGGGATTATAGTTCTCTATATTTAAAAGATTAAAATTTGTTTTTATCAGATATCAGTACCTTGAATTCTCAGGATTTTCACCACTTGATCTTTTTGGAGTAGTGCTCTGTGTGGACTTAACATATTCTAATCTGTGTTTAATGGCACTTGACTGATAAAGTCCGCTTTTGGGATTTATACCAGGTATAACTCTTACCTATCTTAATCTATCTGATCAAAGATATAAATGTTTTATGAGAAGTTTAGGTTTACTGTCCAAGTCACTGCACTGTTACTGTTGTTGAGCCGTATACAGTAAAACCTGTCTTAAGCGGCCACTCAAAAAGAAGACCAAAAATTGGTCTTCAAAACCGATTATCGCTTAATGCAGGTCAAAAGTATTGCAGAATGCTCTCTTGGACCTGCATTAAGCTACCATTTGTCTTAAAGATCTTTGTTTTGTCTATTTTTGAGTGGCAACTTAAGACAGGTTTTACTGTATGTGGAATTATAGGCTGAGAGTCTTCCATCTTTAATGTGTGTTTTCTTTTGAACTTTTGGATTGGTCTATTTAATACTCCTTATAAGGAGGGCTGTGATTTCTAATTTATTTGATTTAGTGAATATGGCTTATAAGTGCAGACTCTAATGAGATTGTCGCCAAAGGTAATTATCAACATATATTCACATAATAATATATTTTTATTATCTTCTATTATGTTTATCAACAGTATTTTACTTAGTAGCCTACAATGGCAAACTGAGGATGGCATGATACTGGGAAACCAGTAAGGCATCCCACAAGTGCACCTCAGCAGGCTTAGCACTCAGGCATCCCACTAGTGCACCTCAGCAGGCTTAGTACTCAGGCATCCCACTAGTGCACCTCAGCAAGCTTAGCACTCAGGCATCCCACTAGTGCACCTCAGCAAGCTTAGCACTCAGGCATCCCACTAGTGCACCTCAGCAGGCTTAGCACTCAGGCATCCCACTAGTGCACCTCAGCAGGCTTAGTACTCAGGCATCCCACTAGTGCACCTCAGCAGGCTTAGCACTCAGGCATCCCACTAGTGCACCTCAGCAAGCTTAGCACTCAGGCATCCCACTAGTGCACCTCAGCAGGCTTAGTACTCAGGCATCCCACTAGTGCACCTCAGCAGGCTTAGCACTCAGGCATCCCACTAGTGCACCTCAGCAAGCTTAGCACTCAGGCATCCCACTAGTGCACCTCAGCAAGCTTAGCACTCAGGCATCCCACTAGTGCACCTCAGCAGGCTTAGTACTCAGGCATCCCACTAGTGCACCTCAGCAGGCTTAGCACTCAGGCATCCCACTAGTGCACCTCAGCAGGCTTAGTACTCAGGCATCCCACTAGTGCACCTCAGCAAGCTTAGCACTCAGGCATCCCACAAGTGCACCTCAGCAGGCTTAGTACTCAGGCATCCCACTAGTGCACCTCAGCAGGCTTAGCACTCAGGCATCCCACTAGTGCACCTCAGCAGGCTTAGCACTCAGGCATCCCACTAGTGCACCTCAGCAAGCTTAGCACTCAGGCATCTCACTTGAAGTCACCTCTGCACTCAGGCATCTAACTAGGGCACCTTTAAAGCAGGCTTAACACTTGACTATAAAAACTTACAAAAAAACAAAATTCCTAGTCAACTTTAACAATGCACATTAGTTGATTATTTTGGTGTAGTCTTTACATGAAATTACCTTAAAACATGGGTATTTATTGATAAACTTAGAGTAGCTTTTATCATAATGTCATAATTTTGAATTGTTTAGTATGTATGAAAAATTCTGTAAAAAATTCAAACAAAATTATTTGTGTGAAAATCAAACCATAGCCATCTCATCTGATGGCTTCAGAGAATTGCTGTTTAAATGTTTGCCAAGATTTAAATTCAGTATGGCAAAGTGATTATAGATTAGTTTGATGGGTTTATGATATACTTAATATAAATTGTTACTCATATTTTATGCTGTTGGGATACGGTTGCAACCTAAATAGGTAATATTACAAATCCTTATTGTTTTAAATGTATACATACGTAATCTTATGTGCATTTTTATGTGGTAATTATTCAGAAGATTGCATGTCACTTTGGAGACAGGAATTTAGGTTATGTTGTTGGCTGTGGTCCCATTAATATTAATGGAGTTGCAACAACAGTGAAGAACCAGATGAAGTACCACAGGAAATGGGCGCTGCACAATACACTGTTAAAATTTGCTAAGACAACATAGATTTTTAGGGACAGAATTAGGATATTGCTTGGCTAACTATGGCTTTTTTTTTTGTTTTCTTGCTTTACGTCCTAAGTCAACAGCAATGGTCATGGACGGTCAGTTCACCTTACCAGTCACCTTTTCCTGGGCAGGCTTGAACAAGTGGTTTACCAGTAATTCGTGCACATACTTTCCCTTGTAACTGACAACAACCCTTCTTGAATGATTCAGCAGAAGGGAGGAGAATGACCGTAGAAATTATTTCATGATCAATCTCCACAAAAATATGGTACCGGGCCGGGATCGAACTGGCGACCCCTGGATCTGCAGTCAGATACTGTATACTCCAGTATACTCCTAAATGCATACAAGGCAATTAAACAATGGAAAAAAGTGAGTTTGATCAGGAATACCACAACTGCACACTCACTAGTAGACCAACCCATGGCACCATGAGAAAGAGCCACAAAATACTAACAGTCACATAATGCAGCATTTCAACAGTGTCTGTTCTGTTTGCTAAGAGAAAGAAATACAATATTATTTGGAGATTATAACCTGTGACAGCTAAATGCGGTGCTGTGAGTTGGACTGTGATCTGTGATTGTGGCATTTCCTCGTCATTTCCCAGTATGAACTCTGGATAAGCAGTCCACAGCAAACATTTTAGCATGGAATTACAGAAAAGTATCACCCTTCAAATCCTGCATTTTAGAAATTAGAAAAATGTTATCTGGCAAGCGAAAACATTTTACAATCTGTTAAAAACACATTCTCATGGTATATTTGCGTCTAGTATTGGTGAATTAACCGTGAGCAAACTAATTTGGCACGGTTTTTCATATGTTTTTAATTCGTGTAATGACTCGTAGCATGTATTTGCTTGCTCATATGTGAAAACCTTTAACCCACTACTCAGGATATTAAGAGATATTTTGATTTAATTGTTTTGCATTTAAAAGCAAGAAAATGGGTCTTGAATTTTGGGTGATAATGAGCTTCCAATTGTATATATTAAGGTAATTCATCTTAAATTCAAAAAACATTTTTTTTAAAAAAGAAAGCAGAGTAAATCATAAACAAACAAAAAAGATATTACATTTTAAAGGTTCAATATATATGTTACTTGTTCCGGATAGAAGAAAATTTAATTCAGCATAAAACAGCATTTTAACCCTTTATTTGCTGCAATTTAATTTTGTCGTCTGCTGATATTTACCTTTGCAAACAGTTTGACCCAGATCAGACCCGACATAACGTTGGGCATGATCTAGATCCAAGCTGTTTGACACTCTGATGGTATTCCTGAAAGAGTTTTTTGAAAATGTAGATTTTGAAAAAAAATGAGCAGATTCATGACAGAAAAAAGCATGGAAAATTACCAAGCATGCAAAGAGTTAATCCTTATGTCAACTACAAAAAAAGATTTTTGTCAATCACATTTTATGTGAACATGACTATAATAATGTTCAACTTGTGGGTTTCAGTCATTCATGATTGTTGTCCTATCAGAGTTCCTTGGGGGCTATGACCGGTACTTTTGCCACTATTGCTGATAACAGTACTGTGTAGCATTCGTATCATAGGAAGGAAAAATACTTTTCTTATTTCTCTATCAAAACATATGTTGTGGATACTCAAAAGAACTGTCTCAATCAGACCGTTCTTTTGAGCACCCCATACTTATATGAAAACTGATGGGTAAGAAAATATTTTCAATTTTAGCCGCGACATGAGATTTCCAACAATGTGGTATGTGCGACCAGCAAAGGCTCAGACCAGCCTGCGCATACCCGCAGTCTGATCAGAGCCTTGCTCATCGCTTGGATATTCTATGAATGTTAAGCTACTGACCAAACAGCATTTCGGGTTACTACACTTAAAGGGAGGCTGCACAGGCTCGTCTGAGTCTACACGTGTCAAAATGCCACATTGTTGAAAATCACATGTCATGGCTTATTTTATGCTCGAAAAATTTGTTGATCATAATTTTTTCTTCTTTCTTTTTCAGGAAGCGTAGAACTGATGCCATAACAAGAAGTTATCAACCAACACATTTCCGAATAAAATTCCAGTTAAATAAAAGAAGTAATCTATCACTTTAAGTATTTAATACAAGAAATACAGTTTCAGCTTCGATATATTTTAGTAAAAGCAAGAAATCATTCATGGTGACCTAGATATTGGTTGAGCTCCGCTTGGGAGGAAATGGTTTTTTGAAGTGCTTAAAGGTTTCAATAAAGTGAAGGAAAGAAAGTATGTAGAGGTGAAAGGAATTATTAAAGCTGTGATTGATGATAATGTAAAGTTGCCATGGATATAGTTTAATTGTTTGGATTAACCAATAAAGATTGTTTCATGCGTGAGGATTACAATAATACGCGAGACACATTCGTGTGTGATAAGCAAAATTAGGGGACGTTGGTGTACCAGTATGGGAGTGACACGGATTATAGCACGTTTAAAATTTGGAAATATTTCTTGTTGGATTATTCAGTTCATTTGGATTTTAGCAGCTGTACAAGGTGAGTGGCTCTTATAGATGGGTTTAAAAAACTACCACCATTGATCATCCTAAATCTAATGGCTCGCCTGAGTGGAATGATCATAGGTGAGCTCTTAAGTATACATCAGAACCTGGCATCTATAATTCATCATTGCCAAACCATGTCAAATTTCATAAAGTCTCTAAAACCCTTTTATACTGGATGCAGCAAAAAGGGTACTTTGGCAACCATTGGAGACACAGATGAAATGCAGCATTATTCTGCATTTCATCAGGGTCTGCACTGTTTGCTAAGATTAAAACAACCTTCAGGGACAGAAATACATCATAATGTATACTTTTCTACCTGTGACCCCTTAAAGTACATAATGGGCAGTCACATTCTTATAGAAAAATATATGAGAAAATCAATCGGAATACAAAAGGTTAATTCTGTTGAAATGGGAAGAATGATAAAATACCTTGATATGTACCATGCACTGATGACCCAAGGTCGACCATGGTGTTTCTTATACACACATACACATGCAAATCTTCAACAATTAGAAATCAATATTTTGCCAAAAACAAACTCATTTCTGTCATTTCCCATCAATTTTCCACTTACACTTAAACATCTAAATTTGATTAATGTTGAGAACCCAGGAAAACAAAACCATTCAGCCATCTAGGCGACAGGCAACAACCATAAAAGCTTTCTTCATTTCTTTCATATTTGTTTTAGTAGCTTATCCCATTGATCATTAATACTTTGGCAAGCAGTCTAGGCCCTGCACAGATATCACATAATGCATAGAGGGGTGAAATAGTGCCTGATAACGAGATCAGGCCTTAAGTTAAGAGTGTGTTCCAAACAACTAACTTTCTTTTTTCTCAACCAAAACATATGTTGTGGGTGCTCAAAAGAACCGTCTCATTGAGACGGTTCTTTTGAGCACCCAAAACATATGTTAAAACTGATAGGTAAGAAAATATTTAAAATTGTATGCCTCAAAATTTTGTTAATCTAAACCTTTGCCAGGTTCGGGCATCTTATTTTTCCTGATCATACCCATTCAAACTGCAGTAAATACTGCTGCAATCTTTGTCAGATCCTTGTATGGATTAACAGGGCTGAGGGGCCAATATTTTTGGGACAAAATACAAACATAAAGCTGGTTTAATACATAATGCCAGCAGATAAATTAAAAAGATGCCTATGTTCTAGAGAGTCACTGATTTTTTTACAAAAAGTGGAATTTAAGTTTGGAAGCCAGTGCAACGATTGAGACTGCGGGTTTTGAGCATACTCAAACTGAATGAAATTTTATGACTGTCTCTAAACCCTAATACTAAGCCTCTATACAGTCCTGGGGAGAAACATGTTTGCTGATAAACATCTGCTATAGATGGTATAGGCACTCTCCCTCAAAATGATGTACTGCTACCGTGTTTGCATTCTAGACTGTCTGTCCCTGTATCTTACATGTATAATCTTGGTCTAACAGACTTTGTTTGATTTGTTATGTTTGATTTGATTCTTTATGTCCCATCAACAATCTTTCAGTTATCAGGGACCAAGCTGGCCCAGAATTTTAGGGAGAAGTGACTTCTCCCTGCAGGAAAATTAGGGAGAAGTGATTGCCAGATAGGGAGAAGTTATAGCGCAAAATTACGGCATTTTCTGTCAGTTTAGAAGCAATTAGCCATTACACATACTATTGCCATTTAATGGAAGGAGAAACATGATGCAGTGGTAGATTGTCTGATAATGTCACCACAGCTTGCATTTGTGTGGTGGCAGAATGAAGATGAGTCTCCCCCCCCCCCCCCCCCAAAAAAAAAAAAATTTTCTTTTTTTTAGGGAGACTCCCACTTCTCCCTGGGTCCCATTTAGGGCGAAATTTCGGCCCCTAGGGCGACTATTTCGCCCTATTCGCCCCCTAGCTTGGTCCCTGAGTTATGTAGGGGACGGTTCTTCCTGGGTTGAACCAGTACTGGGCTAGGATAAATGGGTCTTGCTCAAGGACACAATGCATTGAGGCTGGTGAGGCATGAACCCGCGGCCCCTAGGTCTCGAGTCAAGCATTCTACCACTCTGCCACTGTGCTCCCTCTAACAAACTTTATATTGATTCATTTCTGGAGTCTCAGGAATGAGATATGATGGATTTTTTCCTGAAAGAATTAGCAAATAAAAAGGATAAAAAATGGTTATTATAGTTCTGTTAATCATTTTGACAAGTACTTTGAACTGTGGGAAGGTCAGGCTAGACATCTGGCTGAGATTATCCATCTTTGATGAAATTGTTTACATTTTCACCTCTAACAGTCTGGCACTGGAAGGAAAACCTTCCCAAGTCAAAACTATGACTTATGGAAGGCTTTTCCTTCCAATTCAGTATAAGAAACTTTGGAAGGAAATTCCTTCCAATAACATGTTAAAGAAATTGGAAGGAAAATCCTTCCTATTCGATGACCAAGAAATTTGGAAGGGATATCCTTCCATTTTCATGATAAAGAATTTGGAAGGAAAATCCTTCCAAAAGATTAAATATATTTTGGAAGGGAAATCCTTCCATATTTTATAGAAACTTTGGAAGGGAAATTAAGTTGAATCTTATTCTTGCTTGGATACAGAACTTATCCCTGAACATATGAAGGGGTAGCATTTATTATGCAATGAACCACACCCAGGCCTGGTATTGCGGGTGTCACATGTATAATCAAAAAACAAATTCAGAAAATATATATCTTGAACCACTAAAGGTTGCAAAGTTTGAAAACACAATGGTACAAAACTGTGGGTCTAAAATGTATAAGTTCACATCATGCAAATAGTGACAAAAATAATCATGAGAATTATAGCGAACCACATGCACATCTTCAGACAATGATGAAAGGAACTGTCTATTCTGTAAAGTTTTAAAAAATGTGGTATTAAACTTTAGGAGCAGTTGCCCACACAAGGTACTCATCGCACTGAAGTCCAAAACGTCACAAAACCAAGGGGGAAAATCTGAGGATTATTCTGATCTTCAGACCATGAATATAACATCTGTAAAGTTTCAAAAGAATCAATATAAAATTGTAGGAGGAGTTGCGAACACAATGCACCCATTCACTTTGATATTTTGATGTTTAACATTCTAGTCAACAGCTATATGATCATGTAGGGATGGTCATTTAACCTAACCACAAAATTAGTAAGTGAGTATGATCAGGAAATACCACAATCGCAAACTGCAGACAAACCCATGGCACCGCGAGGAAGAGCCACACAACAATCACAAGACACCAGGAAGACAAACTAAGCAAAGCAACCAGTTTTCTCTTCCCCATCAAGATGATTGCAAAACTAGAATGGACATGAAGTAACGTACATCAAAACAAAGAACAATTACAGACTCCCACAATGGGAGTTACAATAAACAACAAGTCAACAACAACAGAACCACCGCCTTAGAAGGGACAGCAGCCTAAGCCACTGGGGGGGGGCTTAAATGCATTTCACTTGTACCAAATCTTCGCCCTAGATTCTGCTGCTGTCGAAATACAAGAAATGTTCAGCTTGCATGGAAGCCTTCTAACTATTGCAATGTACAGTACAGTTGCCAGGAAGGTTCTATAAACCCTGTGTTTTGCAGGGATTTTTAATCCTTTTCACGGAAGAAAAACTAAAAACTCGCATGGATTTTGCGTGCGTCTCGCGTGAAACTCGCACGAGTCCCGCGCGGTTTTTATTGCGAGTCGCTGGTATTTTCCACGAGACGCTCGAGGGTCATCACGCATGACACGGGAATTAGTTGCAGTTGCACCTCGATCGATTCAACCCAACATAAAAATATCACTCGTGACAGGCGAGGAATATGTTTTATACATGTATGACTCACGTTCGATATGACAACCTGTAACATTCTTGAATGAATGAAAATATGAAAATGTAAAGACGCACGCAAAACAATGTCTATTTGTTGATAATTAGCTGCTTGACATTTTTTGGTCTTTCAATTATTGGGAAATTAAATTCAGCACAGACTGACCAGTTTTCAGTCCGTGATCAGGGACATTATATCAACTCATTGAATAGCGTTACTAAGATCTACGAAAAGAGCGTACGTTTTCCTTGACTTTCTCCTATGCAACTTGAAAAAGCGAAAGTAGACGTTTTCCTGGAAATTAAAGCTAAATAGGTCTAGAAATTTCTCCGATAACGGCCGCATTTTGTATCTTTCTAACATTTTTTTTCCAAAATAAGTATGTATTCGCTCGCTCAACCTCTTAGAAGAACTCTTCACGGGCTGCCAGCTTTGGACGAGTCTGCAAAAAAATGTCTCGCCAGAGTCTTTACAACTCTTATTCAAAATATAAGTAGATCACGCAATCGACGGAGGTTTTTATTGCATGTGCGAGCAACAAAAGCTCAGACAAGTCTGCGCACCTGAGCAGTCTCGCCATAGCCATTCAAAACATAAGTGCATTTAGAAGACATCGACATGCAATCGAAGGTGGTTTTTATTGCATGTGCGAGCAACCAAAAAGCTCAGACGAGTCTGCGCATTTGAGCAGTCTCGCCTGAACCTTTGCTACCCCCATTCAAAACATAAGGGCATTTAGAAGTCATAGACAGTTTAGACACGCAATCAAACGACTGCAAGAAAGCTCAGACGAGTATGCGCGTTTGAGCAGTCTCGCGAAAGCCTTTGCAACTCCCATACAAAACATAAGTGCATTTAGAAGACAAAGACACACAAGAGACGTTGGTTTTCATGGCCGTTTTATTGCATGTGCGAGCAACGAGAGCTCAGAGTCTGCGCATTACAGCAGTCTCGTCAGAGCCTCTACCACGTCAGTACATTTAGGAGACGTAGACACGCAATTGTTTATTGCATTTTCGAACCATGAGAGCACAGGTTTCCATTGGAATAAGCAAACGGACCCCACCCCCTCCAGGAAAAAGTTGGATCTACCCTGAATAAAGCTGACCCCCACCCCCTCTGGAACTTTGAACAGTATTGTATCCTTGAAATCGGACCCCTCTGTAAAATAGTTAGACTAAAAAAAAGTCATTTTTTTTGTCAGTATGTCCCGGACCTCCACCCCCTGACGATAATTCCTGGATCCGCCCACCAATGTGATCTGAGTCTAACTGTTCCAACATGTACGTCATTTCGTCGCCTTCTCATGTGCGGATCCAGAAAGTTTTGCAAGAGGGGTCCAACTTTGAGGGGTTTTTTTTTGGTTTTTTAGTTGTTGAGAGGAGAGAGGATCCAAAGACCACAATATGCGGGCCAACATCGGCCCGCCAGCGAAACGCCATTTAAATGGCGTTTCGCGTGCGTGCCGCTAGTGGCCCAACATTGCTGGCTTGGTAGCCTTGTGCTTTTTCAGGAGATCCGGACCACTATTGCTATGAAACCCTATATTCCTGTGATTCTTCAGGGGGGATCTGGACCACCTGCCCCCCCCCCCCCCCCCCCCCTCTGGATCCGCACATGCTTCTTACCTGGAAATGATTTACTAACTAATCCATTAATCCGTAACTTTTTTACTTATCCATCAAACAACATGTTTTCTCTTATTCTCGGAAAAACATGTTATGGCATTTGGTTGGAAGATATTATGTCGAAACTATAAAATTGATTTTGACATTCGAAAAAAAGAAGAAATGAACGACCGAAGATCGTATACACATCCAAAAGTCGTACCTGAGGCGTTTCTTATGAGTGTCCACAACACGAGAAATAAGTTTAACATGACCTTTGATGTCTGTAGTTTTGTCGGCTTCAAACTTCAAAGCTAATAAATGACATGTATATACTGAACGTGACAAAATGCAGTGATTGAATAACGGACAGTGTCGTCTGCTGATTTCAAGAATACCATCAAAGTGTCAAACAGTTTGGATCCAGATCAGACCCGACATTTTCGGGCCTGGTTTGGGTCCAACTGGGAAGCATGTGAGGAGTAAATGAGTGCATTTAGCTGACATGTACAATAAATAAATAATCATGGATAGTTATATGGGATTATATTATGATAGATAAATTCACGGTAAGGAGATTTCTTCATTTGTTTTCCTCCAGTATGTCGTTGAGTCGTCTCTTCGTCCGTCTGATCGTATTGGCAATGAAGGGGTACTCCTCCTAAATCTATAAGCAGTCTGATCAGCGTCTTTGATAAATTATCTCTGGAAATTACAATAACTTACACCTTCAACATTGAAATATCAAGATTCTAGCTAGTCTCTGTAGCTGAAAAGGCTTTTTTGATTCTTACTTCGTCGGAAGTTACGAAGCGTCTTTACGGATATGCGAATTCGGGGTTTCCGGAAAGGTTATACCCCAACCAGTCTGCTCGGCTACAGAGACTACATAGTAAAATTAAATTTCGCTAGTAATAGTAGATTCTTTCCAATTAGCGAATAACAAGTGCTACCAGATTATGATTTGCAGAAGGAAAAGTTCTAAGATCTCGAGAATCTAAGACAGCAATCCAGTTTGCGGTCTCCTTGCGTTTTAACACCAATCAAGTCCGCAACCTGCGGACAGAATGCGCATTTTCGCAGATGGAGTACGAACGAAAGCCCAACTCCGGTATGGGCCTAAAATTTCAGTATAAGTGGCTGGTCAGGCTAGTTAGAGCATGATTGGTCACAAACTCCGATGGCAGGTTGATGACGATACGGAGAGCTGTCTGCGAACCGCCATTCCCGCATAAAATGATAATACAACCAGACCTAATTCCTTGATAATATTGAGTCCGTAATTATTAGTTTTATTTCTCAACAGAAAAATGCTGTTGGTGCTCAAAAGAACCGTAACAATGAGATGAAAAATGCTGTTGGTGCTCAAAAGAACCGTAACAATGAGATGGTCATATTGTGCACCCAAAACAGATGTGAACACTGACGGTACCCCCCCATTAAAGTGGAGTTTTGTCGCAATATTTTATCACAAAACACCTCTGTAAAAAAGTTATCTGTTTTTAACTGACTGTGTGTGAGAGCGGGGGGAGGGGGGGCGGCGAAGGCTCGGTGGAAATTTGACATGATGTGCGCAGGCTCATCTGAGCCTTCGTTGGTTGCAAATTCGATAAGTACACAAATCTCATACGCTGGTTCAAATGTTGCATATGCTTGCAGGAAGCAAAATGGACGATTGTATTATAGTGGGAAAAGAGAAAAAAAATGTTTTTATTTTTTATTTTATTTTATTTGACAGGTCAGTGACTTTTTACGCGTCGATGTTTTGTGATAGTGGCCCGTACATGCATTGCCGATTATGTGATTCTGTCTTCCATCTTTTTCTTCCGACGTTCATTAAAATGTGTTCGTCCAATCCTCCGCTACTCCTTGTCAAACGGGTTGGATCTAGATCAGGGTCGACGTTCTGTCGGTCCTGGGTACAATATTTTTGCAAATGGTATCAGCAGGCGACGCTGTATTACATTTTGTAGGTGCTGTTTAAGGTTGCTAGTTCGAGACTCAACGCCGACAGAGACACTGTGTTGTGTCCTTGGGCAAGACAGGTTATCTGCTGCTTAGAACCAATTCAACCAAGTCTCGACATGACTGAAAAGTTGTTTTTAACTGGGACAGTCACATGTGCGCAGACTCAGCTGAGCCTTCGTTGATTGCAAAGGCTGGCTCAGAATTTTTACTATCTCAAGAGACACTTTCGCTGAATAAAATGACCATGGGAAACAGAAAAAATGTTGTTTCATTATTCTTTTGGCGTGTCGATGTTTTGTGATAGTGAACCGTACAGACCTTGTAAATGAAGTGATTTTCTCGAAACGGCAATTAAATTTGGTTCGTCCATACGTCTGCTATTCCTAGCAGTTTTTAGAGTCAAACGGTTTGGATCTAGATTAGGGTCGACGTTCAGTCGGTCCTGATCATGGGTCCAATATATTTGCAAAGACGAAAGTTTGTCGTAGCTATACAATTTTTAGTGCTGTAAGTTTAGCAGAGCGCCATGGCTGAAAAAATGTTGTTGACTAGAACATAAACCCAGCCAGCACATAAAACTGGGCAACTACGGTCCACCGACGCTGCAGCCAGGCAGTGGACCAGTTTTACGTGCTTACTGGGAAAGGTCAAAATAAACAACACAAGGACTATACTGAATTCTATTTTCAAGATTCTGTCTGTAATGAAAATAACTTCTCGCATACGCGAATAATATAAAACCCTTGGCTTTCAAATCACATAATATTCACAGCCTTGTGACAGGGCGCAATTAACGTACGAACATGCATGGGGCAAATCAGCCCACTTCCGTGACGCTCAAAACTTGCAAAATAGATTGAACATGCAATTATTTCAAGCGCATCTATAAATAACCTTGTACTGCTTTGGAACGCAAATCCTTCCAAAATACCTCTGTCATTTTGGACCGTTTTTCCATCCAAAACACAGGCTTGTTTTTGGACCGATTTTCCTTCCAAAATCGTTCATTCTCGAAAAATTCCAATCCGGTCGGTTGTCCGGTCGCAGTGTTCCCGTGGTTTTCTCTTCATAGTTATAGTATTGTATGAAAGTACTATATCTGCTCTACACAAATATCTAAATTTGGAATCATGTCTTTAGTCAAAATAGCGGTAAATTCAGTTTTCTTAACACTGCTGATATCGCTCAATTTCGGTATTTCGGCCATGTTTTTGAGATTTTATTTTCGTCACATGACCACTGATGACGCGTACTTGAGCTTAAAATAACCGTTTGGGAAATCCAAACAGGGGGAAACCGAAACTGCTGCATTTTGGCGCCGAAAAGCAACGTACAATGAATAATGAAACCAACAATTAGAAAAGCTTGTAATGGATGGGTTTTCCTTCCAAAATCAGATCATAGTAGTTCGGAAGGTTTTCCTTCCAGTGCCAGACTGTCTAACAAACTAAACTCACACTGCCAGTAAACCATAGTTATTCAAATATTTAGGATAAAGATGAAACTAAAAAATAAACCAAAAAGTGAAAAAGCTTAATAATCTGGTTTTACTGCTTAGGCCAAATGAAAAAATAAGTGTGTTTTCGGGTAACAGGTCTGAAAATTTTAGGTAGGGTAGGCACTAGGCACACATATTTTTTTTTGGAAAAAAATATACTTTTATCAGGGCTCGAAAATTGTACACGTCCGCTCGTATTTACGAGTGGAAGTTAAGTAAGGGCGAGTGGAAATTGTCATTTGCTAGCCCGACAGGACGAGTAGGTTTTTTTGGTTTTGTAATTATTTTTGAGGAAAAAAGAAGAACTAACTAGCATGTTTTACAGCCTGCAAAAGCAACGCAAACACAGTGAAGAAAGATCGTTCGGTAGGTTTAAAATGTCACTAAAATGTGACAAGATGTTTACACTAGTCAGCAGTAAATGCAACCCGGTAAAATCTGGTTGATCTTTGAACTAAATACCGAATCAATTCGGCCTAAGGGTTTTGAAAATATAAAGCCGACGTTCCGGATTTTATCTCTGTATACGAAAACGAGGGTCAGTCTGATTACCGACGGATACCGCAGGCTACCACTGGATACCGCAGGATCTCCTGATATTGGCGTTTTCAATGGAATATACCATTTTATTACATGGAATAGGCTTTATATAATAAATAGCAGTCAATATCTTCACTTGTTTTGTTGGTAAAAATAGCCATGCAATAAACCAACTGTTAACCAGCTCAGTTAACAATATTAAAACAACTGCAAGAACAAGCATGAAACAGGAAGCTTTGTCTAGTCTTGTTAGAATTCAGGTTAATGGTCCTGATCTTATGGAATACAATCCCACAGAAAGCATTATAAACTCGTTAAACAGTGGTAAAGGGACTAGACACATTAAGGGGCACATATGTACTGGTCCGAGGGGTCCAAAGGCTGTTGACCTCAGTCTGATGCAGATGACTGAATAGTCTGATGGCTGAAAGGGAACAGTGTAAACCACAGTTTTATTTGTTTTGACATATATTACTAGTCAGTTGATGTCACATGTCACCTAAACTAATTGTAGAAAAGTTACTGAATTATTTGTTTTGTCTCTTTTAAAATACCAGACTTAAGGACGAGTTCAACTGGAGTAAGGACGAGTGAAAAATTTAGACCACTTGCCCCACAGGACGAGTAGGTCCAAAGAAAAATTTCGAGCCCTGTTTATGCTTTCAAAATGCACAAATTACATTTTTTTTCAGAAAACCTGAAAAAAATTCTAGGTTTCACCTGTAAATTTAGGTGGGGTGGATGGGGTTACCCAAAACACAGCCGAGGTATGCCTTTTTGATATGCTGAATATTTATGCAAGTGGCATATCTATAATTACCTACTCCCACTGACTTCATTAGAGAATTGAAGAGTTAGAACATATTCAGAATGAGATTAAATGATTTTCAATCTGTGAATATTTATTTACCTATGTTTAAGAATGGAACTAATGAAGTTGGTTAAACCCTATTTTTCTTACTAAGTAGATTCTTGCTGTGAGGAGATACCCTTGATTATATCTAATAATTAGGTACCTCTGGGGGTAAATAAACTCTTGAACAGTGATAAGAAAAGGTCAGACTTGTTGTTCCAATACCCCCCCCCCACACACACACACACACACAAAAAGCTACCTTTTAAAAGGGTAAACTCCTTTTAAAAGGGCAGTTTGCCCTGGGTGCACTATAGCAGTTTTTCCTAATCACTGCATCTATAACGACACACTCGGGGAGCATTTGATACAAAGGAGGTTTTTCTGGGTACATGAGTTAACTAGATGGTGAGTGACCCTTTTCAGGGGGTGCATGGAAAGTGGAAACTCCAGTAAAAAAAATCTCCAAAAGTTTTCATACATTCTCTCAGACCTCTCCAGGGCTTGGGCCGGCTGGCAGTCATAGTTATATCTAGGTCAATGATCTGACTGACCATATCTTGGACTAGACTCAAGATTATTGTAGGGCAAATTCATTATGTAAGAGCTAATTATGGCCAACTGGAGAATTAGTTATATTATTACTAAGATTAAGACTAATTATTCCAGAAGGTTGCTACTAGTACTTGTGGAATCAAGGAAATTATCAGGGACCAAGCTGGCCCAGAATTTTAGGGAGAAGTGACTTCTCCCTGCAGGACAATTAGGGAGAAGTGACAGTCAGAAGCGCAAAACTATGACATTTTCTGTCAATTTAGAAGCAAATCAGCCATTACACATACTATTGCCATTTAATGGAAGGAGAAACACGATGCAGTGGTAGTAGATTGTCTGATAATGTCACCACAGCTTGCATTTGTGTGGTAACAGAATGAAAATGAGTCTCCCTAAAAAAAAAAAAAAAAAAAAATTTTTTTTTTTTTTTTTAGGGAGACTCCCACTTCTCCCTGGGTCCCATTTAGGGCAAAATTTCGGCCCCTAGGGCGACCATTTCGCACTAGTCGCCCCCTAGCTTGGTCCCTGAATTATTGGATTCATTGGAGCTTGCAAAGATCACTGAACAGATATGTAGACTGGTCCTAAGAATATAATGCAGAGATCAATGAATTAACAGCCTTTGCATACAACTCTTTTATGTCACAGAACCACTGTACTCGAAAAGTGCAGTAATTGTGAGTTGGTTGCAGTCAACGAGTGCACAAAGAATTCTATTTGGCACTGGATAAGTATTCAGGTTTCATGATTAACTGTTTACCTCCTTAGTGTTATCTGCTTATAACCTTCACAACAAAACATCTGCTGTGGTAGATCTGGATCCAAACTGTTTGACACTCTGAAGGCTTTTTGAAAAAAGTTGATTTTGAAAAAAAATCAGCAGATGGCAAAAAAAACATACAATTACATGTAGCTAGAAGGCAATGAGTTGACATATCACTGTACCATAACATGCTGCAGAACCACTGTACTTGAAAAATGCAGTAATTGTGAATTGGATGCAGTCAACGAGTGCACAAAGTAGATTTTTTTGTGTATAGTGGGATCAAGGCCTGCTTTGATCTATAGAATAATACTAATATCTAAACTTGCTGCATGCAAAAATAGCGCATTCTAGCTAGTCTCTTTAACTGAGCAGGCTGCTTTGAGTCTCTTGAAACCTGTACACAGTGCGTCAAAGATTCAGGGGCTCCAAAATCCACTTGACATATATTGGCTTATTATGGACCTCATTCGAGAAAAAACGGTTTGCAAACAGTACCAATAACATGATGACTTTTGTCTTCAACTGATTAACTTTACAAACAGTTTGGACCAAGATCAGGACTGTAATATAATGCCAGTTAGTTTTGAAAAAAGTCAGCAGATGACATCACAACAAATTCATATAAAAATTAACCAGCAGTAATGTGTGGCAGGTGAAACATCTGTTTATGATCCTAATTTTCCCCTTCATGAAGATTATGCTTCTTATTTTTGCCAGGTATCTTTTTAATTTTTAGTCTTGAGATTGCTTTTGGTTTTTAATTTGGTTCCAACACACAAAGTCAAGTGCATATTATGATAACAGGGACCAAGCTGGCCCAGAAATTTAGGGAGAAGTGACTTCTCCCTCCAAGAATTTTAGGGAGAAGTTTGCTGATCTTAGGGAGAAGTGAGAGTGTTTACCCCGAACGGACGACAATTAAAGGCCTGTCAATACTATACATTAGTTCATAAGAGAACTATAAGAACTTTTGATTAGTTAATGGAATCCACTGTGCTGTATCTGAAATAATACAGAAGAAACAGTATCTCCTTTCCCCTTGGTGTCTATGCGATGGATGGATGGATGGATGGATGGATGGATGGATGGGTGGGTTGGTGGATGGATGGATGGATGGATGGATGGATGGATGGATGGATGGATGGTTTATTTACAAGTGAAGAGAGGATCAGGATGGATGGATGGATGGATAGATAGATAGATAGATAGATAGATAGATAGATAGATAGATAGATAGATAGATAGATAGATAGATAGATAGATAGATAGATAGATAGATAGATAGATACATAGATAGATAGATAGATAGATAGATAGATAGAGAGAGAGAGATAGATATAGATAGATAGATAGATAGATAGATAGATAGATAGATAGATAGATAGATATAGATAGATAGATAGATAGATAGATAGATAGATAGATAGATAGATAGATAGATAGATGGACATGATTGTAAAATCCTGACTTTCCTATTTTTATATTGACACTTTTATCTTGCATTCATTGAATTTATCTAGCTATCTGCAAGACCAACTTATCTGGAGTTATTTATGTCAATCGGTCTAAGTCTTTGATCTTTCACTTGAGCCTTTCCAAGAGAAAATGTTCATTACGTAATTTGACATAAAGGAAAGACTCCAATAATGACAAAGTGAATAAGTGCCCTTCACACCTGACTGCTTTCAATTGGCTCCGGTGGAGTGTCAACCATTTCCGCAGTGAAAATCAATAATCAGATGGACAAAACAGCTGTTTAATACCCGCTGAGAGGGTACTTTATTTACGGATTATCTTTATTGACAGTCACTTAATAAACTCTTAGCATGCTAAGGTAAATATTTCTTGAAATTTAAAAGCGAAATCACTTCTCTTTTCCAAGTTTCCAAGGCGAAGTGGTGCAGAAAAAAGCGAAAATTTCGCTCAAGTCGCCCCCTAGCGTGGTCCCTGGATAAGCACATGTTTGGGTTCACTTTTCATGCAAATTTTATCATTTGAATTTATAATTTTAACACAGATTTTTATGTTTTAAAAAAACTGCTCTCTGTTTATGGTAAAATTGAGCGTCTATGTTATATTCCCAAGTGAAAAAATGGGTGGGAATCCCGGTGGGATCCCACTGGGATCACGATTGGGATCCCGGTGGGATCTACCGGGATAAAAACTCGGGATCCCGACTGGGTTTTGGCGGGATTTAGTGGGATTCCACCGGGATATAGTCGGGATCCCGTCGGGATTCACTGGGATCCCGTCGGGATTCACCGGGATCCCGTCGGGATTCACTGGGATCCCAGCGGGATAAAAACTCGGGATTTTGCGGGATCCCGCCTCAATCCCGACGGGATCCCAACGGGATCCCGCCTCAATCCCGACGGGATTTACCGTGATCCCAGCGGGATAAAAACTCGGGATTTTGCGGGATCTCGGTCAATCCCGACGGGATCCGATGGGATCCCATCGGATCCCGATGTGATCCAGCTAAAATCCCGACCGTGATCCCGCCAAATCCGGCATAAGCCAAAGTCCACTGCCAAGCCGTCACGCACGAATATTTGTGTTTAGAAATAAATCGCCATTCTTGCAGTTTAAATACGTGTGCAGTTGCTGTTATTAACACTGTAAATTAAACAACAATTAAAGATAATTAAGTTATCTTACCCAAATGAATCCATTATTTATCCACAAAACTATTTTATCCACAATTTAATTTGTTATTGGCACCTAATCATGTCTCACCAATCAGTGGGCACTTAAAATAATTGATTTTTAGCCGAAATCATCACATGTACATTATCTACATGACAAAATGCGTAAGTTTATCATAAACAAAAAACTGCAGGTATATAGTCTTCGATGCGCTGACTCGCCTGAACCTTCCTTCCTCGCAAATGCGGTAAGAAATTATCACATGTACATTGTCTACATGACAAATTTTAAAAGTTTATCATAAACAAAAAATGCAGGTAGTCTTCGATGCGCTGACTCGTCTGAACCTTCCTTCCTCGCAAATGCGGTAAGTCCAAAAAATCGAAATGTTGGGAACTTTTTAAGATGAGGGGCATGTTATAACACGCGAAATCTGAACAGTCTCTGTACGCGCGCACGTGCCCGCTTGCGTACCGACACGCGGTAGATTTTGGTTTTTATAGCATATGCGAGCGGCGAAGGCTCAGACGAGTCTACTCATTTGTACAGTTTCGTCAGAAATGTACACGCGAAAGTGTGTTTTTTGTACATTGGCGAGTAGCCAAGGCCCAGGCGAGTCTGCGCAGCTGCTGCATGAACACAAAACATAAGTTGGTTTTTAATTTCCCAAAATAGGTGTTTTTTCGTTCACTCCGCATCAGTGAAAATGCACAGTCTTTTCGACTTCCAGGTAAATACTAAGTCGAGTCAAAATTGAAACAGCGAGACTTCTCATACGATCACAGATTATAAGGTTAGAGGAAAGCTTTAGGTTGCACCCCTAAGAGATTGATGGATTGACCAAAAACATTGTGTTCCGACAATCTAAGACAACAATCTGTGCCCACTGACCCTGTTAACGCTGTACAGGGGGTCTATGACAATACATCAAACCGACAAAACGTCAAAACGGCGAAATACAGATACGACAGAAGGTCTAAAATATTAAAATTTGTAAATAACGTCGAAAAAGACTGAAAAAATATCGAAAACATCGAACTTTTCCAGTTTATAGTAATGAAATTTTTTAATATAAATGTTCGTAATATTATACGCGATTCCATGCAAGTCTTGTGAGCTGGAGGGAACTGAGTGGTTTCGACGTTCCCGTTGTACAAATTCTTTTGATACTGAAGCCCCCCTTTTGGGCATGGACTGATCCATAAAATGGTATAGTTTCATCTAAAATTTATGATAAACGAGATGATTTTTATTTTGAAATCTGCAATCATTACGATTGTCATTCCTTTGCTGAGAGAAGTGATTATTGTGTTACATTGGACTCGTCCATTCTCTTGTTTCATTGGGTTCGCCCATTCACGGTTGTTGTTTTTTTTGTCGTTTCGATGTTTTGTCTTTCGATGCTTTGTCGGTCTCCCGTTCAGAGGTTATGAGGTAATGTAATGAAGAAGCCTCACTCTTGACCTGCTCGGTAACGCACTTCTTTGTCGTCAGTTGATTTTTTTCAGGGTCAACTTTTTCGAACAAAAAATATAATGTTTGCCGTCAGAGTGCCAAACAGTTTCGATTCCGATCAGGCCCGACAGTCCCGACCTGGTTCCAAACTGTTTGCAAAAAGATATCAGCGCCAAAGAGTTAACAGCTTCATTTGGCACCTCGCATGTGCTTAAGAAACATGATTTATTGCATATAGTGCAAGCATCCAAAGCCAAAACAAGTCAGGCCATTTGACTATCTCGCCTGAACCTTTGTTATTCGCATTCAAAACACAAGGACATTCCGCAGACGTAGACACGCAATCGACGTTGGTTTTTATTCATTGCATGCGCGAGTAATGAAAGCTCGCACGAGTCTGCGTAGTCTCGCAAGAGCCTTTGCAACTAAGTAGCATATAAAATATAAACACATTTAATAGCGTCAGCACACAATCGACGTTGTTTTTATTGCATGTGCGAGCAACGAAAGCTCAGACGATTCTGTGCCTTTGCGCAGTCTCGCCAGAGCCTTTGCTACTTGCATACTGAATATAAGGACATTAAATTGACGTAGATACGCAATAAACTACGGTTCTTATTGCATGTGCGAGTCTGAGCAGTAGGGGGTGAATACACCAAGTGTTTGGGCCCAGAAAAGCTCCCCTCTAGCCCCTACTTCAGTTCATTGTGGTAAAGTTCCCAGCCATGATCGTCTTTACATAACATGGTGGCAGCTTATATGGCAAAAAAGCTCCCAGTCCTTGTTCGCCTTTACATAGTATGGGGCCAACTAATTTGGCCCAGAAAAGATCCGAGCCCATGTGTTTCTTTGAAACTTACATAACATGTGAGTGTGAGTGTGCGAGCAGGCAAAACGGCACAGGGATTAAAGCCCAAGTTATACTACCCACACCTGGTCAAAAGACAAATAGAACAAACAAAAAGCTCCCTGGGACCCAAGGAAAAATCTGTGGTCCCAGAACCCCTATTTGAACATCACACTTTCGCAACCCCCGTAAGAGAAATACTACAACTCCCTAAAACAACAAGGAAGAATCTTCACCCTCCGATGAAACCCCGGAGAAAACAATGAAAACAGGGACCACTGAGGAATGGAAGAAAGTGGTCCCAAAAAGTAGAAGGAAGGCCTCTCCTATAAGCAAAAAAAAAACGGGACCATATTCTATAATCCTAAACAAAACGGGTCAAAAACAGAAAATTACGGTAAAACAAGAAAATATATAAATTAAAAAGTCCCAGGGACCATTTGCTCCCAAGGGCCAAAATCTCCCAAACTCGACAAACGCTACAAGCGGTGCAGCCCGAATCCAAAAAACGTCAACAGAAACAGAATCCGCCAATACAAAGTATTCAAAAACACATGGATCATCGGGCCCAAAAGTCCCAAGGGTCCAACAATAGAAACACCTCAAAATCAAGCACTGCTCCCCAAAACCAACACCCAAATGTGACGACATGGAAGGAGTAACAAGCAGTAGGTCGAATAAGCATCACAAAGCACCGAAAGGGGTCCAATACCTCTTCATTACGATCTCATTACTTCAAAAGCTGAGCTTTCCGGTATATCTACAATTGGGGACACGATCAAAAGGTTCCGCGCCCACTTGGGAGAGCAACATTGCTACGAAAACTATGGTCCGCAGTTCCGAATGGGGCCTACCATCAAAATAGCGAAGCACATGCGCGCGATTTCACAATGCCAGGAATTGAATTATTATTCCAAGTAAACACTAAATCACCGAATTTCTTCAAGAAAACCGCCAATAAACCAAGCAAACTAAAAATAAGTAAAGGGATAGTAAGTGGAATTGACCGAAATTTAGGAGAAAAAACTTTAAAACACATGTTTGTGCCAGAAAAACACGGAATTTCGCATATCGAACGTATACGCGACGAACTATGGAATATAACGGATAAAGTAAAAATTACGTTTAACAAAGCCCCAATTACAGTAATCACCAGCGTAACAGGCCTTTTCCACGTTATACCAAACTTCTTTAAAGTAGTAAAATGCCAGAAATGCCAAAAATTCGAACACGGAGCGAGGCAGTTCAAAGACCCCCAGATGCGCGCGCTGCGCAGGGGCGCATTACACAGATGATTGTAACCGATGGTACCATATTGAGTGCGCGAATGTCCGGTGCAGCCTACCGTAGCTGCCCAGTAGCGATGACGTTTGATAATGCCCAGGTCACACATTCACGGACTGGACGCCGGATTAGCCACGGATACGGATCGTAGCAATCCGTATTGCTCTGTAGCTTTCCGTATTGCATCCGTAACCATATGTAGTAGTACTTAATTATACATATATAGTGCTTCCGTATCGGACTACGGAAATTGCATTTCCGTGGTCATCCGTGAGATTTAATCCGTAGCATAACCGGCGAGGTGATCCGTGAATGTGTGACCTGGGCATAAGCAGACCAAGCAAAGGAATAGTCTGATCAAAGAAAATTACGAAAAACAATTAAAGGAACACAACACAAACAAACAGTAAACCCCTGCGAAGCACCAAAACAAAACAACGTCTCCTATAGTTAACGCTCTCGAAAATATACACGGGAAGTTCAGTTAATACAGCGGCCAATTTCATGCTAGAAAAATGGCCCTCAAAGATGAGGAAACACTTAACAGACGCAAAACTCAGCAAAAACGACGTACAAATTGAGCCATCGCTCACAAACAATAATGGCGAAGGCGAGACTGCGCATACAGAAAACGATCTTTCGGAAATGATTTAGCATGCAATCAAGTGAGTTTCCCACATAGGGGAATAATCACAAAGAACACCTACACCTCATCCGCTCGAATAAAATGTAATTAAAATAAAAAGAAAACACAATTAAAGAGGCAAAAATTTATTACCCGTACTGTCGTGCCAACCAAGAGTGACAGTGACGTAATACTTTGTTTACAATTGCTAAGTAGAACACTAACGTGTACACTTCACTTGAGCTAACGCGAATCGATAGATCACTTGTGTATTTATCCTATCCTAAGGATAAGATTAATACACAAGTGATCTATCGATTATAAGTACATGATGACTTTGTAAACATAACATGAAGTCACTGTCACTCTTGGCTGGAAGGACAGTAGTTTCCTCTAGCGGGAATGTCCGCGTCTTATAGTAACACCCAGCACCTGCGAGCATATGTATATACAAGAACTCGACGGAGAAGCGGAGTGATACCCTTAACCCTTAAAGCGCCAAGAAAAAAATGCATCTGAAAATGTTGTCTGCTGAAGTCGTCTGCTGCAAATAATTGCCTTACATTACTGATGAATTCAACCCAGGAAGACCCGTCCCTGTTTAACTGAAATATTGTTGATGGGACGTAAAGAATCAAATTAAACAAACAAAACTTTAGAACATTATCAAAATTCAAACTAATAATGCCCCACACCTTTACATAGTTGGAATAGGCGTAGGATAATGATAGGATACAGTCAGAATTCCTTCTTTGAAGCCTCAGTGGGTGCATAAAACTGGGTGTGCCGTGTGCGCTTTATATACATTATGCGCTGGGGCCGCGGCACACCGTCATTATAACTGTGAAGTCAGTCATGAGTGTGGTTTATCACCTGTATGAACTAGCACGCGTATGGTTTATTTCCTGTACGAACTAGCATACCCCCCCCCCCCCCTCCCCCAGTTAATTAGTTTTCATGAGTGCCCCTCGACAATTATGATTTTGGGCTTGGGTTATCTCATTGACGTATTAATTCATATTGAGAGGAACGTGTGAAATTTATGCAATTAGCGAACAGCGTTTTGTCCAATCAAACATTTTGAGTTCATCAGTGTAATTAAATTCCCACTGATAAGATAAAGTCGGTAACGATACGTGGATTGGCATGACCTCCTCTTTTCGCTGATTCAAGAAGGATTTTTGTCAGTTACAAACGAAGGTATTTTCAGGAAGTACTGGTTTACCGCCTAGTCAAGCGGTTAGGTGAACTGACCGCCCCGTCATGACCATAGCTGTTGACTGGGACATAAAGCATCAAACCAAACAAAAGCATGTAAGTTTTTTTTTACCATAAATGATTTTAACCGACTTTAAACGAAAACGCTTAATTCCGTAATAACTCAGCGTGGATGTAAAGAGAGAAGAAGGCCCAACAACTAGCGCACTTCGATGAAGCCAGAGAAGACTGTCCACAACGAATGTTTTCTATTTTGTTGACTGCCGAACATGATTCAGAAGCAATGTCTGTGGACTCGTATCAGTCTGCTCCTGTAGGGACAGTCTGATCTGGGTTCACACGGTTTGCCTCTTCATACTGATTTTAGTCAACAATAATAGCAGATAAATGCAACAGAAGAATTTAAGCAGACGACATTTCAGATGCGGTTTTGACGGCGCTTTAAGTCATGGCTAGAAATATGCGTTAGGGCATCTGCTTTACCGGGATCCCGATCGGGATTTACCGGGATCCCGGTGGACCGGGAATCCCGCATATTTCTTCACTTAAAATGGCGGCGAATCAAATCTATGTGACTTCCCCAATCATTCCATTTACACATAATATGCATATAGTATATAGAGCTGCTTCGTAGATAGACCCTAGTTGAGAAGTGTCTCATGTATAAATGTTACTGCTTATGGCTCATAGGAAATACGGAAATAGATGTAGTCCAAAAACTGTGGCGTTCCAGCGTTCCCCAGCCATTCTCGTCAACAACATGATGATGCTCCAAAACCTTCAATGCACAAGTTATTTCGTTTTCAATTTGCATGAAATCGGGTTGTCTCTCGAGCGTCCCTCATTGGCTTACCATCTGTACATCATCATTGTCTATTAGGGCAAATAACTCAGCCATGATTAGCCATTTTAATGTTGTTTATTACGTCGAGCTGAGTGCAACTGCGCGAAAATTCAAAATGGGCGAAGGCGGTGTGCAGATAGATTGGTGCCAGATAAAAAATATTTCGCATGTTTTTTTTCTTACATCAGTATTATTCTGTTCTTTGATAACTCATTTTCAAAAAGGAAACATTTTAAAAACTATTTAAGCGACAAATTCCCTACTAACTATCCATCTCTTTTTAATTTAATAGAATTGACTTTTCGGTGTCTGAGTAAACAACAAGTATTAGCTTTCACAAAATGCTTGGTTAACGCTCCAAACATATATTTTGTTATTTTTGATAAGTCGTGGCATCGTAGCCTCATGATAGACACAGGCATGTAAACACTGATCAGGTGCTCTATTAACTGAGCCACATATATGGTATTTATTCCCTTTGCTGTGTTATAATTATTATTATTATTATTATTATTACAAATAATAAAGTCTTATTTGATTTATGATTACTTTTTAAGCGCCTATTCTTTAGCTTGAGTTGTGAAGACTGACAATATTGGTACCCCTCTACCCCCCACCCCCCTGCTCCCGCTCATGTACGTACGAAGCTCATTTGAATTCTTACTGTTATATACCTTATACCTGTTTACTATATAACAGTGTTGTGCCTTGAGTGCGGCATTGCGGGATTCCCGCGATTTTACCGTCGATGTCCCTTTAAAATGCACCCAGTGCGGGCCTACGGGCGCGCCCTCGAAAATTCGCTATTTAAGCCCTGTTTCCGTATTTAGCGTAACCCAGTAAAAGGGAAGTAATTTAGACTGTGTACATGTATTTTCTGATGATACATGTTGCATTGGATATTGATTTTTAAACCAGTCCAGCACCTCAACAATGGCGGAAAAAGCAAATTTTATTCAGCTGAAGGCCAGAAAACTCTATTTTAATGTAGAAATAGAATATTTGCTGGGGAATTCAAAACTACGTCAATGTAGAAACTACTTCACTGTAATCTGCACCCCTTCTTGAGCCAAAACTATCGTCATCAAGCTCAAATGTAAATAAAAATGAACAGAATTTTCCGGAAAGATGTTTTCAATTTTACAGGTAAAAATCAGATGGAATTTGGTGTGTCCCCCAGAATTTGCAAATGTCCCTCTGAAATTCAGGTAGGGGGACACTGGTGTCCCCCAGAATTCTTGACCTAGGCACAACGCTGATATAAACATGACGTGTTGCAATCGCTGACAGTTTGTATATGCCTAGTGCGAAGGGACCGCGGCACACCGACTTCATAACCGAATAATGTATAAGCGTTGACAGTTTTACATTTTTATCTAAATTAAACGTATTTTTATCTAAATTAAACGTGTCGCAATGCGACAAGGCTTCATTCCCATTAATACATGGCAGCAGAGGGCTTAAATGTCGGACTTCTTCTCTGCAAGTTAAGATATCGTCGCTAATGTTTTATGGAGAAATAACCAAACTATTTCAATGCGCTTTTTTTATAGCATACCGGACAGGCGGCAATCGAATATTCTATGAACAATCGATGAACGCGGATCACAAATCGCTAGAAATATTGTTTTCGATTGCCAATTGTTGCCAGTCAGGCGACAATTGAAAACTCTGTTTCTAACGATCTTAGATCTACGTTCGTCGATAGTATTAACGTTTTCGATTGCCGCCTATCAGAAGTGTTTAATGAATGTACTGAATATGTAGCCAAAACAATCCAAAACAAGGGCTATATACTAAGAAAACTTTACATTTTTCATGTTTCTGTTTAAAATACAGTAATTTTGTTTTCACACCGCATAGGCGGCAATCGAAAACGCTCTTACCAATGGACGAACGCGGATCAGAAATTGCTACAACCAGTGTTTTCGAATGCCATTTGTCGCCAGTCGGGCGACTAATGGATATCGAAAACTTTGATTCTAACTTTTTTTATCTACGTTCGTCGATAGTATTGACGTTTTCGATTGCCGCCTATCCGGCGTGGTTTCGTTGTACGCTTCATGATGTTACGGTGGACATTTCTGCACACAACTGAATAAAAAGACAATATAACATTCTTTTCCGTATATCCTGTTGCAGCCCCCTTACCGCTTCGCGTTTCGGACTGCAACACATTATCACACTCGGGCTTGGCAAACGTTAATATACGGAAAAGAATGTTTTATCCTCTTATTAAGCCCCGCCGCGAAGCGAAAGGGGGGGGGGTTATAGGAATGCCCTTCCTCCGTCAGTAACACTTTTGTGTCCGCTCCATATTATCTGAACCCTTTGATCGATTTTCATGAAACTTCGCTCATATGTTTCTCTTAGTAAGACTGTGTGCAGAGCACATGACCCAGCTACATAGACTCAAGGTCACAGGTCAAGGTCAAGTGATTTACCCTTGAATTTTGTGTCCGCTCTATATCTCCTGATCCCTTTGAGAGAGAGAGAGAGAGAGAGAGAGAGAGAGAGAGAGAGAGAGAGAGAGAGAGAGAGAGAGAGAGAGAGAGAGAGAGAGATAGAGAGAGAGAGAGAGAGTATAAAACATCACGTTCAGCATGACTTTGTGGATTTATACTAGGCCAAAAAAGAAACGCCGCATATAAGATTAAAAATATTATGTGTTAAATGAGAGTTACAAAATTTCATATGCTATCTATGTTTCGCTACTATTCCTGCCATACATTATTACCATTGTTTTATTGGGACCAGTCAACCCAAACCAGTATACTGCCTGTCTTTTTATTTTCAGGTTTTTCACGTGCACATTCATTTTATTTAGATTTACACATGTAATAACTACTGAAATCACTAGTCTAAAAGCCAATTTGCGTGAAAACATTTTAAAAAACTAAAATTAAAAGTTACACATTGCTAATTTACGATGCCAAAACGGTCACATGTTGAACGCGAAAAGGCGATTGGAATGTTACAAAGCTAGCGTGATGTCATCGGTGATAGACCAACAATTTCGATGACATGCAATGATGATTGAACGTCTTAGGAAACGTTTCTAATAAATTGGAACAAGTCAGACCGTGCGCATTCATGACGTCATCACCTAAAGACGTGACGTTAAGATCGATAAAAACGTAGGTTTAAACTGATGAATCAATTTTGTCCGGCGACAATGATAGCTAGGACAACCCCAGGAACTCATAATCCAAGAATCAGCGCTCAAACTGTGACATATCGTTTGCGAGAGATTGGTGAAATACCCCCATATACAATGTATGTATTATATGCGGCCTTTCTTTTTTGGCCTAGTATATGTTTCACGTTTGTCTTTACAGCCCTTGTAATCACGGGACGCCTGCGGGGAAAGGTCTGACCTCTTGACTCTCTTGTGTGTGATGTTTCTTTGTGTTTTTGTCGGCCCACCTCTGTATTTTACCTGGACAAGATGACATGGGCCTCGATGCGACGAAACCTGTCTTCGGGGTTCCTGGCAAAAAGAGACTAAAATCAGTCTCCTCAGCTAGAGAGACTAACTAGAAAATTGAAATTTCGCTTGTTGCAAGTTAAGATATGATACTTTCGTAAGAGTGATTAACAAAGGCGCTGATCAGACTGTGCGAATGCGCAGGCTGGTCTGCGCCTTTGCTGTTCGCATTTTCTCGCGTCGAGACCCAACTATTTACGTAGACCTAGCTGATGGTGATACAGTAGATCGAGACGGTCTTTTATATAGTTTGCAGGTCTGTGCACATGCGTATGCTCGCCTAAGCCTTCATTGAATGGAAATATGCCAGCAGGGTCTGCGAGTTAAGCTAAAATAACCTACTATGCTGGCTCATATTTTCGCAGGCTCACCTGAGCTTTTTTGATCATTTGACAATATGCTGGCTTATATATTTTTCTAATCATACAAGCAGTGGGTGTTTTGGTGTGCCAACGCTTTTGCACAGGATTGCCTGAGCCTAAATTGCAAAATTTATGAGCAGCGAGGATTCGGGCTTGTCTGCGAATACATGATGCACAGACTTACTTTAGCATTCGTTGCTCGACAATGTTTTAAGTTAAAATGCATGTGCGAGGGCTCTTTCGGGTCTGCGCATTTGATTTGAGCCTTCGGGAGCTTTGTCTCTTCAAAACATTATCAGCGTTTCAAAGATCAGGCCTGTCGGGCTTGATCTGGGTCCAAACGAAAAAAGAAAAAAAAATGTATAAAGGACCGTCTCGATCTATAGTAAGAATCCCCCAGCGTTACCTTCTTGTTCAAGCTACTTTAAAGCTTCATCGTGATTTGGTAACCTCGAACCACTGAAAATCCGAAGTAGACTGTATGTGACTCGTTAGGCCGACAATGCATAACTCGATACTACCGCTGACGTCGAACCGATTTTATTTCTTTTCCACAAAGCATAACTCGTAAATTTCGTCTGATTCGACATTACGGATAATTCAAGTTGACACGAACTTCTGGTACCAGTCATAAATTTCAGTTAATTTTTTTAAGCTTTTTAAAAACATCAACACACCGGGTAGGCGGCAATCGAAAACGCTCTTAACAATCGACGAACGCTGATCAAAAATCGCTTGAAACAGCGTTTCCGATTGCCATTTGTCGCCATTCAATCGAAACTCTGTTTCTCACGTATTTTGATCTACGCTCGTCGATATTATTGACGTTTTCGATTGCCGCCTACCCGGTGTGATCAATTTTTCCATCAAAAATGTAGGGAAAAGTGATCGGTACATATCTTACATGATTGAGTGATTAAAATCCATTGTTGATTAATTATCACAATTATTAATTTTAAGAAATGAGGTGTGTGCAACTACACAGACGTGACGTAATTATTGGATCGCTCTTCATCAATCATTTGTTGACACACTGTCTCCTTTGATCTTTTCAATCAAAGAGTTTATCTTCTCACAATAAGTGTCAAAATGAGCAAATGCATTAATCTGCATGTATAAACATGATTGAGGTAACACTGCACACTGTTTTTTTTTTGTTTTTTTTTTCTTTTTTAAATATCATCAGCGTATCGAAGATCAGGGCCGGCACTATGTCGGGCTTGATCTGGGTCCAAACGAAATAAGACAAAAACACCAAATAACTTCCCATTTATTTTAATCTTTTTCTTATTTTACATGTACATTTTTAATAGCTCCCTACAAATTCTTCTTGAATCCGGACCAAAGATGTTTCTCACGGACCAAGTAATAGTTATACCATGGGTTGTCCGCCTGTACGTGGAGATAACCCACGAGCTTTAGCGAGTGGATTATCTTACGTACTGGTGGACAAACATGGTATAACTATTTTATACCACCTACATTAGTGTAGACCTTGCACATCACGAGATATTTTGTGCTAAAGCTGGTAGGGGTGGTATAAGATGTTTCTCACGGATCTGCTTTGCATTATCCCAGCTGGGATTTAATATCCCGCCAGGATTCAATATCCCACTCGGATTCAATATCCCGGTGGGATCCCAGGTTTACAGAAAAATCCCGGTTGAGATCCCACTGGGATTCAATATCCCGGCGGGATCCCACCGGGATTTAGTATCCCATTTGGATCCCGACGGGATCCCGTCGGGATCCCGGTTCTATTTTCACTTGGGTTTAGACAAGTAATTTTTATGATTATTCCCCTATCAGGACTTGCCCCTAATCACCCCTATGAGGGCCTAAGCAGCCCCACAACTAAAATCAAGCCCTTGGACATGTATTGTGGATGAAATAAACCCTGTGTTGATTAAAAAGAAATATAGCAGACGTTGAAAAATTACCCAGCATGCAAAGAGCACAGTAAAATAAATCTTTAAGGATCAGGCCTAATATATATGAAGTTAAGAGTGCATAACAGAAAATTAATTTTCTTATTTCTCTACCAAAACATGTTGTGCCCGTACTCAAAAGAGTTGTATCAATGGGACACTTACTCTTTGAGCACCCGAAACATTATGCTCAAAATTATTGATTGTAAGAAAGTATTTACAACTTTATGCTGCAAAAATTATCTTTATCATTTAAACCTAGCTCTGTTAAAGGATGTGCCCATATATGTCCTGATTTCTTGGCATGTATTAATGGTCTAGCTATTGGAACTGCAGTGACCTAGCGTTCAATAAATGACCATTGGCGGAATGTGTTAATTCAAAGTAGCAAGTAGGGAATTGATTTGTCAGGTTTTGATTGGCCCTTCCAGATTGACCCAGACATGATGGAGACTCGGCCCTAAACTGCTGCCTTTTTATATTAGCTTCATCTTGCTCAGCTTCAAAGACCCAGGGATAGGTTTAGATAAACAAAATTTTTGAGGGTAAAAGTGTAAATATTTTCTTACCCATCAGTTTTAACATATGTTTTGGGTGCTCAAAAGAACCGTTTCATTGAGACGGTTCTTTTGAGTACCCACAACATATGTTTTGGTTGAGAAATAAGAAATTTTTTTTTTGGTACACACTCTTAAGTTCTTAACTATAAAGTCCTGCCCAGGGCTCGATATCTTGCTACAGAGTTGGGCCAGTGAAATTGAGATTTTTCCAAGATTATTGAGTATGAAATTGTGAATATTTCTTTCTTTACCAGTTATAACATATGTTTAGGGAACTCAAAAGAACGAGTACCCAGCACCACATATGTTTTGGTTGAGAAAAAAACAAAAACAAATTTTTAATTTCCTACTCTTATCCTGGGCCTTTATTGTCCATTAGACCCAAAGGGACCCCTCAGTGTCTCAAGCATAGTCTACCAATCAATTACCATGGCAACTGCCATATGATTTCAAAGTCACAAGGGAACCTAAATTCATTTATATAGACTGCATAAAAGGATTCTGTCTACCAAGAAAGATGCATATTCAAATGGAAATATTTTTTAAAAGATTTAAAATATTGCCTTTGGACCCAGATTAGGCTCGACCAGATGTGGGGCCTCATCTGAGTCAGGGCCCAAAAAGTTACAGCAACAAACCTAGATAAGAGTGTGATATTTGATATTTCTCGCAACCATGGCTCAGTTGGGAGAGGGTTAGACTGGGTATCAATGGGTTGCTAGTTTCGAGACTGGCACCAACGGTGGAATCACTGTGTTGAGTCCTAAAATGTCACTCTTTGAGCAAGAAATTTTGTTTTGTTTGATTTGATTCTTTACGTCCTATCAACAATCTTTCAGTTAAACAGGGACAGGTCTACCTGGGTTGAACCAGTACTTTAAGCTAGGATAAATGTATCTTGCTCAAGGACCACATCGCAATGATGCCTGTGAGGCTCGAACCCGCGGCCCCGCAGTCTCGAGTCAAGCACTCTACCACTGAGTCACTGCGCCTACCAGCAAGACATTTTACCTGCTGCTTTGTTCAACCCAGTAAACCCGACATGACTGACAAATTGTTGACTGGGATGTAAAGCATCAATCAAACAAAACAAATAAAAATGTTTTTCTCAACAAAATCATATGTTGTGGGTACACAAAAGAACCGTCTCAATGAGATGGTTCTTTTGAGCACCCAAAACACATGTTTTAACTCAGATCTCATTTTGCACTAAAATAATTTCGCTCAAGTACTATTAACACATGCTGTGGCTCTTATTTTGTTTTGGGGGGTAAAAAGCTTATCAAAAACTGTGACATAATTCAGTAAAATGTTTTCACAGCTGAACATTCTTGCTGTATAAAGGAAAAAAATCTTTAATTGTCTATGTCTTTATTGAGTCGTTTGTGTGTCTGTCACGTCTGTCTGCCACTTGCTACATAATTTTGATGTACAGCCAGACGAAATATTCATAACCTTATATTGCATTACTCCCTCTTCATTCAGTTAAGTCTCTTAGACGATAGACCCTCGGATATAAAGACACTCAAGTCAGCAATATTTTTTCTATGAAAATATTTGTTATATGGTATTCATTGGAATGGTCTCATAATGAGACCTTTCAAATGAACGGCCATAGAATATGCTTAAATTGTTGAAAAAATAAGCATGGAAAATGATTGAATATTTTCTTATCCTTCAGCTTTAGCAGCTTAAGAACCGTCTCATTGAGATGTTGGTTTTGAGTACCCACGTCCCACAATATATGTTTTGGTTTTGAAATAAGAAAATTCTTTTTTAATCATGCAGTCTTATGATTGATCTAGAGGCTGGTCTTAGACTATACATGTATCTCTTTCCACCACAAAACAGCAATATTTTTCGATGGACATATTTTTTATGGTGCTCATTGAGACTTTTCGAATGAATACTCTTAACATATTATGTTTTCATGAAAAAATGACATATTTGTTCCAGTCAAGCAAAATGTTTTGAGTGTAAAATCACAATCATTTTCTTACCCATCAGTTTTAACATGTGTTTTGGGTGTCTCATTGAGAGTTCTTTTGAGTACCCACAATGTATGTTTTGGTTGAGAACTAAGGAAATTATGTTTTGATTATGAACCCTGGATTAGTTTATATTTTTTTTTACAATGATTCTTTTGAATCTACTGTACATAACAATTGATGAATGTTTACTACTTCCATGCTGAGCCTGGATTTTTTTCAAAACACTGCATATCCTGATCAGCCAGCTCCCTACCTGATCAGGACCCACACTGTTTTCATCTCTGCTTGTAAATACATGCAGTTTGATAACTGATAAAAAATTTGGGAGAAATATAGTCACATGTATATGATTATTCAGGCAATTATGTCCTAAGAAATGCATCACACATTTATGCATGCACACACCCAAACCCATAATTTATGGTTGTTGCCGAAACGTCCACCTTTGGCATTTTCCGTGGCCGAAATGTCCCTGGCCGAAATGTCCAGGCCGAAACATCCTAGGCTGAAATGTCCGCGGCCGAAATGTTGTACATTCATCTAGAGGCCCTGTCTGTTTGTCCAACTATTCAGGGGCTGTAACTGGTTCTGTCATTGTTTAGGGTAGTTGTAAGGACTAAGGAGCACCCCCCATGGTCCCTTTAAACTCTTGCTATTCTTTCTTTGTACAAAATCTTTATTCATAAAGTTGACTCAAGTATGTGAAATTTTTGACATGTGGTCAATAAGTTTTCCGTTAACAAAAGTGAGCACCCGAAACCAAATGTTGAAACTGATAAATAAATAAGAAAATATACACAATTTAACGTAACAGGTATTATAGCCAGAAGCTTTCTGAATCTTGAAGCCTGGAAGTGAACATACATTTAGAGGAGTCAGAGATAGCTAACCCAGATTTTGTAGTCAAATAAGGCTAAAACACAAGAATGATGTTGAAGTCCTCTGGACCTCAGCCTGGCTTTAAGCAACATGCCTGTACACTCAAAAATTGTGTACTAATGTAGTCAAATAAAAGGAAAAAAAAAAACAAAAAGTGATGTTGACACCCGCTTAGCCCAGGCTTATTCTGGGCCTCAATCCGTCTCAGGCTACAGGCCTGTAAATTATGAGCTTTTGCAAACAGATTGGACCCCAGAGCAGGCCTGACAAAATGTCGGACCTGATATGGATTCAAACTATTTGACACTCTGATGGTATTCATGAAATAATTTTTTGAAATAATTTTTCGAAAAAGTTGATCTTGAAAAAAATCAGCCAAAGACAAAAAAGCATAAAATATTTCCCAGGATGCAGAGAGATAACTGGACCCACAGGTTTAGATAAACAAAAATTTTCAGCGTCAAATTGGTAATATTTTCTTACTCATTATTTTTAGCATATGTTTTGGGTGCTAGAAAGAACCGTCTCATTGAGACTGTTCTTTTAAGTACCCATAACATATGTTTTGGTTGAGAAATAAGAAAATCATTTTTCTGATACGCACTATTAACTAAAGGCCTGTGGACCTATACAAAAAGCTTACTTATCTGGACGTATGATGATATTCAATCAATCTTGAGTGCAATAGTGTTTATATTTCAAAGACAGTATTTTGATTGAATCAATAGGACTGGTGCCATAGATGGGATCTACCAATATTACACAATCTTTTAGCTAAAGTGATCTGCAAAGCCGATGTCAGTTGCAATCCTGGCTAGGATTAGATAAAGATGAAACAGCCTATTACACTTACAACTTATAATTTACCCTAATTCGGGATACTGATATAATGCCACGTAATTTTGTCAGGATCTGCACTATTTGCACAGATAAAAATAAATCTTCAGTCACTAGAGCAGCGATCCATGGTACACCATAGCATTAATACCCGCTTTTTTACCTTTGAGCTTTACCTTGGGGTCAAGGTCACGCAAATGTTGCCCAGTACTCACTACATCATGTCACCTATTCACCTGCAAAGTTTGAAATTGCTGCGTCGAACAGTTTTAGGAGATGCATTTACAAGAAAATACATAAAATGACCTTGACCTCGGGGTCAAGGTCACGTTAACCCAATGTCAAGGTCACACAAAATGTTGGCCAGTACCGTCCACATCATATGACCTATGAACCTTTGAAGTTGTTAAGTACAATGGTTTTGGAGGAGATATACATTTACAAGAAAGTACATTATTTGACACAAAATGTTGCCCAGCACCCTCTACATCATGTGACCTACATGTATCCAGGTACAAAGTTTGAAGTTGGTACGTCTAACGGTTTAGGAGGAGATACATTTACAAGAAAATACATTATTTGACCTTTGAACACAAAATGTTGCCCAGTACCCTCTACATCATGCGACCTATCCAAGTTGCTACATCTATAGGTTAAGTAGGAGATACATTTACAAGAAATGTGACAGACGAACGGACGGACGGGCGAGAGACAGACTTTGGTGCTAAATTAATATACCTCTTTTTCTAAAGAAATAGTGGTAACGGTTATAATGACAGAAATGCATCATAATTTAGAAAGTTCTACCTGTGACCCCTTAAAATACAATTCCATACATGTAAGGATATACTTATACAAATTGTACAGTTCCCACAACTTATGTTTAAGAAAGGTATTTCACTGATACAGTACCCAGTATACTATCTTGGGCAAACACGGCAGAACTTGATCAGATGCCATAGAATGTGGCATCTGATCACATTCTATAATGTTTGCTAAAATTTGAATGAAATTGAAACCTACTACCCAACAACCCTTGGATTGGAAATGGATTTATCCAATTGATAAGGGTGGGAAATTCCATTAGGCATATATGAGTTATTATACCTTCATCTTATCTGGGCTCTTGAGAAAATATCCACTGCACCCACATGCAGATACTATTAGAGCTCATTGATTTAATTGATTGATCTAATTGATTTATTTTCTCTTTTAATTTTATTACAGCATCCAAGCTTCCACAGTTCAGTGATTTTCATTTTTCAATCGAACCCTCAGACACAGTAGGCTACAAAGGGAGAACACTCCGGCTTGACTGTAGTGTGACCTATTCCAAGAGTAATTCCCTTTCAATACAGTGGCTGAAGGATGGCGAGTACATTGGTTTTGCCGAGGAGCAAAGGTGAGTATTTATTGCATAGCTTTTGATATAAGACTCTCCATCTTGTCCAAAGATACATTTGTCCAGATACGTAAATATTTGAGGAGCGCAGTGGCTCAGTTGGTAGAGCGTTTGACTTAGGGGTCGAAGGGTTGTGAGTATCAAGGCTCACTGGAGGCACCCTGATGTGTCCTTGAGCAAGTTTATCCTCATCTTCGCAAGCCAAGGGTACTAAGTCCACTCTGTTCCTTAAGCACGTGCAAGCCAAGGGTACTAAGTCCACTTTGTTCCTTACGCACGTGCGTAAGGAACGAAGTGGACTTCGTATCCTTTGCTTGCGAAGATGGTTTATCCTCCGCTTAGTACTGGTTCAACCTACTTGGAAGACAGGAAATTGTCCTGAAATTACTGAAAAATTGTTGACTCAGGGACGTAAAGCATCAACACAAACAAAACTTTTGAATTTTTCCTAATCAGTCTAAAGATAATGTTTTGGGTGCTCGTTGACACACCTCTAATGATAATGATAACCCACAACATTTGTTATTTGATGAGGCCAGCTGATATTGAGGCCACCATCATATTGAATCCGTATTTATAATAAAATTATACCAATACATTGACCGGGAATCATAATCATATACTGCAGTTATGACAGTTTTATGCATCTCAGTCTAGCATTTGCAATTTTTGGAAGTTAAAGTGTAAAAAGCTAGTAGTCCTTAAAATTTGTAGTTCTAAGTCCTTGAATTTTATACAGACTCGGCTGTATGAACCCTTTATATAACCGGGTACATTTGTTTTGAGACTTTATGATATTCTTTCTTGTTCACAGGTACCAGCTTGCCAGTAATGGTTCCCTGTTGGTCAGTGATGTTACAGACAAGAGACAGGAAACAGACGCGGGGTACTATCAATGTTCCGCTGCAGTCGATGATGGTCAGACTATTGTCAGTCGGAAAGCTAAAGTGGAGATAGCAGGTACAGTACTAGTAAAACCTGTCTTAAGCAGCCACTCAAAAATACCTGTCTTAAGCGGCTGCTCAAAAATACCTGTCTTAAGCAGCCACTCAAAAATACCTGTCAAGTTGGCCACGCAAAAATACCTGTCTTAAGCGGCCACTAAAAATACATATCTTGAGCAGCTGTCTTCAGTGGGGCTGCGGCCATTCAAAAATACCTGTCTCGAGCAACCACTCTAAAATAGACAAAACAAAGATCTTAATGACAAATTCTGCAATACTTTTGACCTGCATTAAGCAATAATCGGTCATGAAAACCAATTTTTGGTCTTCTTTTTGGGTGGCCGCTTAAGACAGGTTTTACTCTAGACACATTCCTTCACCTTTGTAGTTAACTTTTTGTCTGCCAGTACTGATTTTTTGTCATCTGCTGATTATCTATCCAGACAGTTTGGACCCAGATAAGGCCAGACAGAATGTCCGGCCTGATCTGTTGATGCTAACAAACAGGATTAGTAAATAGCCTATAGAAAAATGAGCTCACAAACTACTAGGGCTGACAATCAAAGCTAAACTTTTTCCTATTGAGAGTCTTGCATCACGATACTTTCACTTTCAAAGTCTAGGGTCTAACATCACGATACTACATGTATAACTTTTGAAGAAAATGCTATCACTTTACTCTTCCTATAGAAGGTCTTACTTACATCATGATAAGTCACTTTCGAAGAAGAATATTTTTCCTTCTAAGGGTCTTACATAAATTAATGATACTATCACGTTGGAAGAAAATGCTATAACTATACTTTTCATATAGTGGATCTTACATCACAATACTATAATCACTTTCATTCAAAGAAAACGTTACATGTATTACTGTACTTTTCCTTTCGAGGGTCGTTCATCATGATACTATCAGGTGGTTCTGTTGTTGTTGACTTTTTGTTTATTGTTATTCCCATTGTGGGAGTCTGTAATAATTTTTCTATGTTTTGTTGTACGTTAATTTATGTCTATTCTAGTATTGCAATCATCATGATGGGGAAGAGAGAGCTGGTTGCTTTGCTTAATTTATCTTCCTGGTGTGTCGTGATGGTTGAGAGGCTCTTCCTGGCTGTGCCAGGGGGTTGTCTGCAGTTTGTGATTGTGGTATTTCCTGATCATACTCACTTACTATTTTTGAAGAAAATGCTATCACAATACTTTTCCTACAAAGGGTCTTACATAATGATACTATCACTTTGGAAGAAAATCATGCTATCAGTACACCGTGTAATCACTATGCTTTTCCTATAGAGAGTCTTACATCACAATACATGTACTATTTTTAAAGAAAATGTTATTTCTGTACTCTTCCTATCAAGGATTTATATCACAATGCAATCATAACTAGGGCCTCGACGGGAGAAAACCTGTCTTTGGGGGTTGGCGAACAACAAACATGCAGACCAGCCTGCACATTCGCGCAGTCTGATCAGTGCCTTTGTTTTTCCCTATTTGTAAACTTGCTGCAGGTGAAATTTGAATTTTCTAGCTAGTCTCTGTAGCTGAGGAGACTGGTTTGAAATTCGCTTTGTCGGACAACCCAAAGACAGGTTTTTTCACGACGAGGCCCACTTTATAATAATAATGCATTTACTCACTGACTTTATCTTGTCTTTCAGGAATATCTCGTAATTTCGACATCCAGCCAGCTGTCCTTCTTGAAGTGTATCTCGGTGACACGGCCATGTTTCAGTGTAAAATCTCGTCAATTCCAAGTGCCAATATTTCCTGGTTAAAAGACAATCAAAATTTACCAGATTTGACTAGTAAATTTCGGACTTACCCCGAAGGTGTTTTAGAAATTTATAATGTGGAGTTTAGGGATTTTGGGACGTATCATTGTGTGGCTGAAGGAATTGATAAAAAAATTAAGAGCAGGGGTGCTAAATTAGAGCAGAAAAAAGCAGGTATGTACATATAATAGATTAACATATAAAATATCATAGGCTTAGATAAACATTTTTTGAGCTTAAAATTGTAACTAGTTTCTAACCCATCAGTTTTACCATATGTTTTGGGTGCTCAGAAGAACCGTCTCATTGAGACGGTTCTTTTGAGTACCCACAACATATGTATTGATTGAGAAATAAGAAAATTGATGTTTTGGTACGCATTCTTAACTAAAGGCCTGAAATATAGATGGCCTTAGTGTGTCCCCCAGAATTTACAAAGCCAGAGGCACAACACTGATATAGGGTTGGATATCATACAGTATTTAATGACTTCTCATGTGTACAGAACCTAAATTCTCGACATAAATCAGATGATATGCTTAATGGGTGAGGGGAGCCCAGTGGCTCAGTTGGTAGAGCATTAGATTGGGGATTGAAAGGTTGCTAGTTCGAGACTCACCGGAGTCAGTGTGTTGTGTCCTTGAGCAGGACACTTGATCTGCTGCTTTGTACTGAATCAGCCCAGGAAGACGGGAAATCATCCTGACATGACTGAAAAATTGTTGACTGGGATGTAAAGTATCAACACAAAGCAAAAAACTTAATGGATGATGTGAATGTTTTAAGCCACCTGCATAAACTTTCTACTGTAAATCACTGTCCTACTTCACACATAATTTGGGCCTCGTCGCAAGAAAACCTGTTTTCGGTGGTTGGCGAACAACAAATTGGCAGACCAGCCTGCGCATCCACGCAGTCTGATTCGCTTTTTGTAAAGTGTCATATGTAAACTTGCTACAGGGGAAATTTCAATTTTCTAGCTAGTCTCTGTAGGTAAGGAGACTGGTTTGAAACTCGCTTTGTCGGAAACCCCAACGAGGCCCATATAATAATGCTAAATGGTCCAATTTGACCATTAGAAAGCAGTAGAATTGAGAACCCTGATTGTTATAATTAGTTATGTTTATCTTTAATAACTCAGACAAGAAAAGCAAAGTAGTCCCAGATCAGACTGCTCATACAATGTAATAGTTTGTTAAGTATTTAGCAATCAAATTGTCCCTGATCAGACTTAGAAGCAAACTGATCAGGAACTATATTTCTTTATTCAACAAATTAATTTTGATGACTTGCCCGATGAAAAGTGCAGGTCATCATTTTAAAGATTTCAGCACTTAACTCTGCATGCTGGGTATTCAGCTTTTGTTGTCGTCTGCTGACTTTTCAAAATTAACTTTTTCAAAATTCTTTCAGGAATATTATCATAGCGTCAAATGGTTTGGATCCAGATCAGGACCTATGCTCTGTTGGGATCTAAACTGTTTGACACTCTGATAGTGTTTCTTAATTTTACCATTTGAAAAAGTCACCGCTAGCAAGGAAAGATGTAAGATTTTTATCATTTTTTCAGATGTTGATTTTCAAGGAATAGAACCAGAGTTTACGCTGAAACCTCTTGATACTCAGGCTGTGGCAGGTTCCAAAGTTACTCTATTCTGTGGAGCCTATGGTCTTGGGTCTCAGATGCAACCACCCTCGTTTGTGTGGCTTAAGGATGGAAAAACGATAGACTTCTCGTATGTATTGTCTGAGAAAATTTTAATTCATTGAGTGTGTAGTGGCCCCTCTCACCTAATATTGGAATATATTTGGTTTTTGTTCCTAAGATTCACAAGCACATTTCAAGTAACATAAACATTTGTAGCTGCTTTCCATTAATCTGCAGATATTTGTAGCCAAATATTTTGATTTTGAAATTTTAAGTACATGTTAGCTATTGAATCAACAAAATTTAGTGAAATAATGTTTTTGAATGAGAGAGATTATACATGGATTAAAATAGAATTGGTCAACATGGAAATGTTTCCATTTTCAAAGCAAGCATTTAAATTTTAATGAATCTTGAGATTTTCGCAACTGTTCAAAACCTTGTCAATCAAAGAATATAACTGACAACTAACAACTGTATGCTTATACAGGCAATATGCATCAAACAGCAAATTACCCACCATACTTTCATGAACATAAAAAAGAATTATTAATTTCATAAATAAAATTCAATTTTAAAGTCACAATGGCCACCAGACTTGGACCCCCCTCAATTTCATATTATGGGGTTATTTGAAAGACAAAATCTACATTCCGCTTCTTGAAACATTGTATACTTTAATTCTTAATGCTTATTTCAGAAATGGTAATGGCCGAATTACAATGAAAGGTAAAGGAAATCTTCAGATACTTGACGTGAAGCCTGCCACAGATGCTGATCCTGGGGACAGTGGGTCATACATGTGTAGAGCGGAGAATGATATTGATTCAAATGATGCCGAAGCTGAACTTAATGTATTAGGTAAGAACCCTTTGTATACTAATGGATTCTTCATTCAGGTTTGATACAATAAATATTATAAACTTGGGGTAGTCCATTATACATATCTAGAGGTGCCAGGTCATAATTTTCAAAAAATATTGATTCTTTTGTTTGAAGATCTTTTTTACCTTTACAAACAGTATAGACTTTTTTGAAATTCTGTATTATGTATCTATTCTATCTGTAAAAATACCTGTTATGGGGTCTCCCCTATACAAAGGTTAAATAAAGCTTAGTTTAGCAGAAACCTTGAGCATAATACCTTTGTTGTGTCTACTGAAATAAACTGATTCAGTTGAGTCTGTATATCAAGGCAGTGTCAACAGAGCTTTGGCTACTGAACACACAAAGTACGTAATTGTTCATTTTGTATTTTAAGGAGTTGTAGGTCAAAATTCTTATACAATGATTTATTTCTGTCCTTAAAGATTGTTCTTTTCTTAGCAAACCATGCAGACCCTGATGTAATCCTGCCTTGTGTGGCATTTGATCTGTGTTTTAACTGTTTGCTAAAGTACCTGTTTACACTGTATACGGAATGAAAAAGCTTAAGGATTATGTGTTATACTGACAGTGACCGATCAAAAGGCTTAAACTGTAACTTCATGATATTTACAGTGCCACCAACCTTTACAAACCGACCCACCAATGTGTACGCCCACGAGAAACACGATGTCACATTGTCTTGTCAAGCAGCGGGAAACCCACCTCCGAAAACTTCCTGGCTGAAGAACGGCAAGCCGCTGATACCAGACGACTACTTCCAATTGGTCGAGAGCAAGAACCTGAAAATTCTGGGACTGTTGTTGTCCGATAATGGCTACTACCAGTGTGTCGCAGAGAACATTGTAGGCAGCATTCAAGCCACCATACAGCTCCAAGTGCTTGAACAAGGTTGGTATTCTCTGAATGTGATGATAAATCGGTTTAACCCTTTACCTCATAGAGATGCCTTTTAGCGCGTTTGCAAACAAAGCAAACCCAGATCAGACAGCTCTTTTAAGAAGTGCCTGATCAAGGTCTACTCTGTTTGCTTATGGAATTATGATTTATTTGATCCTACACTAGTGAACCTGACAAAAAATTACTTTGTTCTATGTACCAATGTGAAAGTTTATTTATATAATTATTCATAGTGGGTGGAGCATAGCCTGAATATTCATGAAGGAAAGGGTCAGATATAGTACCTATCCCATATGCAGAAATACCTCTTACAAACACCCATGCTGGTATATCCAGAGTGTCTAGAACTCTAATTTTGGTCCGAGCCTTCATCTACATCCATACTATGTGTATGCGAGCAGCAAAGGCTCAGGTGGGTCTACACTTGCATGTATGTGCAGACTCACCTGAGCCATCACTGAAACCATACGCACAGACCACCATTTGAACAAGGTTGGTATTCTCTAAGGTGACAATAAATGGGTTTAAATATTATACATGATCATGCTATATCGAATTATTAGCAATTTTATGCTAATTTTCTGAGACTTAATTTCTCCATTATTTTAGTCTAGCATTTGTGTGAAGTAGAATTTGAACATGAAAATAGATATTGTTCATAAATGTGTACACTGTAGTCCTTGAAAATGAAAGAAGAGTCTTTTAAAAGTTCTTGATTTTTACACAAACTTGCCTGTATGAACCCTGTTTTAGAGCAATGATAAAAGCAAAAGTCAAGATCAATCATATACACTTTAGGTTACTAGGTTCCTATTTGTTATGGGTTTCTAGTAAGATAGGTTTTGGTATTTCCCCTAGAGACAATTTGAATGAAATGTCAAAGCCTTTTTTGTGGATTAAGGTGTTGATGAAAGCAATTTGAATCACCTGAATGGAAAGTTAAAATAAATTGACACTTTATGTGGAGTTCAGTAGCTTGTGACCTGATATTGAGGGTTGCTGGTGTCTAGCCTCACCAGAGGCACTGCATTTTGTCCTAGAGCAGGAAACAGTACTGATTCAACCCAGGTAATGTCCGGACATTGACTGAAAATTTATTGACTAGTAGGTAGTTCTAAGCATCCGCATCCACTCAAACAATGATGCTGTTGTGTACTGCATGAGTTCTGTTGCAATGATTCTAACTTAACTAATAAGGCCAGAATTTTTTTTATTAGTTGATTTACGAACCCTCCTACTGTAATTTTCCGGAAAGTAGGAAAAAAATAAAATTTAATTTCTAAAAAAAAAAATTTTATTTAATCCGCCGACTCTTAATAGAAATTGTTTGGTTGAAAAAAAATTTTTTTGAGGTTCTGTCCTAGCATTTTTGACAGTGACACTGTTAAAAGTGATTGTCCTGTCCAGATTTTTAGGAAAATGATGAAATATTTAAAGATAACCTTACTAGTTTTACTGTTTTTCTGGAGATATTAAAGAAAAAAAAAAAAAGCTCTGAAAAAAAAAAAAAAAAAAAAAAAACTCTGAAAAAAAAAGCTCTGAAAATGACCAGTTGACTGGTCATTTTCAGAGCTTTTTTATTTATTTTTTTTTCGACCCCCGACCCTAAATCTGAAAAAAAATTCTCGTAAATCAACTAATAAAAAAATTCTGGCCTAAGTATTTGCATGAAATATTCTTCTCTTCTTTTCTTTGCTGGCTTAATAAGTTTCCCTGCATTTAGAAATTCCTTTATGCCTTTTAAAAGGTACTATGTCCATAAAAGATGACATTTTCCATCCAATTGAATAATCAAAAACATTTGATACTAGTATTATCACTGATAGTTTGGGGGCGGGTGCTAAATGGCACAAAGGAAAACTGTAAAATTGATGCACATCTGGCTAATTAAGGGAAACATTTTGAGCATAAAATCTGGGAATATCTCCTATCTATCAGTTTAAAGATATGTTTTGAATTTTACGCGTAGCGCAGTCGGTAACGTGTCTGGCTACAGATGCGTGTCTGACTGCAGATCCAGGGGTCGCGAGTTCAATTCCCGGCCCGGTCCCATACTTTCGTGGAGATTGATCATGAAATAATTTCTACGGTCATTCTCTTCTCTTCCGCTGATTCATTCAAGAAGGGTTGTTGTCAGTTACAAGCGAAAGTATGTGCACAAATTACTGGTTAACCGCTTGTTCAAGCCTGCCCAGGAAAAAGTGTGGTTAGGTGAACTGACCGTCCCGCAATGGCCATAGCTGTTGACTTGGGACGTAAAGCAACAAAACAAACAAACAACAAACAAATAAACATGTCTCTTAGACGGTTCTATAGAGTACTTACAACATGTGTTGCTGTCAAAAAATAAGAAAAAATATCAATTTTCATTGAATGAAAATTTATATTTTTTCTTATTTTTTGACAACAACATGAAAACACCTATTCTCAAGCATCAAAAAATATGCATTGACGCACAACATTTTTGCTTATCTGAACCTATGATTTTCTAGTGGTGCAGCGATGCGAGAAAACCTGTCTTCGGGGTTTCCGATCAGGTCATACCAAAACCAGCCTGCTCTGCTACAGGGACTAGCTAGAATTGAAATTTCGCTAGTAACAAGTTCTGATAAGTGAATAATAAAGGTGCTGATCAGACTGCGCTGATTTCGCGCAGGCTGGTCTGCCCCTTTGGTGTTTGCAAATCCGGAAGACAGGTTTTCGTACCAAGGCCATTAACCTCTGCTTGTCATTATTATTTTCAGTTTTCCTAATTTCCATTTTTTGTTTCTTTTTCGTTTGATGTATAGACACCCCTCTTCCCGCTAATCCATCGACACCTTCCATTTATTACCATCTCCATCGCTCAGGCGCCTTGTCATCGGTCAACCCCAAGAATGTGCCAGGATCGCCAAAGAACCTGAGAGCAGCCATTGTGTCAACGAGGTTCGTCACATTGTCATGGGCGGAGCCAGACAGGAAGGGACAGACTCCAATCATTGGATACTCCATCAGATGGCAAGAAAAAGGGTCTTTAAGGTGAGAAGCCTTTTTGATATTACGGTTCCCATTAATGGTGCTTTGTAATTTTCTAGTGGATTTGAGTCTTCTTAAGTACTTTTAGTGAACTTGATTTGTAATGTGACGTCTGATTGGATAACGTCAATAATTTGGGACAGTGTATATCCTCTGATATACAGTCGGAAATAGTTTGACATCATTAATTGTCACATTTCATTGGATGTTGCGCGGCTGTGTGTAGCTTGCAAAGCTCCTTTTGAGATGAAACTGCAGAAGTGCATTAGAATGGGGATAACGATATTCAAAATTTGCATTGTGGGAAGTACATCGTCTGATATATACGGTCGGAAATCTTGTCCCCATAAAAATAAATTTCCAACCTTATATCCGATGATATACCTCCCCAATGAAATATTTGAATACAGTTTCAGGGCGTTCTTGAAAAGTCCTTGAAAAGAAAATCTACCTTGATAAGGTTAAAACTAATTTTCATAACATTGCAACTCGTGGTCATTGAAATGTCCTTAAATTTTACATAGCTTGCAACCTTGTCCTTGAAAATTGTTGAATAGTTTATTAGTTGTCCTTGAAATTAATCTTGCAACTTTGTCCTTGTAAACTGTAAGAGACTTCATTAGTGTCCTTGAAATATACAGTATTGCAACCTTGTCCTTGAAAACTGTAAGATACTTCATAAGTTGTCCTTGAAATTCACAGTCTTGCAATTTGTCCTTGAAAACTGTAATAGACTTCAATTGTTGTTCATAAAATTTACAGTCTTGCAACTTTGTCCTTGAAAACTGCAAGATACGCCATTAGTTGTATTGTCCTTGAAAAGTCCTTGAATTGTACATAGCCTTGCCTACATAAAATCTGTGCATTATTACAGAGAGAGGACTACTAACACGACAACTCAGGAAATGAATATACAGGGATTGAAACCGGGAACCGAGTATGAATTTAGGGTGATCGCAGTGAATCAAGATGGACCCAGCGCTACTCCTACAGTCATTAGAATCAGAACCAAACAAGAGGGTAAGTGTATAGCTTATATTAATGTATATTGGGGGATACATGTGTTAAAGCATAGTCCAGATTAGCAAATGTTTGTGCTTAAAAATGTACAAATTTTGGGGGCACAAAATTAAGATCATTTTCTTATCCATCAGATCAATCATGTGATTTGGTCGCTAAAAGGAACCTTCTCTGGTACCTCCAGAACCCAGTTGTGTTATTATGCAGACCACTCATAACGTTTTGGTCAGGTCTCCAAAGGAATGGACCATATTATATGTGAATCAAGAACAGGGACAAATTTACAAAAGGAATTATAAGAAAATAACCATTTTATGGTCATTTCCCTATATTTCCTTTGTAAAATTCCATGGTGAAATCATACTTACACATAGGGATACTGAAGTACTGTACAGTATGTTAGCCAGCTCACCAGAGCCTTTGCTGTGCACACTTGTTCATAAGTAGAGGGGCATTGATAACGGCTCACATCAATTTTTGGTAATTGAATGTGTCGCCAAAAAGGATTAACCATTAAAGACATATGCGGCTATTTCCAATGCGCACCTTTCCCGCGTCTGCAAACGGGGAAAGTTGTCTGGGTCCTGTCTTTCGACCCTTAACGGATTCGGATCAACACAGCTTCCGATATTCTTATGTCATATCGGTGTTCCGACATTCTCTTCACAAAATAACTAATTAAAGTGTGTTCGAAATATCTATTGACATCTTTTCAGAACTGATCGTCTCAGCACTAAAGACAATAACCCTTGTTACGAATACGATAGTGGCCGAGTCTATAGTATGTGTATGGTTATTTAGAGCGGCGCACGACCTGACCTCGTGGCCTAGTGGTTAGCATGTCTGGCTACAAAGCCAGAGGACCAGGATCGATTCCCGGATGCGCACATATTTTCAGTGTGTTTTTTCTTTCCTTTTTAACATTTTAATGCTAAATTACTTCATATACTAGTAAAATGGCATCATCAAAACGAACGAAATTGTCATCCCCGAACTTTTTATATTGAATTACGCATAAAACCTATGGGGGTGGGGTTAAATTTGGCCCTCTAGAAAGAGAATTAGTTCGGTGACCCCAGATTTTTTTTTTTTTTTTCTGAAAGGTATTATAATAGTCCATGATTTAAAAATAAATTTTCAAGATTTTCAATATCAGATTTTTTAATACATGATTTATTCTAAAAACAAATTCCATTTTTTGACGAATTGTTAAAATATATCATGCAGTATCTTGTCACAGCATGGGATAACAAGTAAACATGCACATTTTCTTAAAAGTTTGAGGCCATGGGCAGTAATATGAGTTAAAAGTAAGAAGCTGGCTGAAGATTACAACCGTTTTAGCTCGATAATTAGGACTAGTGTTATTATTTTATATTTCTAGAAAATTGATCAAATGCTGTAAACTTCAATATGAGATTCTGAAAAAATAAGCACGGTGACATATCCTTTTTATTTCATAAATGGATAGCCCATGCATAAAACAAACTGTATGCAAAGTATTGAAAATATTTCAATATGGGAAGTATTTAGTAGCATATGTCCTTAACGATAGGAGCCACTGTTGTGTAGTGAATAAACCACTCACTTTGTAAGCCAGGGGTCACAGTTATGATCCCAAGCTTCTTTGTTGAACGAGACTTTAAGCCGAGGCCCCATCTCCGTATGACCTTAGCTGTTGATGGGGCGCTGAACACAAAATAGATAATATTATGCGATAGGCTTCTTAATCTCATGAACATGCCCATAATATGACATATGTATTGTATTAACAGATGATGTACCCAGTGAAGCCCAGAATGTTCAGGCCCTTGCGCTGTCCCCTACCTCCATCAAGGTCACCTGGGATCAGCCAGCTCAAACTAAAGGACAGCTAACCAAATATGAGTTGATTTACTATCAAGTTGGGAAGACAGAGAAACAAGTGAGTCTTTATACTCAAGACTTAGTGTCATATTCTCATTATATAATCCATTTCTCACTGTATAATGGTTTAATAATACAGCATAAAGTAATAGATAAAGGATTCTTTTCCGAGGATTTCTTGTTTAAACCGCGAGGTGGGCGTAGCCCACCGAGCGGTTTAAACAGAAAGCCGAGGAAAAATCCTTTATTTAGCTTGTAGTATGGCGCAGGCGCAAATAAACACGTGTCACTGACACCTGGCAAAATTTTACATTCGCTCCTCCCAGCATTCAGCCTAAGCTGTCAATTATATAACATTTACCTACGGGTTAATGTGTCGCTATTTAGGAAGTTCCCGCCTACATGGCTGTTTAACTAAAATTGGAAGTTAGAGTACTGTTTTAAGCTCCTCTTTCGTCGTTATTCTATGGTGTCTGATTTAAACATCAGCAAAGATCAAAGAAAAAGGCATCGGCCATACTACAATGAACCGTTAAACCATCTATTAGTTGTTTACTTTTGCAACTTGGTGAACTGATGGCTACTATACAATCCACTGATAGAATGGCAAGTTAAAAAAAATTTAATTTGTCATTGAAAAATAAATTTGCTCATTATAAAACATTTGCAAACGTCATCTACTTGGCAACACTTGTCATATACAATTTTCTAGTTTTCGAATTAATTTTTATTAAATCTCAGCTCAAGGCAAGCTACGTAATTATTGTTATTGTTGAATGTTAAGAAAAAATGACATTACCTGGTTAGGACCATCCTTACAGTCAAAAAAAAACTAGTTACCATGAGAATATGAAACCGTTATTCAATATGGCTGCTGTGTGAAGGACAAGGTTGTGTCAACATTGAAAGCTAGGTCTTCAATTTTTATGTTGTAGCTCTACCTATACACTAATATGACCTCAGTATAAATTGGTAGGATATAAAACGCAACGAAAAACCCTGATATTAGAGCATCAATTGGATCTGCAGTGATGAGGGATGCTTGAAAAGGACTTGAAAACATAGCATATTCTTGACTAGTCTTTGAAATGCAAATCTATCTTAATAACTAGCGAGGTCTTGAAAACAACTTGAAGAATACAAGCAGTATTAACAAAATACTTTGCCTTTACTTGGTGCAGCATATGCTGCAACAAGTAAATGCAAAACCATCTATTATACTTTATAAGCATTTAATGACAAAGTGTAAATCAGTATTGTCAAAAATTAATAGTCCTTGAAAACTTAGAAGTCTTTCAGTGGTCCTTGAAAAGTATTTGAATTCTACACAGGATTGCTTTTATGAGCCCAGTGTAAACAGTCATAGGTGAACGTTTTCAGGATTATAACTGAATTCAGGATTTTGAGGCTGACTTTCCATAGAAAGTCAGCCTCAAAACACTGAATTCAAATTAGTCAGATTTTAATCGCTTTCCTGATTTATTTACAGTTTATCTGAAGGCAGTTGGTCATTTAAATATTTACATTTTATCTGAAGGCAGTTGGTCTTTTAAACTTGAAATTGTTGGTACTTTGTAGGCATAGTACAAGTTTTAAAATTTGGATCTTACTTTCACCATGCATTGTAAATTATTCAGAAACAACTAGACAAGTCAGTAACCAGTCATACTCTAGAGGATCTACAGCCCTACCAAGAATACAGTTTCAGAATTGTGGCACACAACGGTAACGGCCCGGGAATGAGCACAGAGGAGGTGGTTACTAGGACCCTTTCTGACACTCCGTCAGGTGTTCCACAGAACTTCACACTGGAAGCTGCCAGCTCACTGGTAAGGATGTTTAACACATATTCCTAATGGAATTTCCCACCGTTATCAATTGGACAAATCTATTCCAAATTCAAGGGTTGCTAGGTAGTATGTTTCATTCGCATTTAATTTTTATAGGTATACTCTGTAAGCAAATTGTGCAGATCTGGCTCTACACTGCTTACCTATGTCCCATAAAAGGGACGCTAGACTTTTCTGCTCAAAAGAACTAAAAAAGCTGGAATGTGTTTATTTTTAACATACATGTATAATTTTTAAAAAAATCTTTACACTTATGATAATTAAATCTATTGTGGAATGTTTCTTATGAGTACCAATGCTGTAAATTTGGTTGAGTCCAGAACATGCAGGGCTGCACAAGAGTTGTCACTTTTTCCACAAAAAGGTTTTAAGCGGATTGTTGACTTCATTTATTTTATCCAAAGGTTGACTGCAATGAATTATTGGATAACTGTTTGCCGAATTTTCATTTGGTTAGGGATATCATCTGATATAAGGTCAGAAATTTAGTTTTACAGCTACATCTTATCGATACAGATAAAAAAAAAAAAATCAGCGTACAATTGTGAATTTTTTCTCACCCATCATTTTTAACATATGTTATGGGTATTCATTGTGATGATTCTTTTGAGTACCCACAATGTATGTTTTGGCTTAGTAAGAAACCTCATTCTCAACTATTGGTTCATATCTAGAAGCCGGTTATTAGCATGTTTGGTGATTATGGCAAACATGGTAATTTAATTTTCAGAGCATTGTTGTTCGGTGGCAACCACCGTCAATCGAAGAACAAAACGGAAAAATAACCGGGTACAAGATTCGTTACAAGAAGCAAGGAAACCGGAAGGGTTCCACTGTGACGACGGACGGTGACAAGAATGTGTACACCCTGACTGAGCTGCGCAAAGCGTCCATGTACCAAGTTAGGATATCGGCACAGACAGTAAATGGCAGCGGTCCTCCGACAGAGTGGCTGTATGCGAAGACATTTGAGGATGATTTGGATGGTAAGTCACCTTTGTAAGAATGGTTGCTATCTGAAAAGTAATGAACAGCCTTTAATCTACAGGAGAATTTCTTGAATATTTGTGACGTTAGTAATGTACATTTCATGAACATTATATTTTGCTGATTGTTTTTCCAATATTAGTTTACTTTATTTCTGACAATATTATAATTTAACGTAAGGGTAGGGAAAGATGATTCTAACAAAGTAAGTAAGGGTGCAAAGATCAGGAATCGATACAATCAAGTACCACACCTGACCCAGGATACCAATGGGAAAGTAACACACTCACAGTTAGACACCACAAACGAGAGCAAAGAGGTCAGCCCTTTCCCAGCAGGTGACCACAAGGCACATATAAACAGACGCATACAAAGGCATAGCAAACACAAGACAGTAAAACATAAAAGATCCACAAAAGAAGTACCGCCTTGGAATGGTCAGTAAAATATTTTACTGGAGGGCTTAAACCGGTTTAATATCGCCAACCTAACCCTTAATTCAGATGTGGATCAAGACACATAGATATTTGGTTTGCATGAAAGAGCCCTAATTTATCAATGCATCATCTCCTAGAACATATAAATCAAGATATAAAAAGGAGATAAAGCAAAGATAAGGACTCAACAGTAAATAAAACTGAATACCGGAGCAAAAGAAATCAAACAGGTAAACCCCGGTGGGCCCGACAAACAGCCAAAACTCATCACTGAGTGAATGAGAAAAAAAAAAAATACTTAGGGACCCCTTCATTTAACATACTGGGTATTTGGTGCAAAACAAACTTAAATATATGATTTTGTATAATTATAATGTTTTGGAAGAAATTATTCATCACGCTAGCATTTTATATATTTTTTGATAACACATATTAAGTATCCTTTGTCTACCATGGGATAATCTGTAGAAAAGATGTTTAGGTCTGGTCCTGTTTGTGTTGCACATTCAACATGGCCCCTACTTTCTTTCCTCACAGGGGTCCAATGACCCCAGTTCTGAGTTTTCTGGAATGAACACTGATTTACAAGCAAAGTGCAGAAACATTGTTGCTTTAGATCTACACTGATACTTCCTGGCATCAGTGGCCCCCACTTTCTTTCCTTAGGATATGTTTTGTGTTAAGGCCGTAAATAGAAAATAATGAGTGTTTCTGGTTTACATTAGGCCTAACTTGTCTATTTTTTGCCCCCCCCCCCCCCCCCTAATTTTTTAAGCATTTTTAGTTGAACTCCAAGAGATTCCCCAGTTCCACCATATTGTTTTTCCACCTTCCCTGTGTAAAATTTTAATAAAAATCCTTCCTACTGTCCCTATTTTAAAATTTCATGTAACACACATTTTTTGTTTTAGCATCTAAGAATTGACTCCTTACAAGGTTCAGTTATTTAATTTCAGAGTCCAAAGTTCCTGAGATGCCCGACAGACTGGTTGTCCGCCCCCTAACTGATTCTCTGGTAGTACAGTGGGTACCTAACCGACGATCCAAGTATATTGTGCGTGGTTACTATCTTGGTTATGGCAAAGGAATTCCTGATGTGTACAGACAAGTCTTTGACGCTGATACATTCTTCTATACGATAGAAAATTTACGTAAGTTTGTAATTTGCTTTATGTACTTATTGATGTACTAATTAATTCTTCCTCCTGTTTTAATACAATTAGCTTTGGATTGTCCATTATACATAATCAAGGAGTCGCAAGTTATAATTTCCATATAATATTGTATTCTTTCTCTTAGGCTTTTTCTGAGCAAACTGTGCAGATCCTGATGAAAGAATATCTAGCGATAAGGCGAGCAATCTCCCTAAACCCCTAAACGAGACGTTCATTTTATTTTGTTGAAATAACGACTGGAGAAACTAGGCACATCCAACAAATATATATATAGACGAGCCGTTGATGCACCATTGCCCCCAATTTGTATATTTAAAACGGGGTTTCCTTCATGCATGTAATAACTCTACTTCTTATTGAATGAGAATTTATTTCGATCATTAACTGTGCTTGTTATTCAGTAACATATATGGGAACTAGACCGTTAAACAGGGAACCACGCTATGTACAGTAAAACTATTTATACAGTTGATGTACAATAAAAACGACCATCTTGCAAAGTTGTCTATTTTTGTCATATATTTAATGTCTTCTTTCGCTTATACAACCCCTTTTCCCCCCCTAGACCCAAGACGCCATTTCCTAAGGGCATCTTGGGTCTAGGGGGGGGGAAAGCATCTAAAAACAAACTGAAAGACGCCAGTTTCATCTTTTTAATGACAAATGTCACAATTTTAAGTATATTTCATACGCATGCGCAGAAGGAATACCGCAAAGTTTTGGAAACGAAGGGCACTGATTTCCTTAATATTTTAGCACTTTTACTTTTTGAAAACCTGCAAAGGATTTACTAAAACTATCGTCTAAACGGCACCCAGTCTAAAGACGTAAAATGAGGGGTGGGAGTAGAAGGCGCAAGTTTTCACTGCTTTGTAAATGACGGATCACTTTGAATCTATTTTGATGCTTTCTATGCATAATTTACTACCGAAACAGTCTAATTTTAAAAACATTAGGGCAATTTGAAAATTTAGGTTTTGTAATCATGGCAACTAGGGAAAATATACGCCTTATCGCTAGAGCTCCTTATGCGGGTTAGGATATATTTCGTCTGGATCTTCACTGGTAGCTTAAGAACCAGTTTTCAGGTTTCCAATACAAAAAGAGGATCTTACATGAGTGCTCATGTTTGATTGAATTTATTAATAAACTTGTTGAGACGAATTATTAATAGACTTGTTGTGAAAAAGAGATAAAATGCTTGGCTAAGAGTTAAGGAAAAGAGATAAATGCGAGGCTTGCCTTGCATTTTATCTTATTTTCTTAACGAGTAAAATAAACTCAATAATAAAGAAGCATGTATGTTAGATTCTATTTATCACAGGACATTAAAAGTACTTAAATTCGCATTTTTGAATTGAAAACATCAAGACATTGCCATCTTTTACGCACTGTTAAAACGGACATCTTTGTTTTAAGGTCTAAATCTGTAAGCCACTAGTTGTTTATCGATTTTATTGCATGATGTTATATCACTCCCAGACTTGACGTCATGTTGTAAAATTAAAAAAGAAAACAGCAGTGGGCTGAATTAAACATTTCACAAATTAATTCAGTTCATTCATTTAGATTCGAGTGTCTTCAACACACAGTACATGTTTTCAGCACACAAGATTTTGCAGAAATGAAAAATACAGGTTCACACAAGACTATGTACAATTCAAAATTGAATGCTTTACTGGCATGACACTTCACATTAAATGATAATACAAGTACAATATCACAAATATATTTAATATTTAATTCTTTTTTCAGACTGGTGAAAATCTAAAACCAATTTTTAATTCATAGGATCTGAATAATGTTCTATGTGCTAAGTAACTACATGTATCTTATTTCTTTACAGAACCGGCATCAGAGTATGTTGTATCTATCAGGGCGTTTAACAATCAAGGGGAGGGAATACCAAGATATGAGACAGTCTTCACGAGTGCTGAAACAGGTAAGTACCCTCCAGCCGGTGTTGTAGTTCTGATAATACTCTTTCGGGAAATAAATAAAATTACAAGGACAGTAGTGATTTTCTGCATTCCACCATGCCTCCAGATAAGAGTGCATAATTAAGAATTCCTTTTCTTAGTGAGTTCTATCCCAGCCCTGTCCCATACTTTCATGTAGATTTATCATGAAATATTACAGTCATTCTCCCCTTCCCCTGATTCAAGAAGGTTTGGTGTCAGTTGAAAGTGGAAGTATATGCACAAAGTACTGGTTAACTTGCCCAGGAAAAAGTGTGGTTAGGTTAACTGACTGTCTTGACATGACCATAGCTGTTGACTGGGACGTAAAAACACAAACCAAACAAACAAATTTTTAGTGTAGATAGCAATGGATTGACTTGCACAGCTATCCAGTGGCACTAGAAATTAATTTTTGGTCTTCTACTGTGTAGGTGAGGAGCCAAGGTTCTTCCAAGACTACCTGCGTGCACAGGTGTTTCTGAGCTTTGACTAACCAAAATTTCATGTGAGGACTTAAAATAGTTTAGGAGATTGTTGTCACGTAAGTTTTGTGTAATTTTGGGTTTGGTTTTAGCTCAAGAACCAGTCACACCGATGCTGCCACCTATTGGGCTCAAGGCTACAGTCCTGTCGGCAAACACCATTGTCGTCACATGGACAGACAACTCTCTTGGGAAGATACAGCGGATCACAGACAACCGCTACTACACTCTGCGCTACATCACGATACCACAAGGCCGGAATCGCTACATGTTCATCAACACAACAGACCTTGTGTGCCACATAGATGAGTTGAAGCCGGACACGCAGTACGAGTTCAGCGTGAAAGTGACAAAGGGAAAACGGAAGAGTACATGGAGTATGTCAGTTGTAAATACTACCCAGGAAGCTGGTGAGTTAAGTTTAGGTCTAGATTACAAATATTTGAAGCGTAAAATTGCTAATCTTTTCAAATCTATCTGTTTGAACACATGTTTTGGGTGCCCAAAAGAACCGTCTCATTGAGACGGTTCTTTTGAGTACCCACAACATATATTTTGGTTGAGAAATAAGAAAATTAGATATTTGTTACCCAGCAAGCTGGTGAATATAGTCCTACCATTATAGTGCCAGTCATGACTGAGAAAGATGACATATTGTGATGGTTTTTTATTCATTTTGATTGAAAAAATAGGGCTTTTTGGCTGCATCTGAAGCAAAATAGAAATTAGTTGCTTTTCACAAATCTCTTCGGATTGATTTATTTGAACAGTTATCTAAATTCAAAAATCTTGTGTTGTTTGACTTAAACTATGAAACTATGGTGACAGAAAGTTGCCATCAGAATAGCTAAGACTTTTGTTAAGAGAAATTTATTGATAAGTAGAGCACAAGATATATGAGGGTCATACCGGGCCGCGTAGCGCAGTCGGTAACGTGTCTGGCTACAGATGCGTGTCTGACTGCAGATCCAGGGGTCGCGAGTTCGATCCCGGTCCGGTCCCATACTTTCGTGGAGATTGATCATGAAATAATTTCTACGGTCATTCTCCTCCCTTCCGCTGATTCATTCAAGAAGGGTTGTTGTCAGTTACAAGCGAAAGTATGTGCACAAATTACTGGTTAACCGCTTGTTCAAGCCTGCCCAGGAAAAAGTGTGGTTAGGTGAACTGACCGTCCCGCAATGACCATAGCTGTTGACTTGGGACGTAAAGCAACAAAACCAACCAACCAACCAATATGAGGGTCATTTTTTATGTTCGTAGAATCAGGCTTTATCCCTTCAAATATAGAATTTAGGGTACCATAAGCACAAGATATGACAGACAATAAGTATAAACACAACACAAACATATTAGAAGTTTTTTTTTTTTTTTTTTTTTTTTGGGGGGGGGGGGGGTGTTAAGCCATGTTCATTTCAAATTCTTGCAAAAAAAAAAATCCTCTAAAGTACCAATTTTTGCATGTTTGAATTGATTTCAGTTTAATCAACTTGCCCCAATCTTCAAGGTCATGGTTGATTAAACAAATGGCCATCATACACTGGTTGGATGGTCGGGGGCATCAGTTTTATTGAAAGGACAGTTATATTATAATAGTTTGTCCATACAGAATGATATAAATATTTGCCAGTGAATTTGCAGGAAAATTATCAGGAATGTGAATAAAAGTTTAACTTTTAATTGCAGGATTAGAAAATGCAGGTAAACCATCATATAATAACCTTTGTCATTCAGAAGTTGCCTAAATGTGCAGACCAATGATTGGTCCTTGTTTGTAAAAAAAATAGCTTTTTAACCCTTACCGCCAAACAGACCAATTGGAAAGTTGGAAAATCACGCCAAACATATCCTTGCTTATAAACCTACCACATCAAACTTCATGTTCATGTAAATCCAGCTTAAATAATTTCAAATGAGGATAAAAAAATAGCCAGAATGAGATTTTGGTATTTATCGCATTGGCAAAGCGGTAAAGGCTCAGACGAGACAGTCTCGTTAGAGCTTTGGCTGCTCGCATACACATGTTACGGACATAGCTGAAGGATCAGACCAGAAGCTCCACTAGGTAGCTGCCCATGTCTGTTTATGCGTAGTGACTTTAAGCATATATGTGATAAGCACCAACCATTCTCTCACGGTCTGGTCAAAATGTTAAATAACACAGAAGAGTCTCTATATAATGCTCCAATATTTTGGGACATCCAATTTTTCGGAGATCAAAATTTTGGTGTGATTTTTATCAAGCTATATTTTCACTCTGTGGGGGACATGGAATGGTTTATTTCCATGTAGTTAACAGCCAATCTACTGTGTGTGAAAAATGATACAGTGGCCATATTTCTTATCTTGTTTTATGAATAGCCTAAGGAGGGTTTTTTTTTATTCTTTTAGGGCATACCTTTTGCAACAAGGGTCCCAACAACAATCTCTGCTTCACTTTTAATATATACTCATATTTATGCAGAATTATGATCTTTCCTTATTTTTTGCCTCCTCATTGAGGGTTCAAGCCCCACAAAAGTTAAAAAAAATCTGGTATATACATTTGTAGTTTTATAGAGAGACAATACTGTGATACTAATCATGCTAACAGTTTTGAGAAAAAGCATATAATATCTTACAGTAATAGACATTGAAAGTAATAGAAAGCTTGCGAAAATAACAGTTACAAGTTACAACAGTACCAATAAGAAAATGAATTATAAAATTTAATCTTTTTCTTATTTACCAACAGACATAAAGCAATAGAACCAAACCCTCTTGTGGTTCCGGGAGTACCCACATCATTTGTTTTGATTGAGGATTACGAAAAATACACGTTTTAATTATGCTGTCATGAATGAAAATTTAATAATACAGTTTTAAGAATTTAAAGGTGAAAGGTCCCATTGCTTTTGCTTTACAAACTGTACCATTCCTATTGCAGCGGTTGCTTTTCCCTCCCTCCGCAAATTACATAAGGACTTCAAATTTCAATATTAATTCAACTTAATGACATTCCTAAAATATAGATCTATATTGAACAACCCAAAACACCTAGATCAGTCGGAGTAGAACCTGATGAAATGCAGTTTAAAGTGGGATTTCATGTGGGTCTTCACTGTTTGCTAATGTACTTATTTGGCACTCACCAGTGTACAAAGTATTAAAATCTCATCATATTTGTCTCATAAAAGAGAAGAGAGAGCTAGGCCAACCTCAAAAAAGAACTTTTCCAATTTCCGTATCATATCAAAAGCAGTATCAATTGGAAATTTTGAGAAAACAACTAACATGTAGAGGAGCATGTACAGTGGCTCAATGGTTAGAGTGTTGGACTTGAGATTAAGGGGTTGCTGGTTTGAGACTCACAAGAAGCGCTGCATTATGTCCTTGAGTAAGACATTTTATCCTCGGCTTAGTACTGGTTCAACCTAGGAAGACCCGTCCCTGTTTAACTGAAAGATTGTTGATGTGACGTAATGAATAATAAATAAACAGTGTAGGTCCACTTTATATGGCATTTCATCTGGGTCTTCACTGTTTGCCAAAGTATACATTTAGGAGTTTCCATTATACAAAGGGTTAATTATTATGGAAAGATGTAACAAGCACACAAATTTGTATATACATGTATTTTTTTTCCTGATTTTAGACTTATACAATAATTTATTCATATATTTGAGTATTGCTCCAAAGACCATATACTAGTTTGCATCTATAATTGCACATGTTGCATGAGGAGGAAAAGTTTATTTCCAAAATAAGATTTTTATTTCCAGGTCTTGCTCTTTTTATGGTTTTGCTTGTCATAGGAAAACAAATGTACCATCCTTTGAAAAAATGTCACTTGCCACAGAGGTGTTATTTTTTCTAATTTCCAAATGAGCAGTCTACAGGACAGTTTGACATATTGTGGCTAATTTTCATTACAGCTCCAGGATCTATGCCTCGTGACTTGACCCCAGTACCAGTAGACGGGGATGACCTTGCAGTGACCCTTAATTGGCAGCCCCCTCAGAAACCTAATGGACAGATAACTGGTAAGTCAAGGGCTGTTACTCTTACTGTATAAATAGTAGTGTAGTCACATTAACATGTGTTCTACATGCTCACTTTGTATCATACTGGTTAACCCTTTTGTGTCTGGTGGATTTTCCCCCATACATATTAATTCAATACGTATGGGGACTGCATATTTTGGACTTTAAGGGGTCACAGGTAAAGTTTTCGAAATCAAGTCCAAGAAGTTTGTTTTAATCATAGATAACTGTGCAGACCCAGTTGAAACGCAGCATTATGCTGCATTTCATCTGGGTTTTCACTGTTTGCCAAAGTACCCATTTAGGGGTTTCCCATATACAAAGTGTTCTTCTCAGAATTATACTAACACATTTTCCTATACATATTGTATAATAGGGATTGGATAATTCCTTATAAATTAAGAGGTCACATGTTAAAATTAGCAATTTATGATGCATTTCCATGGGAGTGGCTGTGTATATCAGGCAGTAAGTGGGCCGATCTTGGCTCCTTGCTTAGTAATGGTTCAACCCAGGAAGTCCCGTCTCAACATAACTGAAAGATTGCTGACTGGGATGTAACGAATCAATCAAACAACAAACAATCAAAAACTCTGTTTAGACTACTGAATTCATCTACATGTAGCTGATAAACAGCATGATCACTGAGATGATAAGAGCTGTCAATTATTTTACAGGTAATTTTGACCAGCCAATCAAATTAGAGCTTTTAGCTTCAGGAGCTGCAGTTGATGTTGACTCTTTGACTTTCTGGGCTATGAAAATATGAGACACCAGTTTTTATGATTTAATTATATAGATAAAGTAATTTGAGCTTTTCATGTATAATAACCCATATTATGCTGCATATAGATTTATTTAAGAAATGAATTTGATTTTATGGATGTTCATAAAAGAATGAC